>WOXC01011347.1:0-42574 GCA_011680675.1 Gymnobelideus leadbeateri | reverse complement strand
AAGAGAGGGATCAGTCCATTCAAGGGTTACAATTTGTACAAAAACTTGGAGGCAAGAGAAATGATGATTTCAGAGAACAAAAAGGTCAGTTTATCTGTTATACACAGTGGTGTCCCTCCTCTTTAACCCAGACCCCAAATGAAGATCTCCTTCCCCTCTTGTCCTGTCTTCCTCAAGCCATGAGAGTGAACCCCAGGTGGTAGTTGTACAATCCCTGTACAATTTGCTGACCATCAGGTATGCAGAATCCTATGATGCAGATGTACCTGGAGGCCCAGAATTACTTTTGTGAAAGTTCACTCTCCCTTCTTTCCTCTCATCCTCCAGGTCCTCCTATGTCCAAGCTCTAGACCATCCGTGCTATCTGCTGTTATTAATGTCCTATGGGTTATCCTTCCGGCGCCACTCCAGAGATTATTTTCCACTCATTCTGTTATCAACCTTCCCCTCCCTTTGGGTCTTCTCCTTTCTCTTCTCCACCATATCTGAGACTCATTAGGCCCCTGTACCAGTGTTTATTTAGACATTTCTAGGGGCAAAGAGTTATGACTTTCTATAGAATAGAAGGATTATTTTAAGCCTCTTCTATAGACATGCAGAGAATCATTCAGCAGTGGAAAATTTTGGTGACTTGGGCAGCTTTGCCAGGCTTATGGCCTTATCAGTTACCATTCACTGGGCTTGATTCTCCCGGTGACTCAGCTCTATGGTTTTGGAAGCTTCATTAACTCTTTAAGCCTTGAAGGTACAATTGAATGCATGGAAGCAGGAAGGTATTTATTAGTAGTTTACTTGATGTTTGCTAATTAATATTTATTAACAAGTCCTTATTTACAGAGGCAGTATTATGAAGTAGACAGAGATGGAACTGCAATCCAGGAGATCTGGTTTCAAATCTTACTTTTGGCACTCACTGGTCATTTGTAAACATATTAAGTGACTACTGTGGGCTGCTAGGTGGCACAGTAGGTAGTACACCAGGCTCAGGAAGACCCGAGCTCAAATTTGGCCTCAGACATTTACTAGCTGTGTGACCCTGGGCAAGTCACTTAACCCTGTTTGCCTCAGTTTCCTCATCTGTAGAATGAAGAAGGAAATGGCAAACCACTCCAGTATTCTTTGCCAAGAAAACCCTAAATGGGGTCATGAAGAGTCAGACATGATGGAAAAAATGACTAAACAACAACAGCTACGTGCCAGGATCTATGATGAGTATTGGTGTTACAAAGACGGACAAAAAATAGTCCCTAGATAAAAAATAATCTCAAGGAGCTCGCAATCTAACAGGGGAAATAACATGCAAACAGCTATGCAGAAACAAGTTATATAGAGGGTAAACTGGAGATAATCAGCAGAAGGAAGGTACTAACTATGGGGCCATAGTCAAGTAGCCTTCAGCCATTCTCTGTTCCTAGGGTCACTATGCTTCATTGGAAGAAGCTCTAGCCTTGGTGAACTCATAGATTGTTAATGTATCAGTAAAACTTTTATGAAATGCTATAGTGGGGAAGAGAGACTAACCAGTCAGTAAGCTTTATTGGATACCTGGATACTGCCAGAGATACTCAAGAATGATAAGACAGCACTCCTGCTTTGTAAGGGCTTGTACTCTCCCATGGAGAAAAGCACACAAACAATCAGAGAACAGCAAAAGACAGCATATAAGGTTTTCATAAAGTCCTTGTGCCACTGTCAGACTTTTTATTTTTATTGTGGGCAGGACACATATCTACCCCATGCTCTCTTTGGGAACTCTGTCTCCCAGGCACCTGTGTATAAGTTAGCACTTTCCACCCAATTTGGAAAGAGGAATTCCTTTTGTGGGAAGAAGGAGAAGGGAAGGGAAAGGGAGGAAGCATTTATATTGCTCCCTATTATGTTCCAAGCACTGTGCTAGGCAGCTTACAAATATTATCTCATTTGATCTTTACAACAATCCTGTGAGATAGGTATTATCATTATCCCATTTCACAGTTGAGGAAACTGAGGCAAACAGTGACCATGAAAACTTGCCCAAGATACAACTAGTAAGTATCTAAGGCTAGACCACACAACTAGTAAGTATCTAAGGATAGACCACACAACTAGTAAATATCTAAGGCTAGATTTGAACTCAGGTCTTCCCAACTTTAGGCTTAGTACTCTATTCATGTGCCATCTAACTAAAAAAAAAAGAATGGGGAGAAAGAAATCCATCAGAGGAAAAGGAAAATGGGGAACCGGTCCAAATGTCACCAGCACTCCTGGACAAAGCAATGCAGGAGAAATTTTCCTGTGTCAGATCCTGGAAAGAAGCAAGATGTCTCCCTGCAAAGTTTTAGCATCACAATCCCAGGACATAGCATTTTCAGGTATTGGCATTCATTTAATGGGCAAATCAATAACTCCCATTTCTCATTCCTTCTGACAAACAACAGGAAACATGGAGGCAAGTGACCTTACAGCCTCCAGTGCCTGGCAGCTTGGGAGAAGGTAGTCTGGGAATGGGGTAGGGTGGGCACTTGCCACTTCAATCTTATTTTTACTGATTTTTTAAAAAGTTGTCCCTTTTACTTCTAAATCTGTCCCTTTTCTTCTCTACTCATTGTGCCATTCTCTGTGTTTTGGGAAACCTGCCAATGAGGGCCCAGCCTTTAAAGCATGTTTAGATTCTCTCCTCCCACCGGGTTACATACAAAGCACGTGCAGATATTCCCTCACCGCTGCCAATCCAACACCCAGAACATAGGGGAACCGATTTCTAGTCATGAGTAACTGAGGGGCCCTGAGTACTATAATGTAATGAAGATTCTGACTGGCTGAGGAACCAGAAGGACCAAAGACCAAGTAGAGGCTGAGCAGGAAATGAGCGTGCCTGCAAAAGACCTGAGGGGACAAGCTCTTGCTTTCTTGCAAGTCATCAGAAGGGGGTGGCTAGGTGGCGCAGTGAGTAGAGCGTCAGCCCTGGAGTCAGAAGGACCTGAGTTCAGATCTGGCCTCAGACACTTAACACGCACAAACAAAAACCTAGCTGTGTAACCTTGGGCAAATTACTTAACCCCAATTGCCCTCCAAAAAAACCAAACAAACAAAAAAAAAAAAGAAAGAAAGTCATCAGGAAAGAGATTGGAAGGAAGCAGAAAAAGACTCGTGGAACACCTTCCAGGAAGGCTGAATCTACACATAGTCTAATGACCAGACCCTTCTGTGGCCCTATTGCACATGGGACAAAGATTTTCTAAAAGAAAAACAAGGTAGTTCAGTAAAACCTGGGAGGTAGACACTATTATTTATTCCTAGTTTATAGGTGAGGAAACTGTGGCAGATAGACTTTCCCCAGATCACACAGCTAGTAAGTACCTGAGGCTGGATTTGAACCTCATATGTATAGAACAGTATATGCAAAAAGCCACATTGGTAATCCACTGCCTCCAAAACAGGGATAAAGACTGCTGCCTGATTTTGTCTTACATCCTTTGTTACTTTATTCCCTGTGCCTTTCTTTAAGACACAGATTAAGCATCATCTTCTTCAGGAAGCCTTTCCTGATCCTTTCAACCACTGCTGCCCTTGTTCTCAAATGTTCTTTTATTTGACCTCTTTGTATATATTTGTGTTTATTAACTTTATATAAATATATTTATATCGACTCACACAAGTTCAAAGAATGAAACAATCCTTTCTCAAGATGACCTTCCATTCTAATGGGGGAGATGAATTTATGTGTGTATGTATGTATGTAAAATAGAACCATATTTATACATGATGGAAGTTTATATATATGTAACATATACATACATATACATATATAGTTATCTACCATATACAAGATATATATATACAAATGTGTGTGTGTGTGTGTGTGTGTGTGTGTGTAATATGTGTATATATATATATATGAGAGAAAATACTTGTAGCCCAAGGAAGGATTGGCCTAGAGGGGGGGGAGGCTCCAGCCTCAGTCACATCCTTTTGTTCTGTGAAGATTGGATTCAGTCAAAAGGCTTCCCTTGAGGATCTAGAACACTTCTTGTGGCCTCGAGGCAGCAGGTTCCCCACCCCCAGTAGGTAAACTTCGATTCGGGAAAAACCTTTTTTCAGGACCTTTTCCCCCTCAAGTTTTATGGATCTGAGTGTGGAGAGACAGGGCTAGAGGCAGAGTAAAGGGGACTATTGGAGGGTCCTACAAGAGACAGCAGAGCCCTGAACTTGTAGTCAGGGTCCAAATCTTGAGATAAAGGACAAATCACTTCTCTTGCTCATCTATAAAATGGGGGTGAAAACAATACCTACAGTACTTGTCCCCCAGGGCGATTATGATCAAAGGAGATAATATACATAGAGCACTTTGTAAACTTCTAAGTGCCATATAAATGTCAGTTACAGTCAATACTAAGCCAACTCTTTCTAACTTAACAGTACACAGCTGAAAATGCCCCCGCATGCTCCCAGGACCTTGCTGAGCACAGACTCTTGGGTTCCTTTTTCACAGAAAGCTGGGAAGGGAGCTCGATCCATTAGCCTTCTTTTGCCGAGATGGAAAGGTCATCTGTTCAAGCTGTTTCAATGGCCATCTCTCCAGCAGAACACCCTGAAGGGAAGAAGACACGTAGAGAGCATAGGAGGGAGGAGACACAGTAAAACAAGAACTGGCTGCTTTCCTGGAACATTAGACAAAGAGCTCTGTCTTTGGAATTACTTGACAAAACCCCTAATAAAAGAGTTGACGGCCTGTAGAATCGATATCATATTGCTTTGCTTTCTCAGTCTGGGCTGGGAGGTGAGCTAATGGAAGGTAGAGGACTTGGAACTCAGATGATTTTTTAAAAACTGAATGGTAAAAATAAATTAAATAATGTTTTTTTAGAGGGGAAAAAAGAATTAAAGGGTGGGGTGGAAGAAATCGGCCTTATAATTGAATGTTATTTCTTTCAGGAGAGCCCTCCGGCCATGAAGATCTGATGCCAGTGATGGGAATGACCCATTGCCCATGGCTACACCCTCTTGTCACACCTCCTCCCCAATCACCCCCTGCACCCATTCCCAGGTTCTTTGGGGCAGCTAGGGTTTTCATAGTGGAGAGAATGTTAGACTTGGAATCACCAAGACCAAGTTCAAATCCTGCCTCAGATACTTACTAGGTATGTGACTTTGGGCAAATCACTTAACTGCCTTCAGTCTTAGTTTTTTCCTATATAAAATGGGGACGGTAATAGGACTACTTCATAGGGTTGTTGTGAGGATCAAATGAGGAAATACACATGCATGTCATCCTTAAAGCACATTTAAGTGGGAGAATAGATAGAGTGCTGGGTTTGGAGTTAGGAAAACCTGAGTTCAAATCCAGCCTCAGACACTTACTAGCTGTGTGATCTGGGGAAAGTCTATCCACCACAGTTTCCTCATCTATGAAACAGGGATAAATAATAGCACCTACCACATGGCTATATGGTGCAGTGAATAGAGCACTGGCCCTGGAGTCAGGAGGACCCAAGTTCAAATCTGGCCTCAGACACTTAACACTTACTAGCTAACCGTGTGACCTTGGGCAAGTCACTCAACCCCAATTGCCCTGCCTTCCCCCCTCCAAAAAGGAAAAAAAACAATAGCACCTACCTCCCAAAGCCATTGTGAGGATCAAACAAGACTGTTTTTAAGTGCTTAGCACAGTGCCTGGCACATAATAGGGGTCACATAAATGTTAGCTAGTAGTAGTAGTAGTAGTAGTAGTAGTGGTAGTCATAGTAGCTATAGTAGTATATAGATGCTAGATTTTAATTTTATGATTATTATTTAAAGTGAGCCCACAGGTGGGTAGTGTGTTTGCTTCAGTGTAAATATATAACTAGGTTACGGTGACAGTGGGCTTTTCCTCAGGGGATTGACGGGGAGGGCTAAGGAGAGCAAGCTTCTTCCCCAGGGAAGTTCTCCAACCCACCTCCCCCATACCTCAGAGTCTTCCACTAGTTCTAACTAGGAAGATCCTGGCCTACCTCCTCTATACCCCTGCCTTCTCTCTCCAAAAGGATAGAAAATTTTTTCTTCTACTGCAACAGAACCCTACCTGGGCTGGACACTCATCCTCCAACAGAGTTAGGTAAAGTGCTCAGTTCAATGTTGTTACAGTTTAGAATGGAGGGGAGAAACTAAGCCCATCATCTTTTCTAGTTAGTGTGGATATAAAGAGTAGGGAAAGACGGTGTTAGGTGTAAAGGTCCTTTCGATCCAGGCCCCCTGCCCTGGAATTTTCATAGCCTCCTGTACATTTCATATAAACATTGCTCACCAATGAGTGGAATTTAGCATCAAGAAATTCTATCTTCAACCCTACCCAAGGGGCTTTCATTATTGTTGTAATAAAAGGACCTCATTAGATGCTGGTTTCCCCAAAGACTGATCCAATGGAAGAACCCTGAGGACATTGTTATAGTGAGACTTCTGTGTACTTTAACATCAGCAAACAAATGCAACCCTTCATCTTGCTCTGACTCTGTACTACCCCCTTCTAATGAGATTTGCAGGGTTTCTGCTAGCATGTTGCTGAGGTCAAAAGTTTGGGTTGGTTCTGATTTTAGCTGAATTAGTTTACTTAGCCTGGGCTGGGAGCTGAATAGCTACGTGCCTTGCCTGAGCCACTGCTATCTTTTCCTTTTTTCCTTCGGGGAAAAATGATATCAGCATCAAACTGTGGCACCGGCCCAAGCGAAACAGCATGGCGGAGGAGTCGCCACTGCCAGATTTTCTCTGGTTATTCATGGGAATTGAGAATAAACGGCTAAATATAAATAGTAGAGAAGTGCCAATTAGTCCTCTGGTGAAGCCAGTAAACTTTGACAGTATAGAATGAGAGAGATTTAGAGAGCCCCACCCCCACTCTAAATAATCAATTAAGAAGAATTTATTAAGCATCTACTATGTGCCAGACACTAGAGATAGAAGTACAATGAATGAAACAATCCCTACTCCCAATGAGTTTCTAGAGGATAACTTGGTATTGGTATTTGGTACCATTAGATGTAAGCTCCTGGAGGGAAAGACTATCTTTTGCCTTTTCTGTATCCTCAATGGTTAGCACAGTGCCTAGCATATAGTACTTATTAAATGTGTATTGATTATATTGATTATTGTTTGACCTGACCACCGGTCATTTTCCATTATCCAAGGGGTTAGGGATTTCTCTTTCTAGGTCCTTAATGTCAGGGCCATAGCCTTGCCCTTTATTTCTCTTTAGTATTCCTTGTTCTTTGGGGTCATCAGTACAGCCACATTCTCTGCCAACCAGTCAGGGACAAAACTCCTTTACCATGGGTTAGGAGATCTCAGAACACAAGATACAGATTGTAACCAACAGTAACTCTTGTGCTTTGTAGGTGGTAAGATCAAGAGCCCATTACTGAACCTGACCCCTTTTTGAAATCTTTGCTATGACACAGCCATTGTAAGAATGTTTTAGAAGACAATATAAAGTTTCCAAAGTCCTTTCTATATAGCATGTCCCAAAAGCCTTAGTGCATTTTTAGGCTTTAATAACTTTAGAAGTATAAATGCTACAAATTTAACAAAATATAATTTAAAAGCTTGATTATTTACATTTCTTTTATATTTATTTAGTTTTGTGTATTTTGAATGATAAATCTTTTAATTTTAACAATAAGGGCACCCTATTATTATGCATTACATTGCGATGGATGGACGTTTTGGCCAGAAACCCTGAGACTCTTCCCCTCCCAGATCTATTTTTTTTTTTAAAAGAGGTCATTCTTTGCCTCAGGTTTTTTTTTAATTTTAAGCCTTAATCACTGAATGGGTATTGCCTCAGTCAAACTGAGACCTGTTACAGACCTTAGCTTGAAAAGGCCAAGGTCCCCCACTGCATCCAGGGTCATCTCCACCTGTCCTGTTCCATATCTGGCCACTGGACCCAGGTGACTTTGGAGGAAAAAATGAGGCTGGTGACTTTGCTTAGTCCTCCCACACTTAAAATTCAATTCACTTGCATGTCACAGTATCACTTACCTGATGTCATGGTTCTCTTTGAGAACAAAGGACAAACAGCAAGCAATGGACAAAGATTCCTCAGACCAGTGGATTGGTAGACAACATCTTCTCACCAGGCAACCTCCATCACCTGATCTATCTCCATGAAATGTTTTTCTGGTGAGAATCACATCAATACAGTTATGTAGAGAGCAAAACCTCATTGGATGAATGATCTTAAAGCCAGGATGACAAATGGAACCCTTTCAGTCACTGAGTAACCATTGATGAGAATTTTTACAAAACCAGAGAATTGACTAGAAGTGATCCCCATAGCACAAGACCAGGAATTACGTTGAATTTTTAATTAGAAATGTGTCAACATTTTAAAATTGTGAATAATTAACATTTTTGTTAGTTTGAAAGATATCTATCATCTATCTATCTATCTATCTATCTGTCTGTCTATATGAAGATATATTAAAGCTTAAAACTGCACTGAGACTTCCAGGATAGGTTGTGCATTGATTTTCACAACAACCTTATGAGATAAACTCTATGTTATTATTGCTTATTTTACAGGTCAGGAAACCGAGGCTCTGAAATGTAAGTCTTTTCTCATCTGTGAAATGAGAAAGTTATACTAGATGACCTCCAAGGCCCCTTCTAGCTCTAGAGCTATTATGTTATGATCCTAGTTTGGCCAGCCACTGTCGATTAGTTAAAAGCTCTGTCACCACAAGCTCTTCCCCAGCTGCTTTTCAGCCATTACTAGGCCTGCTGGAAAGCAAGACGGATGTTTACGAAATGTTACAAACTGCTAACCCGTGTGTAAATGCTTAATGCCAAACAGGTAGTAAAAACACTGGGAACGTCTCAGGGAGCACGTGCAACAAACATTTCTCAGTCCTTCATCTTTCAGCGACTTGTGCTGTTTGTTCTGTTTGACTGCTGAGAGTCTTAAAGGGGGAGGGGAGGAGAGGGAAGAGAAAGAGGCTAACGTTCCACACTGCAGACAAATGAACTTGTCTAAATTCATGAATTATTTCTCCCCACGTAAGTTCATACTCACACACATTCTATAGACAGTTTCATGGGTAATCGTTTTTTTTAAAAATTATACTATGTTATGGAAATGTTGATTTCATAAATTAAAAATAAAATAAAATATTAATTAAAAAGATTGTTTTTACATTATTCTAACTTCCTTGGGTCCAGATCTTCATCACCATTGCTGTGTGTTGCTATTATTTCGAATGAACTTGAATTAATATGAATCTGGTGCAGTGGCAATTTAAAATCCATCATACTCATTTATGCATTTTTTTGATTGGGGCAAGAGTCTTATTTTCAGTTGCAAGGATTCAGAACAGCTTAATTTTTTTCCTCTTTGTTCACTTTCAACCTGTTTAAATTTCTGTAGCTTTATGTTAGTTTTATGCCCACCAGAAATGTACTTTGCAAAGATGACCAAACTAATAATAGTTGCTTAACTTTAACCAGTTCCACTGGTAAGAACTTCATCGGAGAGGCAGTGTTTTATCACTTCAGGAGCCTTGGAAAAACTCTCTCCTGTGGCCATGATGTTAGATAATGATCTCATGCACCTTAAATGAAAACAGACTGCCTGTCAGAGTGAGAAAAAGCTCCACTGGGGAACATAGCCTTATCCAACAAAGATAGCCCTGTGGAGGAAAAAGCCAATATGGAAACCCCCAAACTGTCCAAGCAGCTGGTCAAATCATCCAGCTGGCTCCACTGTCACTACAAATTCTGCTTCCCCCTGTCTGGGCTTGGTGCCCATTCTGAACAACCATCTCTAACCTGCCCGTTTTGATAGCACTCAGGCTACAATGCACTTGGATTCCCCACAAATGACAAATGAAATACCTTATTACATGTACCAGCAAATGGCATAAAGAGTCAAGGAAGAACTACATAATTCCACAGTTTAGAGAGAAGAAGGAAATGTGACTGAGGCTTATAGCCCATGTCCTGATCCCAAAAGCCTGGGGTAGTAGCCTCTTGCTTGATTCATTGGACAACCCCTGGAAAAGTCAAGATATCTAATAATTTTCCACTGGTAAAAATCTTTATCTCTATAAAGATAGCCACTACTCAAATATCCCTTACAAGCTTGGAGGTCCTCAAGATAAGCCTCTGTACCTTATCCCCATGCCCCATACACTCAAGGGTAAACAAGATTATTGCAATAAAAAGAAGAGTTTATTAGGAGTCAGAGAGCCTGGCACACACTACCACTGCAACATGTGACAAGTTGTTCAACCTCTGAGACTCAGTTTCCTTACCTGCAAAATGAAAGTGTCCTAGATCAGGGTTCCGTGTGTGTGTGTGTGTGTGTGTGTGTGTGTATGATGGAACCCTACTCAGAATAATATTTTAAGTAATTAAAGGAAACATCATTAAATTTCAGTTAGAGTTTTTTTCCTCAACCAAGTTTACAGATACACTGAAATCTATCCATGCACCTCAGGTTATGAACACCTGTACCAGATGTTCTCTAAGGATCTTAGTTGTGGGACTGGAGGAGAGCTCTGAGATCAGCTAGGTCAACCCCAGCATTCTAGAGTTGAGAAAAGACTTTCATCTTTCTGAACCTCCATTTCCAGATCCATAAAATGGGAATAATAATAGCCTTTACCTCATAGGATTAAAGTAAAGATCTAATAAGACAATGTACATAAAATACTTATTTCCCTTATCAATCGTGCCTACAGCTGAGGAAACTGAGGTCGGAGGAGGACATGTCAGTTGCCACACAGGAATAAGTATTAAAGGTAGGATTTGAATTCAAATTCACTGACTCCTGAGTCAGTGCTCAGGTTTCTTCTAAATCTCCAAGTCTGTATTTGAAGCTCTGTGACAATGTGCTAGAGAGGGGTAGTATGGCAAAATTCCACGTAGAGACATTGAAATTATTATTGCTATTTCTTACCCATCACTCTTTCAGAAATCTTCAAGAGATACACCTTAATTGAGAAAGTAGTCCAAGTTTTGCTATTAGCTACCTGTGTAGTCTTGGGCTTTGCTTCACATAGGGGCTCAGTTTCTGGTCATTAGATCAGGGTATTTCTTTCCCTCTATACTTCTATGGGTTGCTTTGAGATTCCAGATAAAAGAGATTGATGAATACTAGCTCTATTTATTCTTGTCTTGACCTTGATTCCATCTGCAACACCATCTCTACCTTGACACTTCATCAGTTTCTCATCTTCTGTCAAATTGAAACTTAAAATCTTGGCTCCATTCCCGCTCTTTTCCCCCTTGGTTTCTTCACCTGTCATATAATAGGATTGGACTAGATCACTAAGGTTTCTTCCAACTCTAATATTCTATGGTCCTGTGACTATGATTCCTCCTGCCTCCCCTGCCTATAGTCTCTGATTTCCATTCTCCTGTGGGGTGCTCCAGGCTCTATAGCATATGAATCACTCAAGGAGGGGGAGAGGGAAAAAGGAAGGAAAATATGTGTTCTTCAAACTTATAATAGCCTCCACATTCCAGAATTTTCTGGGACCATTCTAATTATTTTTTTAAACTTGTAGTTTGCCTTTTTCTTAATATGTATTTAATTTTTTTTGCAAATTTTTAACTTAAATACAAAATAAGAAAATTTTAAAATTGCCATATATACAACAAACCATAAGAGAAGATTTAATTTAAAACAATAATTTTCCATTTCAAGAAAACCTATGTATAAATACTACATACTGTTTTCAAAGCTTCCTTGCTTTTCCTGTTCTGATTTCACAAAAAGGAAGCAGACTGTTAATGAGGACCATCCTTTGTCGAACTGTGTATCCTGATTTTTAGTTTGGAAAATATGATCCCTGTCTCTATAATACCCCAAACTCTGAACCACTAGCTTTAACTTCCATGGGATTTCCCCATTCCCAACATGTTCAATATCCTACCAGAATTACCCACTAATTATCAATTCCTTGAAGCTAATCCCAGTCTCTTTAATCATCTTGACGCCTCCCACCCATGACACCCAATAAAAATCCAGAGGCATTCCTGGAAACCACTGATGCAGTTGTCATCCCTGGGCTATGAACCTCTCACTCCATGTTTATTCATCCCTTGTTTATTTATAAAGGAGAAACTGTAGCCCATTAGATGGTTCTCATTCATTGCAGTCAGAAAGGATGCTTTGTACTTGGGAAGTTAGATAAACAGTGGTGAGCACCACTACCAGTATTAGGTCCCTCCTGACCCCCAGTCAGGGCCCCCACAGGGCAGCCAGCTGCACAGCAGCCTCCCTCTCTCCATATCCAGCTGTGCCAAATGGGACTGTGACTGAACTTTTCTGTGAAGCCAAAGGCAAAAGCACAGAATTAACAGAAATCAGAAGAAGGGGGCTGTAGAATATCTTCCCCATAGAATAGATAACAGAAAGGCATCTAGTCAAAGCCCCTCATTTTATAGTTGAGGAAAGTGGGACCCAGAGAAGCAGTGTCAGCAGTAGAGTTTGAATCC
This sequence comes from Gymnobelideus leadbeateri, assembly GCA_011680675.1. Lineage (NCBI taxonomy): Eukaryota > Metazoa > Chordata > Mammalia > Diprotodontia > Petauridae > Gymnobelideus > Gymnobelideus leadbeateri. The sequence goes on along the minus strand of WOXC01011347.1, from coordinate 30,118 downwards.
TGACTCTTTGGCTACAAACCAATGTCCTTTTCCTCTGTACCATGTTTAAATAGATGGAAATCGAATATCTTCATCTTTTTAGCCCCAGAGTCCCCAAGATGGCTTCAATCCCAGACCTCTCCCCATGCCTCAATATCATTTTTACTCCTTTTTATCCCCAGCTTCACTAAAAGAGAGAAGGATCTAGAAGTGAAAAGGTGAGAGCCCCCAAGTTAATTCCCCAAGGGGAATGACAGGGGACAAAAACTCAGCAGGAATCCTCATTCCAATCTAAGAAATATTTATTAAGCACCTACAAGGTGTTAGGCACTATGCTAAGCACTGAGGCTATAATTAATTTAAAAAAACCCAAACAGTCCCTACCCTCAATGAGCTTACATATCTAAAGGGGGAGACAATACACAAAAAGAGGCAAGAAAGGGGGGATGGGGCAGGACACCAGGGATTGTGGGCCCAGGGTATTCCTTGGAGCTGAGACTAGTCAGGGCATCAGATGCAAGGTAGAATGATATGAAAGACCAATTTCTGTCCCCTATAAAGAAAGGCATTGGGAGGAGTTTTGGTGCTCCACCTTCTAGCCCTCCAATCAGAGGAGTGAAGAACATGGTGGTGAGTTTAGCAGTGATAAACTTATCCTACAAGGTGCATCTTGTTCTGTAGAGTTGAAACCAGGCAGGGCAGCAGATACAAAGTAGAGCTGAAAGGAACAGAGGAACAAGATGGAGGGAGCAAAGTTCTTTTTCTGGAATGACTGAGGATATGCAAGTGGGACTCAGTCTCAGTTACCTCATCTGTAAAAAGAAGCTAATAATAGTACTTGTCTCATAGAGATGTTGTAAGGATCAAGTGAGGTAATAGATGTTCAGTGTTCTGCCAACTTTAAAGCACAAAATGCTAGCTATTAATATTTATGTCTTGGTTTTATTATTGACTTTTACAATCTTATCCTACATCATTATGTAATGCAAGATAGTGTCCTTGGGTATTCAGAGATAGACTCATTAGAGGTGAAGGCCTGGAGGTTCAAATGTGTTTGTTTTAGGAAAATAACTATCTTTGAAAGCATGCTAGCATGTCTGCGGATGGAGATATCCTGATTCTAGCCTGGGCTACCACCAGCTAACTGTGGGACCTTGGAAAGGTACTTTCACCTCTCTAGACCTCAGGTAGAAAATTAGGGGGTTGGACTAAATTATTTCCAAAGGTCCCTTTCAAGCTCTAAATTTTGAGATCTTATGATTAAGTAATCTTTAAGCTCCCTTCTATAATTTCCAAGCTGATCATAATAGAAAAAGAGGATGGTAACTTTCCTTTTTCATAGCTCAGGAGAGGAGGTTGGGCTATGAGGTGATAATACATAAACAAAAGGTGACAATGGGAGAGTTCAATATGTACATAGCACAGTGTATCAAATATACAATACTGTTTGGTATTCAAAGCCCTTTACAACTTGACTTCTTAGCTTTCATGTCTTTTTTTCTCTTTTTTTGCAGGGGAAAGGCCAGGCAATTGGGGTTAAGTGACTTCCCCAAGGTCACATAGCTAGTTAAGTGTCAAGTGTCTGAGGTCAGATTTGAACTCAGGTCCTCCTGACTTCAGGGCCAGTATTCTAGTCACTGTGCCACCTAGCTGCCTCACTTTCATGTCTTCTTATTCTTTCCTCCTCTATGCCTGGAATTCTCTTACTCCTCACCTCTTCCTCCTAGCCTCCCTCCAAGACTCTGTTCAAATCTAGCCATCTACAGGTTATCTTTAACCCCACTCCAAAGCCCCTCCTTGCTGCCCCTGATGGTGCCTTCCCTCTGAGATCACCTTCCATTCATACCAAATATATCTTGTGTGTGCACAGTAATTTATTATCTTATCTCTCCCACTGGACTGTGAGTTACTTGAGAGCAGAGATCACATCGCGTTTTGTTTTTTGGTTTTGTCTTTCTGTGTATTCCCCGAGCTTAGAACAGTGACTGGTATATATTAAGTGCTTAATAAAGGCTTATTGATGAGTTGGCCACTTATATTCATTGTTGAGAGACTATAGACAATAGAATAGGGGTGTTACTTGATGGCAGACAAAAGAATCAGAGTTTTTACCTTAGAGACTACCTAATCCAACCTACATTTGACCAAGAATTTCCCTTGCAACATCCCTAACAAGTGGTCAGCGTGAAGACCTCTGGGAAGGTGGAAACCATTCACTCTAAGGCTACCCATTCTACCTTTGGAGAGCTCTAGTTGTTAGGAACACTAAATATGGCTCTGGAACTTCTGAGTTCATTCCTTCTTCCACATACCAGCCCTTCATATATTTGAAGACATCTCTCACATTAACCCTAAATCTCCTTTTTCCCTGATCAAACATCCCCACATCTTTCAACTAATTCTCATATAATATGAACTCAAGACCCTTCACTAGCCTGGTTGCCCTCTTGTGGACACTTTTCAGCTTGTCGGTTTACCTCCTCAAATGTGGTGCCCAGATGTGAATATAAAATTCCACGTGTGGTCTGACCAGGACAAAGTACAGCAGGACTATGAGTCCTTGATGCAGCCTAGAAGCAAATGAACTTTTAACAACCATTCGACACTCATTTTACTACCACTAAGTAAAGTTGGTACAATACTACAGTCAAAGTACAAGGCAGAGAGTCTAGAAGCTAGACAGCTTGGCTCCTGCCTCATGATATGATCCCAAGACACAGGCACTCTGCCCCTCCAAACATTATCTACCTTCACCTTTCAGACAGAAACAATAAAACTGGCCGATTGACAAAGCTAGAGATGAATTATTAACTGATTTTTACCAAGCATGCAGTCTGATGTATGAGGTGGTTTTTTTTTAATAGTGGAGCCTCAGATATAGTTATGAAGGATATAAAAATTTAAGTGACTTAAAGATCTCAAATGGAATCATATCCTCAAATGCTGTAATGGGCTTATGATCTTGTTTGAAGTGCATGCACTAAACATAAAGGATTGCATCTGAGGTGTGTATCTAGTTCATTTCTACTAGGGAATAATAGAGATAAGTGATGTGTTATAGTGGCTAGTGTCTTGAGAGGCAGCATAATGTTCTAGAAGTATATGGGGTGTTCAGGGAGGATTAGCACCTCTAATATGAGGGCTTGCAGAGCCCTTCAGGGCTGCACATCCACCTTTGGTGTCCACCTCTCATCCAACTTTCACCTGTGGCTCCAAGAAGCTGTAACATGTACAGTGGCCACAATCTGGCAAAATCATCTCAGCAGACAGGCTATACTGTATTGAGGGTAACCAAGAGGCCTCAAATCTGTTGATGAATCAGGAGGATGTTCTATTGCAACCATGTGAAGACTTGCCTTGGTGGAACAGGCAGATGAGAATAATTTGCTCCAATGACCATGAAGCCAGTTGAAGCAGGCACCGTGAATGCTTGGAGAGCTTGGTCAGATATTGAAGATGCCAAGGTCATCCAGTGCATCCTGGGTCATCACTAGTCCTCCTGACTTTTGTCCTGCCATTGGACTTTGATGACTCTGGAATGCCTCACTTAAATCCAATTCACACATAAGTCAAGATGTGTGATATCATTGGTCCTCTTAGAAAATGAAGGATGAGCAACAACCACAATGTCGTAGGAAAGGCTAAGAGTCAGAAGACTTAATTAGTTTTGACTCCACTACTAATTAGCCATTTGACACTTAATGAATAACCACCTCTCTGGGTCTCAGTTTCTTCGAATGTCAAATGATAGGGTTAGAGGACCATTCTACTGATAATGTTCTTTATGATTATCAATGACTTACCAATGACTGATAAAAGAAAGTGACCCCTGAGTTATTGTAATTCCACTCATATCTAACCAGGGATCAGCTCCATAAAATAGGCCCAAAATGATTATAGTGACTGTCCTGCCTCTACTTGAAGATCCCAGGTTTTGGACAATTTGCAAATTCCTATGTCCAATCCATTCCACTTTGGGGGTAGTTCTGTTATGGAATTTTACTCACAAAGAATCGAAACTTGTCTCTCGGCAATATTCCCACATTGCTCCATCCTCTGGACCAAGCAAAACATGTTTAATTCCCGCTCCATATACATGTCTTCATGCACTTGAATACAGCTCTTATATCCCCATTAAGGAAATCTCTAAATTCTTCAACCCATCCTCTTGAGGAATGGTTTCTAATTCCCTTGCTGGCCTGGATTTCCCCTGATGAACAGACATTCCTTCTTTTTAATATCCTTCCTAAAATGTGCTCATCCAAAAACTAACAGCAATATTTCAAATGCGGTCTGCTAGAGCAAAATACAGCAAGGCTATTACCTCCCTTTCTCTGGACAGAACTCTGCTATTCTTGCAGTCTAAGGTCATTTTCCAAAAATTTTTTTGGTTTTTCCAAAATAATATAAAATAGCATATATTAAGCTCCTACTATATATGTGCTTGGTGTCAAGAGAAACAAAAAGTTTAGATAAGTCTTTTTTAGCTAATATTATCTTATTTTCTTTCCACTGAATATATTCTAGCTTTTCATCACCTCCCTCCCCCCAACTTCTACTTCTGTATTTTATCCTATAATGGTGCACTTGTGCTTTGAATCCAAGCGTTGGATCTTGGACTTATCCTGATAAATTTTCATTGTATTGGGTTCAATCTATTTCTCTAACTTAAAAGATCCTTTTGATCCCTAGTTTTGCCCTCTAATGTGTAAACCATCTTTCCCAGCTATGTGTCATGGGCAAATCAGATGAGAATAAAACCTATGTCTTCATTAAAGTCGTTGATTAAAATGTTGAACAGAAAAGGGCAAAGGGAAGATCTTTGGGACCCTCTGCTAAGCTTTCCTGTCTAATGATGTCTGCTTCCCAGAGGCAGCCCAAACTTCTTATTATAATGATCAAGGCTCTCCAGGATATGACTCCCCTTTAGCTGTTCAGCCAAATGCTCCTTTACTCTCCCTCCATATATCGACAATTCAGCTGAGTTGGATTATTTGCTGTTACTCAAACATGCCTCCTGATTTCCTTTGTTGTCATTTCAGTCCTGACTCTTCATGATTCTATTTGAGATTTTCTTAGCAAAGAATATTGGAGTGCTTTGCCATTTTCCTTTTCCAGTTCATTTTCCAGATGACAAAACTGAGGCAAACTGAGTTAAGTGAATTGCCCAGGGTCACACAGCTAGTATGTTTTTGCATCTGGATTTAAACTCAGGAAGATAAGTCTTTCTCTTGACTTCAGGCCCTGCAATCTATCTACTACATACCTAACTGCCCCCCCCCCGCCCATTTCCTACCTCTCTGTTTTTTCCTCACATTTTTTCCTACCTAGAATGCCCTCCCCTGCTATCTCTAATGAAACTATTCAAGACATTCAAGGCCCACATCAAATGCTACCTTCTCTCTGAAGTTTTCTCTGATAAAACCTGCCTCCTAACAGGATGGGAGCTATTTTCCTGCGAGCTCACTCTGCAGTGTTTTTTATACCTTTATAGTAACACCTGACACATGTTAACTATATTAGACATAATGTAGTGGAAAGAACCCTGAATTTGGAGTCAGAGAACCTGGGTTTGAATTATGGTTCAGAGAATATATTCACCTCCCTGGGTCTCTGGTTCTTCATCTATACAATAAATCAGTCAACTAGCCTTTATTAAGTATCTACAACATTCCAGGCACTATTCTAAGCATTGGGGATACAAAGAAAGGCAAAATACAGCCTCTCCCAACTCCAAACCACATTTCTAGTCTTCAGGGAATCTCAGAGTTCAGAGAGACCTTGAGATCCTGTAGTCCCAATTCCCCCTGATGCATGAATATCTTTAACAATATGCTCATCGAAAAGGCAGTTCCAACCCTCTGCTGAAAGAGAATATCAGCCTTACAAGTGGTCCTCTTTTTCCCGTTTTGAAAATCTAGTCACCTTTACAAAAAGAACTTGTGCAAAGAAGGGGGAAAGGTCAGAACATCTCATCCACAAACAGGAAGATCATCCTTCTTCCTGTGGAAAAGATTGAGGCCATGGGCCTGCAGTGATGGGAGGCTGGCAACAGGAAGGGAAGATGATGTAGTAACATCTACTGACATGTGAAAGCAAATACGACCCCTGTGAGTTTCCCCTAGAGTCAAGCAAGGAAAACAGAACTGAGTCGTCTGTGTATCCCTAATGAAAATGATTGCAATGTACTTTGGAAAGTGTAGGTCTGTTAGAATAATAATGGGGACAGGGAGAATAAGCCAGGGGAAAAAGATAGGCCAAAGAACACATCACACCAACATAAAGATGCTTTTCTTAAGAATTTTGTTTTTAAAAATAGATAACTGAAAGCTAGAAGTTCAGCTTCTACCCAGACCTCAAGACATTGCTCTCTGAAAATCCTGAAAATGCAATTTATTACATATTAAATTAGGGTCCCGAAGTCTATGGCATAAGTGCAAGTCAAGTGTACAGGAGGCAGTTGCTGGACTTACCCTGCCTTTCTTCACCATAGATAATGCCTTAGTTCTTTTAACTCTCTGTTCCTTTCTATTTAATTCAAACAATTCTAATTAAGGCCCACATGTGTGAAGAACACTTGGCTAAGCTGCAGTAGAGATACAAAGTTTAGGTTAGACAGAGTTTCTGTCCTCATGAAGCTTCCAGCCTCTTTGGAGAGCAAATGTGTATAATCTTGTTATAAACTTTACATGATGAGGTTTTTAGGTAGGGACAAAACAAAGTGACCTGTGAGGTTCAACAGAGAAAAGCATTGTTCACAGTGGGGATCAGGAGAAGTTTCAGGGTGAGGGTAGCATTTGAGTTGGGCTTTCAAGGATAAGTAAATTCACAAGGTGAAGAGGAAGGCATTCCATACATAGGGGCCTGAGTGATTAAAGACGTGAATAAATTAGGAAGGTCCGAAGTGTGTTCAGGGGACAGAGACTAAGCCAGTTTTTCAGAGTTTTTGGTATTTGGAAGAATTAGAAAAGTCTTGAAAGGAAATGGTCCTGCCAATGAGGAAGGCAATGAACACCAGACAAAAAAGTCTAACCTTTACTAAGTCAACAAGAATGAGTCACTGAAGTATTCAAGCAGAAGTGTGGTGCGACTAGACCTGTGCATAAGGGAAAGATATTGAGATGCAACCTGAAGAATGAATTGAAGGGGAAAGAAGAGTAGAGGCAGGAAGACTTTTTAAAGTCCAGGTAGATGGGAAGGAGAGTCTGAACTGGAAGGTTGGCGGTGGAAACAGACAGAAGAAAGTAATTGCTAAATGTTCTGGAGGTGGAATTTGTGACAATTTGGGTATGGGAAGTAAAGAAAAGGGAAGAGTAAAAAATGGGTGGCTCCTCTTCTTGGCTTATGCACAACAAATGGTGCCCAACTGACCCGACCACAGAAAAAGGCTGCCATCAAGATGGCCTTGAGATTTGTTACCTCTGCTCCAGAAGCAGACCAGATTATTGCCATCATCAAACCTTCATCTATTATAGGCAAGATGCCCTACTAGATACTGGGAGAGGCAAAGATGAGAAAAACCCGATCTCAACCCTCAAGGAATTTCCAGTTTAGTTAAGGGAAAAGGACACATATTAAAAAGAGCAACAATACAAAGCAAGTATTTGCCAAGTACCAGATGAGTAGTTCTAACAAAAAGAGCTACAGGGATTCCAAGGAATGGACAATTGCCCACAATTTGGACAGTCTGGAGAAGCCTTTGCCTCTGGTAGAATGCCTCAGTGATCAGGTTGGATGCCATACAGTTGCATCTTAAGGACAGACACAGAATAAAAGAGAATGACATCCCTCCTCCCTGTTTCTTCTTTTAGTTTTAAATTTTTATACCTTGGTGGTATGGTAGATAAAAGAGGGGGTACTACAGTCATCATCTGGTATTTTTTTTACTATGATACAATGTAGTATAGTAGAAAGAGAATTGGTAGCCTAGGTACAGGTTCTCTACCACACTATTATTGCTGGGGCTGTGAATTGGTGCAGCCACTCTGGAAAGCAATTTGGAATTGTGGCCAAAAAGTTACTAAGTTGTGCATCCCCTTTGACCCACAGTTATACCAGTAGGCCAATACCCCCAAGGAAATCAAAGATGGAAACAATATATATGTATAAAAACATTTATAGCAGCTCTTTTCATGGTAGACCAGAACTGGAAGCTAAAGAAGCATCCCCTTATGGGAAAATGGCTAAACAAATTGTGCTGTATGAATGGAATGAGTAATGTTATGGAGTTCACCATAAGAAATGATAAAAGAAGGGCAGCTAGGTGGCACAGTGAATAGAGCACTGGCCCTGGAGACAGGAGGACCTGGGTTCAAAACCAGCCTCATTACTAGCTGTGTGACCTTGGGCAAGTCACTTACTACCAATTGCCCTGCCTTCCCACTTCCAAAAAGACAAAAAAAAAAATGATAAAAGGGACAACTGAGAAAACTATAAACTGATGAAGAGTGAACTGTGCAAAAGTAGGAGGTTAATTTAGATGATAAGAATATTATGATAGAAAAACAACTTTAAAAGACTTTTGAACTCTAGCCAACATAATGATAAACCACATGCCACTCACCTCCTGCCAAAGAGGTGATGAATTAAAAATGCAGAAAAAGTCATGTATTTTTTTGAACATGGCAAATGTGGAGATTTGTTTCTCCAGATTCTACTTTTCAATGTGTGTGTTGTGTGTGTGTTTGTTTCTGTCTTTGTTCATGGGGTGGGGAGGAGGGGAGGGGATGATTACATTGGAGTGATGGATTAATAAAAGAATATTTACACATACACACACAAGAGAAGAGAAGGAAATTCAGGAATCTACACAAACCAGCAGAGCACTGTTGGAACTGCCACGATAAATTTCAAATATACTTTACATGAACAAGCTGTACATTATGGAGATTTAGAATGTCATATGCAAACTTCTTTTTCTATTCTCTGCCTAGGGAAATGTTCATGTTTCTTGATATTTTTCAAGTTCATAATAAATAAGAACATTTAAATTAAAAAAGAAAGACTTTTTTTTCAAAAAGAAAGATTACATATTGTTTTAGAGATTAGACCAATTGCTAGTCATGCAACTTTAAAAATTTAGTTACCTCTTCGAGTCTCAATTTACCCATTTATAAAATAGAAACAATTCCTTTCCTGAGAATATTACAGGTGTATTGTGAAGTTCAAATGAGATACTCCACGTGGCAACATGGTATAGTGGATAGAATTCTGACTTGGGAGGACCTGCCTGGATTCATATCTCGTCACATTTCCCATAAGTCCCTGTTACTGACTGTGTGACCTTGAGCATTTCACTTGCCTTTGTAGACCACAGTTTTCTGTAAAATGAGGGTGTTGGATTAGATGGTCTTTAAATTTCCTTTTACCTCTAAATCTCTGATCCTATAATATTATGAGAAAGTGCTTTGTAAAGCATTTTATAATAGTAGTAGTGATAATTTACACAGCACTTGAAGGTTTACAAAACACTTTACATATGTTATCTCATTTGACCCTCACAGTAACCCTGAGAGGTGGGTGCTATTATTATCTTCATTTCATAAATGAGAAAACTGAGGCAGAGAGGTTAAGTGACTTGCCCCGGGTCACACAGCTAGTAAGTATCTGAGGCAGTTTTCAAACTCAGGGCTTCCTGACTCTTAAGTCCTGTGATCTTTGCACTCTGTGACCAAGAAAGTAGACTAAAGGCTGTTAAATGTTATTGGGAGGACAAGCAAGGTACATACATAGACCATTTGGAACCTAGAAAAGTCACAATCTCTCTAAGTAGAGGGATTACCTACACTGAGAAAACCACAGCTGCTTAGAATGTTGAATCAAATGTTATCATTAGCATCTTTCCCCTAGAAACCTTGCAAATGTTTTTCGTTATGGTTGGGTGGAGTGTAGTAAAGTAAAAAGACAGATATGATATAAATGGGGGAAATTGCAGCTCTGAGTAATAGACTAGAGATTATCAAGAGCCAGACAACATGTCAGGTTCAGAAGCCAATTCTCTTCACACGGTTCCCATTACCTGTCAAATGACAGGTTTCATTAAGAAATCTCAAAGTGGGGTGTGGTAGGGTGGGTCTGTATAGGAAGCCGTAAGGCTATGTTCCCAGTCCTGGCTCCACTTATGTTGTTGTTGTTGTTGTTGTTTTGTTGTTCTTCTTCTCCTTCTTCCCCTCCTCCTTTTCCTCCTCCTTTTTCTAGTTCTTCATCTTGCTCTTCTTCCCTTCCTTCATTCTCAAAGAGGACCAATGACATCACGAGGGTGAGTCTTGACTTGTGTGTGAATTAGATTTAAGGGAGACAATCAACCTCACTCTCTCTTCCAGAATCATCCAAGTCCAGTGGCTCCAAGGAGAACATGGGGTATTCCCTTAAAGAAATTAGAGTTGTACTCCACACACCTGCCCCTCCCAACGCCAGCCCTGACTAGGAAACAAGAATGTTCTTATGCTAAACACCTTGAATTCTTGGGAAGGAACAGGGAGAGATAAACATGTGCTGATGGCAATCAATCAATCATCAGCCTTATTCTCATCTTCTAGAAAAAAATGAGTTTTCTGTTTTTCAAGCAGCTGAATGACAGATACATTTATGAAGCTATCTAAACAAGATCTTTTAAAAAAAATTCAGCATTGCATTAAACAGCATGGAAAAACCACAGACTTCTTCACGTGTGAAGTGAGTGAGTGATGTTGCTAATTACAATATTAAAACTAGAGATTAGGATTAGGGGAAGCTGAGCTGGGGAAAGCATATGGCATGCTAATGACTTCTCCCAACTGGGGCTGTTCCTGGTCTGTATTAATTAGGTGGCTTCCTTCTTACTCCATTTCCACCTTAGATTGAAGGTCATAGATTCCCAAGCTTCTCAAATTTGTCATTTACACATGAATCCTATAGTTGCTGAGAAACACAGGGACCTAAGCCAATGGGCAGAGTGTCTACAATAATAATAGCCACATAATAAGGATAAGCAATATACAGAGGCTAAGAACAACCCCCAACTTTGGGGTGTGTTGGCGGCATGAATCTCCAATTCAAATCAAGACAAGTCAACAAGAAGATATTAAGTTCCTGTTATATACCAAAAACTGTGCTAAGTACTAGAAATACAAAGAAAGAAAAAAAAACCTAGACCCTCTTTTCAAGGAGCCCACAGTCCTAATTGGGAGCCAACATGCAAGTAACTGTACAAATAAATTCACTATGGATATATAGACATAGATTACACCCATATATATATATGTGTGTGTGTGTGTGTATATATATGTGTGTGTGTGTGTGTATAAAATACATATTAATATATGTACACATAATATATACACATGTGTATATATTCGTATACATCCAGATATATACCGCTACATACAGATATATGACAAGCTAAGTGCTATCTTGATCACATAAGAGGAGAAACCCAAGAACAGTAAGATTGTAATTCAGCTTCGTATTCTTTTGTTGTTCAATTGTTTCAGTTGAGTCTGATTTTTTGTGTCCCCATTTGGGGTTTTCCTGGTAAAGACACTGGAGTGGTTTGCCATTTCCTTCTCCAGCTCATTTTACATATGAGGACACTGAGGGAAACAGGGTAAAGTGACTTGCCCAGAGTCACACAGCTATGAAGAGTCTGAGGCTGGATTTGAACTCAGGTCTTCCTGATTCCAGGACTAGCACTCTGTCCCCTGGGCTACATTCTTAATCTAGAGCAGGGGGTGGCAAGCTACAGCCAAATCTGGCCTTCTGCCTGCTCTAGTACTACCATGAGCTAAGTATGATTTCTACATTTAAAAACTAAGTTTTATTGAATTCTAAAATGCAAAGAGCATTCTTAGCTTATGAATGTTATAGAAACAGGTAACAGGACAGATTTGGCCCTTGGGTCTAGTTCGCCACCTCCTTATTTAAAGGAATACAAAGCAAAAAGGAGACTAGAAAATGAGGGTCAGAGTAATATCCAAAACTTTAACAAATAACCTCCAATCCTGAACAGTGGGATATTCATAACTGGGATTGGACAATGAAGAATAATCACAAAGTCTATCTGTCGTGGTGCACTGTGTTAACAGTGTGGGGCACACAGAATTAGAATCCTAGCTAGGTTAAGGGATTTGCTCAAGGTTTACACAGCTACAGCTAGTAGGTGTCAATGTCTTGGATTAGAACTCAAGTCTTCTTCCTCTGTTTTCAGCGTTCTTTCTATTATACATGCCCCTTGGCTCTCTACTGTCTGTCTCTACTGTATGCCAGACTGTCTCTAATTACTCATATCAGGTGCTTACACAAGCAATGTAAAGCTTAATATACTACTCAATGCATCTAGAAGAGAAACATTATTCTTATACCTATTTTATTGATAGAAACCAAGGCAAATACATATATCCATGCATACATACATACACATATATTATATATATATATATATATATATATTTGCCTCTATATAGAAAGAGGAGAGGAGGGGAGGGGAGGTGGAAAAGGAGGGTAAGGGAAAGGGGGAGAGGGGATAAAGAAAGAGAGGGATGGGAGAGAGAGAGAGAGAGAGAGAGAGAGAGAGAGAGAGAGAGAGAGAGGAGAATGGACTCCCAAATTGTGAATGTTACCCTTGACTTTGCCTTGCTATAACTATACATGTGTGTATATGTGTATGTTCATATATATTTTTATATTCTCATTCACAATTCGAAGTCCATTCTATAAGACAATGACATAATCTCCCAAATAGCAGTTCACTTTGATGGTATAGACAAGAGTCACAGCCGCATGGGTACATAAAAAATACCAGCTCCAAAAGGAGAAACCCCGGAAGTGGTGCTAATCAACCTTCCTCTTTGTTTCTCTGCAGGCTGCAATGCAATGTTGATTCACCCCCACAGCACTTTCTCTGCCATGCCTTTGAAACCTCTTTACCATGGACAGTCTCCACCTCTGGACTAATCACATTAGAAATACACCCCTGTCCCCTCCCCTCTGCCTCCTGTGGCCTCTCTTTCTGATTGGCTGATTCCTCCCAGAGCCTCCAATGGCAGGAGAAATCCCAGGTCAACCATGACTTCATCAGTCCCCAGGCAGTACTGTTCATTCAGCTCTGCAGGGTTTTCTCTAGCAATCCCTATCCATCCCCACCTACACCCCTCCACTATTAAGTATCTTCATATCCTCTATTTTCAACTTTCTTAAGTGCTATCTTCCCCCATTAGATTGTAAACTCCTTGAGGGCAAGGACTGCCTTCCTTTTTATTAATTGTATCCCTTGTATTTATCACATCACAGTGCCTGCTGACAGTAGGCAGGCTACAGAGAGGAAGGTGACAACCAAGTCCATATAATTTAGATCAAGAAGGGACCTCAGACATCCTCTGGTCTAACCCCCCTTATTTTACAGGTGAGAAAACTAAGACCCCAAAAGGAGACATGGCTTATTCAAAGGCACAGGGTGAGTTAAGAGAAGAATCAGGATTTGAACCCAGATCCAATGAGGCAAGTATTACAGGTATTAGTATGCCCATTTCACAGATGAATGAACAAACGAACAAAGCTCTTCCTTTGTGCAAAGCATATATGCTAAATGCTAGAGAAACAAATGGAAAAATCAGACTGTTCCTGACCTCATAGAGGTCACAAACTAATAGGGGAAAACAACAAAGAAGGGGGTTTCAGCTGCAAGTCAGATGAAGAGGCCCAGTGATCCCTAAGGTGGAGGGACAAGAGAGATGGTAATGTAGCTTTTTAAGTGTGATTTCTATTAACAAAATCATGCCAGGTTCCAATGCACATTTAATGACACCAAGAACTTTGGCATCAAAAACTTTCTTTTCTGGGTCTTCAGTACCTGTTTGACACCACCTCTCTAAGACACTACGTTGTCTCTCGCTTTTCTATGTTAATCCCAAGAGTACAGGACAATAAATATGCAATATTCAGTCAGACACAGGAGTCAAAAAGATCTGAGTTTAAGGCCCACTCTGACAATATGGGTCATGAGATGCTGGGCATATCTACTCAGTGACCTAGGAAAGCTCCCACGTTTGCAAGTTACAGATCAGCTGCCGATCTGTAATGGTAGAGAGAGTTGCTTCACTGGGAGCTCCAAACACTGATGAAATCACAGGTCTGGAACAATTGCCCTCCCCCATACATGTTGTTAATTGTTGTTGTTGAGTCATTTTAATCATGTCCAACTCTTCGTGACTCCATTTGGGATTTTCTTGGCAAAGATACTGGAGTGATTTGCCATTTCCTTCTCCAGCCCATTTTGCAGATGAGGAAACTGAGGCAAACAGGATGAAGTGCCCCTGGTCACACAGATAATAAGTATCTGAGGCCAGGTTTGAACTCAAGAAGATGAGTCTGCCCAACTCCAGCCCCAGCACTCTTTCCATTGGGTTGCATAGCTACCCAGATTCCCCTTATATCCTGCTCGTGTACAGAAATACATGTCTGTCTCTAATCTGAGGTTTTGCTTCAGCCCTCTATGGTGGCAGGGCTATCAGAAAGATATTCCACACATTCTCAGTAATAATGACTCACATTCATATGGTGAAATAAGCTTTACAAAACGCTTCCCTCACAACTGTTCTGTGATATAGATAGTACAATTATTATATCCCCATTTGACATATGAGGAAACTGAATGATTTGTCACAAACCTGCTAAGTATCAGAGATATTTGAATCCTAGTCACCTGACTTAATGCAGCCCACCTTCAAATATGTCCCATATTGTCTTCCCTGCATTAAAATTCTTTAAGGCACTGGAATAATACTCTAGCAAAAACATCAAAACAGACAGAAACACTATGAGATCCAAACACTGTTGGGAAGTTAGGGATGAATCTTTAAAGCATTCTAATTTCCAAAGAACTTCCCTAAAGCAAAGAAGATGTATATATTATGAAGTCTCTGCCAGCTTACAAAGAGGAATGTCTCTAGCCCTCAATTCTGGACTATTTGCAGTATTTTCATATCTCAACTCTTAGGATTGTAGTTATGTTACATTCGATGGCAGTCTCATGCTTCCCTCCTCATTAATTACATGACTAGATTAGATAGCTGGAGAGGGAGAGAAAAATAAATGAATAGAAAGATAGAAGTACATAGATTGATGAATAGAAAAATTAATTAGTGAAAGACGAATGGAAAAAATAGATGAATAGAAAAATAGAAGTATATAGATAGATGAATAGAAAGATAAATTTTGTTTTTGTTTTTAAAGCAATTGGGGTTAAGTAACTTGCTCAAGGTTCCACGGCCAGTCATTATTTCTGTGTGGGTGCTCATTTTCTGAGGCCGGTTTCCATCCTGGGTCATCCCAACTCCGAGGCCGGCGCTCCTACTCACTGCGCCACCTAGCTGCCCCTAGAAAGATAAATTAATATAAAGATAGAAATAGAAAGATAGAAATACATAGATGAATAGAAAAATAGACAGACAGATAGATGATAGATAGATATGGATGGCTAGGTTGCTAGAGCATTTATTAAGTCCTTACCTTGTGCTAAGCACTGGGGATACAAGCATAAGCAAGCCAGGTTACATTTATTTTGCATATATTTTGTATTAACTTATCTCTGTACATGTTATTTCCCTCCAGTAGAATAAAAGGCTACTTGAAGGCAGGAACTGTTTTATTTTTGCATTTTATTTTGTGTTTTTTGTATTTTAATTATTTTATTTAAACTCTAGATTTATTTTATAATATATTTAAAATATATTCTATAATTACATTCGTATTTACTTTGTATTTCTATTTGCATATTATTTGTCCCTAGCATCTAACACAGTGTTTTGCACATGGTAGCAACTGACCTGAACTGAGGTAGGAGGATAATGAATATATTTAGTACTTTATACTTTGTCTTCCATTCTTCCTTTCTCCCTTAAATGCTTCAGGTTCTGCGTTTTCGGCTGACGATCATTGAAGCAGCCGTGGTATTGGACCGTTTAGTGGATCATCAGTCTACCCTCTAAGTGGCTTTTGCATTCTTTTCCCCTTCCAGAAAGTTAATAAGAAGCTGCACATTCCCTATCTTCCAGATGAAAAAGCCCTTCTTGATTCAGGCTCTGAAAGTAGGAGGGCAGATCCATGAAGCCTCAAAGAGACAAGACCTAAGATTTGCTCCTGCAATGAATCCAGGCACTGTCCACCTTCCAGCTCTACCTGCATGGCTGAGAACAGCAGGTTATGGAGTAACTCCAGAGGACTATGGATGAGAATTTCACCAATTTATTGAATATTTTTAAATGTATGTCATTATTTGTAAGACTTTATTCAGACATTGTTCCAATATCATATTTTGTCTTATCTGCAAACATTCACCTATGCCAAGGATTCTTAACCTTTTTTGTGACATGGACCCATTTGGCAATCTGTTGAAGCATAAGGATCCCTTCTCAAAATGTTTTTAAATGCATAAATAAAATAAACAGGATTACAAAGGAAAATCATTACATTGAAATATGGTTATCTTTTTCTTTTAGATTTTTCTTTTTGGAGGGGAAGGGGGAAAGGTAGGGCAATTGGTGTTAAGTGACTTGCCCAAGGTCACAATTGCTAGTTTTGTGTTAAGTGTCTGAGGCTGGATTTGAACTCAGGTCCTCCTGACTCTAGGGCTGCTGCTCTATTCACTGTGCCACCTAGCTGCCCCTATCCATTTTTTTAACTTTATGGACTTTAGATCATTTCTGATCTACATCTACAGCTATGCTCAGTTCTTTCTTTTTGGGCAACTAGGTGGTACAGTGGATAGAATGCTGATCCTGGAATCAGAAAGACTCATCTTCCTGAGTTCAAACCTAGCCTCAGACGCTTACCAGCTGGGTGATCCTGGGTAAGTCACTTAATCTCTTTTGGCCTTGGTTTCTGCATTTGCAAAATGAGGTGGTTGCACTAGATCATCTTTCACATTCCTTCAAGCACTAGAGTTATGCATGACCTCCTTCCTTACTGCTCTTTTTATGGCCCTGTGACCTAAGAAAATCTACAAAGTAAATTAAGTTTCAACAAACTCTGCCTCTCCTACCCACACAAGAGTTTTCACCTCAAATATGCCCTAAATGTAAATGTAGTGTTTTAATAGAACCTTGGCTATATTTGGCAAATCTGTACTGATTCCTTCTTGAATTTAATAGAACCTTCTATGGGAATACTTTTGGTTTGGGAACTATCTTTCTACCATCAACCCATCTACTTTCTGGGACCAAAGAGCTTCCTGTTCAGTTCCTAGCTCAGCCATTGACTAAGCAACCCTCTCATTTTCTCAGTGTCCCACTATACACACACACACACACACACACACACACACACACACACACACACACACACACACACAGAGTCCAAACCGTATTAATGATCCTTATTATCAACATATGGGGAAAACAGAAACCATAGGCCTCGCTATACCCTTAATACCAAAAGGATTTCTCCATAGAATATTTTTGCAGATGCCTCTCATGAACTCTGGCTCTCCTCTGAGCACAGCGGCCAAAAACCAATTAGCAAGAAAATGGAAACTCCCCACTCTCCCATCTCCATCAGAATAGACCCGGAGGGGTGAGAAGTGTTGAGGTTGGGGGCTTGGGGGTGGGGAACACAGGGGAGTGTGGGGGTAGGAGGCCCAAATGTAAAATCCATAAATAATGTCTTTGCAGAATAATCTGCCTTCCTCAAACCCTCTGAAGCTTCTTTAGACAAGGACCTCTTGTCTTGCAATTAGTACTTAGCACCCAAATCCATATACCAGATACACTGGTCTTGAAGGGGCTGTGTTGGCTGTAATCCAAATGCAAAAAAAGTATGTATGAGTTCCTCATACATTTGCCTCAGTTTGGAGAGGGTGCACCTATACTCTATGCCTTCTGGGAGTTGGCCAAGCCTTGATCATTACTACTAAACAGTATTTGGAAGCCTGTGCTTTCAATTCATTGCCCTGATCCTCCCCAGTTCACAAATGGTGTTGAATTCAAGTGATCGGGTCTTTGACACACCAATACAGAACACAGAATTTTGTTTACAGGCCCCCTTGGGTGATCAATCACTCCATAGGAGAGGAAATGTAATGATTCAGGAGAAGAAAGGGGTCCAATTTAGGAAAATTTAAAAAACCAGAGAGGAGATGAATTTTTTGCTGTTGTTCACTTGTGTTCAACTCTTTGGGACCATATTTGGGGTCTTCTTGGCAAGGATACTGGAATGGTTTGTAATTTCCTCCTTTTTTTTTTAACAGATGAGGAAGTGAGGTAAACAGGGTAAAGTGACTTGTCCAGGGTAACAAAGCAAGTAAGTGTCTGAGGTCAGATTTGAACTCATGAAAATGAGCCTTCTGGATTCCAAACCCAGTGCTCTATCCAGTGCACCACCTAGCTGCCCTTGAGGGGATGGCTAAAGCTAGGGAAAGAAGGACCAATCAGAACAGGCAGGTTGAGATGTAAAATTTCTTTAGAAAGTACCTTCTTCCCCCCAAAAAAGTATGTCCTATTTAGTTTGTATATACCTAATTGTATGCATGTTGCCTCCCTGATAGAAAGTAACCTCCCTGAGGGCAGAGACCTTCATTTTTGTCTTTGTATCTTCAATGCCAAGAACAGTGGATGGCACATAAAAGGCACTTAATAAAAGGTTGATTGACTGATTGAGAGTTAGAATATAAGAACTATGAAGACCATGGTTTAAACAAGCAACTCTCACCAAAAGAAAGAAGAAAGAGACAGAAAAAGAGGGGGAGAAAGAAAGGAGGGAGGAAGGAAAAAAGGGGTCCCAAGTGAGGCACAAAATATTACACCAGGGAAATTATTGGAGAGAGAGGGGAGGGAATGTTTATGTTGTCAAGCAGAAACTGAAATTCAGCACCATCTAGTCCCATTAAATTTGATTGATCAGACAAGGAAAGGGTGAAGGGACCCACAGTTCTGCAGTTTCTGGCTCTCAGGACTGGTAGGGAGAGTAGGCAAGCATTGCCATTCTAAAAAATCAAATGAACAGACTTTCACTGCACTGAAGGGAATGCTCAAAGGAGGCCAAAGACCAGTCTCTTCCCTCAGAGGATCCTGGAACCTAGACGGATTACTCCAGGAGTAGTCTATCTGGCCATTTGCCCAAGCATTAAGTTCACGCCATTTTTAAAAGAATGGTAAGTTACAAATGACAATAAAAAGAAATATAACCAAGCAGATAGTCCCAGAGAAGCTGCCAAAAACCTGGGCTAATGTGAATTGAAATAAGATCCTTACCATATAATCTGAGTAAGGTGGGGGAAATCACCACTGAGGCAAAACCCCCAGACTCAGTGGGAAGGAGTTTACTGTTTGGTTTAAGGGGGAAACAGGAGTAATTTAAAACATGACACTTTGCAGGAAAACCAGATCTTGGGGTAAACAAAACATTAAACTGAAAAGATCCATATGCACTCCTTATCAGTTGCCCAGTTTCGTTTCCCTGCAAAGGAAATATAATATGCTTTAAGTAAATGTGTCCAGCAAATGAAGCAAAACTAAGGGGAGACCAGCTCTGTCTCTATCTCTCTATGTGTCTCTGACTCTGCCTCTACCGTCCCACCCACTACCCCCCAGGCGCCCCCTTCCCCCATTTAACTCCTTTGCTTCAGTTTTCCAGGAATTCCAGAGGTCCTCCAAGAAATGTTTTCTAGTAGCATGCTCTACGTGTCCCTATCCACACCCAGGCACTAAGTATGTCTAAACTGGGAGGGGGGAGCAGGAGGGGGAATTCGGGGCTGGAAGAAACCTTAGAGACCATCTGGTCCAACTCCCTTATTCTACAGATGAAGAAATTGAGGCCCAGAGGGTTTAAGGGGCTTGCCCAATCTTGCTGTTTATGGATTCTGTCATGTTATTTGAAAATATCCTGAAACTTAACGTAATGACTAAAGTCCACTGACATCACTAAATTAATAGATGGTGCCTGTCTTCCCCCTTTTTAAAAAAAATTGGTTTTACACACTAATTGTTAATTTGATTGTCCTCAGCAGAGTCAGTTAATACATCAGTGGATTGGATGTGTTTTTAAAGCCTTAAAAGGAAACAGTCAACACATAAAAGTCATATTTACAAAGTCAATGGTAGACATTCTTTAAATCTTTGATATTAAAAGTCCCTGAGGAAGTTAATAACTTGCAATTAAATTGACTATTGGGTTAGGAACATGATGTATGAATACAGGCACTTTATATTCAGGAGCCAAATAGATCTATGTTTTCAAAGATACGAATGCTTCCTTCAAGAATACAGTTTTCTTTAGAAAACCCATGCCTGTCCATCCTGCAGGACTCCTGTCCATATCTTCCAATAAGCTCCCAAGCAAGGGGTCCATTCAGTGGTCTGGGAGTCTTCCTCACTTGCTTTCTCTAGACATTGTAAGGAAATTCATAAAGCATATGAGTCATCTCCTAGTTAGACCTCATTCTTAACACATGAAACCCATGAAACTCAGGCACATTCCACTTAATTTTCTGATCATTGATGGATTGATAGGTATTAGCCAGGGCAGATACAAGGCCCACTATAATGTAGAGTCTACAACTGTTATATCTCTTTTACATTGATTCTTTTTCCTTGCCTTCTTATGCCACTGGAGCAATCAGCTTTGAGAGTCAGATTATTTGTGTCTCTCCCTTAACGATATTTCTTTAATGAGCCATAGTATAGCAATAGAGGCAGAATTGCTTAATTAAGAGTGTGTTGAACTTGGAGTCAGAAGGAACAGGGTTGGAATCCTCCCTCTGACACTCACTAGCCCTGTGATCCTAGGCAAGTTATCAGACCTGCTCAGTGTTAACCAGGCTGCAAATTCCTATAGTACTGAAACCACAGATCGACTATACCAATGCTGTCGTTCTTTTAGTCTTTTTATAGTTTTTCTTTGCTCCTTCTCTATCCCCTTTAGTTGATCTTTATTCAGGCCATGCCTCCTAACTATGGGTATATCCCAAGGTTCTTGGGAGTTTTTGAGAAAGAAGGGTTCATTGAATATAGTCCTAAAATTTTAGGGTGATTTAACCTTACACCATCACAATGAGAAGAGTCTGAGGGCTTCTCTGCTGCCTTTTCAGAATAGGGCTTGGCTAACCCTAGGGTTTTCTGAACGTTTTCTCTCTCTCTCTCTCTCTCTCTCTCTCTCTCTCTCTCTCTCTCTCTCTCTCTCTCTCTCTCTCTCTCTCTCTCTCTCTCTCTCTCCTTTCTTTCTCTTTCTCTCTCTCCCCTCTTTTTCATATTATCTCATTTAATGACCTCATCATTTCTCATGCTTTTAGTAAGCATCTCTGTACAGATGGTTCTTAGATTTATAGATTCAACCCTAGTCTGTGTCTTGAACTCCAGAGTCAAAACATAATGGTATAGAGGTGCCAAGAAATTCCTGAAAGCTATGCCAGCACAGGCATAGATCCCACCAGGCTAGAAAGGTTGATAGAATGGGTCTAGTCAAGCCAAGTCAGCATTTATTAAGCACCTACTATGTGGTCAACACTTTGTTAAGTTCTAAGCATGCAAAGAGACTCAAAAAACAGCGCCTGCTCACAATGTAATGGGGAAAACATTGTGCAAACAACCACATACAAAAAAGATATATAGGGAGTAAATTGGAAATAATCTCAGAGGAAAGGCATTAAAATTAAGCAAAACCAGAAAATCTTGCAAAAGGTTAGATTTTTAGCTGAAATTTAAAGGACATCAGGACATCCAGGAGGCATAGGTAAGGAGGTACAGGGTTCTAGGCATGGGGGATAGGTGTGGAAAGTACATCCATGTCTGCTTTCAGAGAATCAGCGCTGAAATTTTAGAGACTCATCACTGCATTGACCAAAGGGTGACAAGTTTTTGAATCACAAGTAACTATTGGAGACCTATTACATCCTAGAAGAGTTGTAAGCTATTCTCATTGGGGGCAGTATATAATATGTGTGTATTGTGTGTTGTGTGTGTGTATATATATGTGTATATATGCATATGTAAATTCACACTGATGAAATCATAGGTCCCTGAGGTAATCAAGTATTATAATAGCAAAGCATGGTGCAGGGTGCTAAGGAAGAGAAAAGCTTATTCAAGTAACTAAAATAAGAGGTGAACCATGAAAGAACAATAGGAGAGATCCAAAGTGCCAGGGTTCACATACCACAGGCAGCTGGGTACCACAGTAGAGAGAACACTAGATTGGGCAGCTAGGTGGCTCAGTTGATAGAGTGGCAGGCCTACAGTTAGGAAAACTAATCTTCCTGAGGTCAAATCTAGCCTCAGATACTTCCTAGCTGTGTGACCCTGGACAAGTCACTTAACTATTTGCCTCAGTTGTCTTATCTGTAAAATGAGCCAGAGAAGGAAATGGCAAACCACTCCAATATCTTTGCTAAGAAAACCCCAAATGGGGTTATGAAGAATTAAACACAACTGAAAAATGGTCAAGAGCACTGGACCTCAAGTCAGGAAAACCTGAGCTCGATTCTAACCTCAGATACTTACTAGCTGTATGACCATGGGCATGCTACTTAACCACTCTGTGCCTCAATTTCCTCATTTGTAAAGTGGGCATTATCATAGCACCTACCTCGCAGGGTTTTTGTGAGGATCAAATGAGGTATCACATGTAAGGAGCTTTGCCACCCTTAAAGTACTATAAATGCTAGCTATTAGTCACATGTAACTTTATACTTCTTTTGAATTCCCTACAATGCCTAGCACTCAATAGACACTTATTAACTCGTGACTTGGGACAGAGGCATGGATATCATCACAGATACAGAGCTGGAAGAGAATTCATTCAGGCTGATATCCCTATTTAAGAGATGAGGAAAATACAGAGGCATATTTTGAAACCAGCTCCTTGACTCCAGAGCCAGTGTACTTTCTGATGTACAACACTATGGACACTCAAATATTTGTCTACATGGTCTGATATTACCAGTGCCTAGGCCTCCAGCTACCACATGTGAATAAATCAAGCTATGGAAAGTGGCAGGGCCTAGGAGTTGTGGGGGATGGAGGATGGGGTGGTGTAGCGGCAAGCACCCCAATATCACCAGGGTAGCTGCCAACACAGGTTCTTAGATCTGCTTTTCAAAAGGAAAGCAACTCAAAATCAGTTAACAAGCTTACTTTAATCAAACAAACATACATTACCTAGTCAGGGAAAAAGGTCAGCACCCCGAACTTCAGAGTTACAGAACTTACAGATCAAACAGACAGGCTTCCAAACTGTCCAACCATTATATATCAATACCAAATCACAGTTACCAGAGAGGGAAGCATCAACATCTGGGTTTTCAAAGCCGGGGGCTCTCAACAACGGCTTCCCAGAGTCTCATCTGGTCAAATCACACAACTCTTCTCAAAGTGAGCCCCAAAGCAAAGCCTCTCCTAAGGGTTTATTGCCTTTTCTGGCTCAGAGAATGTAACAACCTCCTTGACCCACTGCCCAATCACAAAGTATCAAGGTGTGGGCTTTCCTGAAAAACAAGCCTCCCACCACAGGCTCCAGGTGCACTTAAGCTAGGGGCAGGGAAGATCTTTAAATCTGCATTTCCATTACATTCGGCCCCAAGATCTTTCTTGCCCATAGCATACACAATTTACATTTGAATTAGCACTAAAACATCTCTTAGGTCACATTTTCCAGGTACATAAGAAAATCATAATATAATCTCAAAATACAATAGTCCAAGTCTTCCACTCCTGGGGCAAATGTTAACTCAGTGACTTATCAGTAAAATCAAAAAATAGTCACTCTTAAGTTAACTCAGTTACATAAGTTTTCAAAGTACAAGCCTTCCACTCATGGGGCAAAGTCTTGATTAGCTCAATTAGTCTCTTATCTGTAACAATATCTCAAAGTACAATTAGTCACTTATTCAGTAAAGTCTTACTAAGTATGCCCATAGCATAGACAGTTTACATTTCAATTAGCACTAACCATCTCTTAAGTCATATTTTCAAGGTACATCTAAAGTTACCAAAGTGGCTACTGGGCCTTAAACACAAAACACAAAGCATTATCACATCAATTCACAAAATACAAAGCATTATCACATAAAGTTCTCTTGGGAGGAGGGGGGTGTCCTTCCCACAACACTGCTCCAGCCCCTGCTTCCAAGTCCAGAGAGGGAGCTGGGCAACAAAACCAAAGTGGGGTCCTTGGGGTCCATGGCACTTCACCCCACCCACCAGTCACAAGTCCATCCTCCTCCTGGGTCCCAAACTGTGGGATGCAGCAAGGAAACACATTCAGTGCCCCTGCTTTGTCTCACAGTCCTTATCTTGTCCTGTGGGTGAACTCCAAACTCCTGGGTTCCTTCTCCTCCAGCAGAAGGCAGCAGCTCCAGGCTTCTCCACAGGTTTCCATGCAGGCAGCTCACCATTCCTGCTCTCAGCTCAGTGAAGTCAGCATGCAGGTCGTTCTCTCCTGCTCCATGGCTCCACAGAATCACAGCTACCACAACTGGGAAACAAACAATTATCCCAGCCCCCATACTTTCCTTTTACTCAGCAGATCCCATCCCTCGTCGCCATTTTGTAGCGGCAAGCACCCCAATATCACCAGGGTAGCTGCCAACACAGGTTCTTAGATCTGCTTTTGTAAAGGAAAGCAACTCAAAATGGGTCAACAAGCTTACTTTAATCAAACAAACACACATTACCTAGTTCAGGGGAAAAGGTCAGTACCCCAAACTTCAGAGTTACAGAACTTACAGATCAAACAGACAGGCTTCCAAACTGTCCCACCATTACATCAATACCAAATCACAGTTACCAGAGAGGGAAGCATCAACATCTGGGTTTTCAAAGCCGGGGGGCTCTCAACAACGGCTTCCCAGAGTCTCATCTGGTCAAATCACACAACTCTTCTCAAAGTGAGCCCCAAAGCAAAGCCTCTCCTAAGGGTTTATTTAGCCTTCTCCTGGCTCAGAGAATGTAACAACCTCCTTGACCCACTGCCCAATCACAAAGTATCAAGGTGTGGGCTTTCCTGAAAAACAAGCCTCCCACCACAGGCTCCAGGTGCACTTAAGCTAGGGGCAGGAAAGATCTTTAAATCTGCATTTCCATTACAGGTGGGGAGAGAGAGGGAGGAAGAATTAAATGGTTTGAAGGGTTCATAGTGAACGAGGACCAGGATATTTTCTCCTTTCCTTTCCTTTTCCATCTTGAGTGACTGGAAAAAATAGAATGTGTCCACTCCCAAGAAACATGCATGGTGACTATTCTCTTTGAGGAAGGCAGGAGGAAAGTGGAAATAACCAGAAGAGAATAGATGGGTTCAGGAGATAGTTTTGCCCTAATCTTACTTTGGGAAGGTGACTTCAAAAGTTTGGAGGGCTATATAGCCTAACTGGCTGAGAAAATGGAGACCCTGTAGCTATGCTACAGAGACATAAAAAGTGGCAAGAATAAGGGAAGCATGTGGCGACTAGGTGGTGCAGTGAATAGAGCACTGGCCCTGGAGTCAGGAGGACCTGAGTCCAAATCCCGCCTCAGACACTTGACACACTTACTAGCCATGTGACTTTGGGTAATTCACTTAACCCCAATTTCCCTCCAAAAAGAAAAAGAGAGAGAGAGAGAAGCAACACAGTCAGGGAGACAGATAGAAACATCACTGAAGCCTCTCCTCCCATCTCCCCCACCCTCCAATTAAGGCAGCAAGCCCACCCAGGAATAGAAAAGAAGGAAGGGTTTCTGCTAGAAAAGATTTCACAAGTCAGTTCAGTAACTAACACTTAATCCCAACATTGTATGTAGATCCTGCGGCTTATATCCTGTGATCTTGATTTTGTCACATTCTTTGGAAGCTTCAGTAGAGTGCTTACAAATGGAAGGCCGGTCTCAGTATCTTCAGGGCATGGGGTATCATGAATAGATTTTTCTAGGTTTACTTTTTCGGTAAAGTAGAATATAAACCCAGAGACTGAGATCTTCCAACATGTACCTGGGCCTTTTGTGTCGTGAGAGAGTCTCAGACACAAGGATTATGATAGTGTGAGGCTTTAGGCTAATTATGGGCTATGCAGCTGTTCAGAGAAGTTTTACACCTAGATAAGAATGTGAATTTGATTCTCCTACACCAATGTCCATAAGAGGAAACCACAGGAGAGTGGGAGGATGGCAGAACGGAAATGGGATGAAAAGGCTAACAGCTGTGCAGTAGTACCCTCCAACACACTGTATTGATACCCCCCTGACTTGCCTTTAGCCACTCCATTTAAGTGACCTAGCTCACAGAGAACCATCTTCCAGTACACAGGACACTCTACCAAGGCTACCATAGGAAACTTTCATAGGATCATAGAGCAGAAAGGAACCTCAGAAGTCATTTAGTCTAAATATTTTTATTTTTCAGGTGAGGAAACTGAGACCCAAGTGCTAATTAGTATGGCTGCCTAAGGTCACACAGGCGATATCAAAGGCATGATTTAAATCTGGGTCCTATGATTCCTGAGTTGGTTCTCTTTACCCTGTACCATGGTACCTCCCTTTGCTTTTATTTTAACCAATAGTAGTTCAATTTGGGGCACCATAAAAAGCAATCTCCTGGACATTGCTCCCAGATATACTCTGGTCTTGAACTTCCACTCAAGGGTTTTGCAAACCCTATAATGGAAGCTTGGGTAGTAGTTGTGTTTTATAACAAAGGTCTTTGTAAAAGTACCCTTGAACAACATCTCCATGAAATAGTAAACACTATTGTGCTAAGCACACCACAGACACATTAAATAATTATTGGAGCTTCTTTCATTATTGGGCTAAACAAGGGAAAAATTGACCAATCAATAAACATTTATTAAATGCCTTCTATATGTTAGGCACTGCTCTAAGCACTGGGAATACAAAAAGAGGTCAAAGGTGGACCCTGCCCCCAAAGAGCTCACATCTAATGGGGAAAAACCAACATGCAAACAAACGTATAAAAAGAAAGCTATATATAGGATAAATAGTAAATAATTAACAAAGAGAAGACATTGAAATTAAGGGGGGTTGGGGAAGGCTTCCTGTAGAAAGGAGAATTTTAGTTAGTTCAGTTGGAACTGTTCTGCTTGATCCTCAAGGATAGAACTAAGCCAATGATTAGGAGCTGAATAGAGACCGATTTCTCCTCACTCTAAATTAAAGCCATCTACAAGTGAAATATCACCCTGGACAAGTCACTCAACCCTGTTTACCTCGGTTTCCTCATTTATAAAATAAGCTAGAGAAGGAAATGGCAAATCATTCCAGTATCTTTGCCAATTTAACCCCAAAAGGGTCACAAAGAGTCGGATATTACTGAAAATGACTGAACAACAAATAAATGAAATAGTAAAGGCTATAATGTAAAGACTGAATGACTACTTGTTGAAAATGTCATAGAAAGATTTATGTTCCGGGAAGGGGTCAAACTAGATGAACTCTGAGGTCCTATACAACTCTGCAATTTCAGGATTCTATGATTCATGCTGAAAGACTTATGTCCTTAGAAACCCAAGATGTCAAAGGATTCACCTCATGACTGCACAGATCTACCACCCACAAAGTATTTACCATGAGGCCTGCACCCTCAGTTTTGTTCTCCATCTGATTGATCTTTCTCCAACTTGGAAGAGTCATTCCAATCCTCTTGTTTCCACTGGGATTTAGAGGAAAAGGTGAAAGGAGAAAGGACTAGAGGCATTTGGTGAAGGTTATGGAGGTAGGATAAGGGAAACTGACTCAACTCTGGAGAAATGAATGTGCCAAGGAACATGTGTGGTATGTGATGCTATAATAGCATCAGATGTTGTTCATTCATTTCATGTCCTAACTGACCTTTCACAATGCCATTTGGTATTTTCTTGGCAAAGGCAAAGATACAGGAATAGTTTTCCATTTCCCTCTCCAGTTCATTTTACTCATGAGGAAACTGAGGCAAACAGGGTTGAGTGACTTACCCAGGGTCACACAGCTAGTAAGTGTATGATGCCAGATCTGAACTCAGGAAGATGAGTCTCCAGGCCCAGCACTCTTCACTTTGCCAGCTATCTTCCCTAACAGCAGGACTAAGACTAAGCAAATGTTGAGAAAGTAAAGGATAATGAAGGGAGTGGAAAGAGAGGTCTACAGTCGTTGGGATGAATGAATGACAAATTTAAAATGAAAATATGCAGTATGCAAATAAATTATTTTAATTTATTTAAAACCAGCTGGAGATTTCTGTCTCATCTCTTTTCCTTTACTCTTCATTTGATACTAGAGAGAGTGAAAAAGATTTTTTCAGGTGATAGGATAATTTTTAATTAAATTAAATCCTTGGATTCAAATCCTTCATGATCTGCCCTCTCATGCCACCTCTCAACCTTACCCAATCAACCGATCAACAATAAGCCTTAATAAGGCTTACTAAATACTAAGTGCCTACTATGCGCTATGCACTCTACTAAATAGAGGGTCAATAAAAAGATCCAAAATAGAACAATCTCCACTCTCAAGAACTTCCATTCTGTGGGGGGTTGGGGAACACAATGCAAACAAAAATACACTCTATTAAAGTTATTCCTCCCACCTGGAATGTCCTTTTCCCTTCATCAACCTTTCCCTCTTCTCAAAATCCTGTTCATCTTTTACAGCCCAAATTAAATTGAGTTTCCCCTTATATTAGCCCCAAATAATGGCTCTATGTTTCATATTAGTTTTGTACTAAATTCTAATTTTAAAAAAAATTCAAAAGGCCTTTCATTTTTCTGAAGTTAACTAATTGTTTTTCTAAACTTCTCTTTTTCCGATGTATACCTTTAGAAGTGCCTCCCTTAGAGGTAAAGCTGAATGTTGATGTCTCTTCCCTAAAGGAGCCAGAATTACATTCCTGGATATTCTTAATATTAAGATGAAGTCTTACTATTCCTAAGGATTTATGTATATACAACCTACAATCAAAGAGATGCGTTTTAAATGTTGTTTTCAATTTTATCTGTTGAATTCTTACTCATCCTTTAAATCTTAAGTCATGTCACCTTCTTCAAGTCTTTATTGCTCACTCTGGTTGGTAATCCACCTCCCTCAAATCTCACACTGCATTTTCTTTTGTGACTTTGAAGCACTCATGTAATTTTATGCATTAGAGATATCCGCTTGATGGCTTATCCCTGTACAAGACAGTGAACAGCTCCTTGAAAGCAAATTCTTTGTTTTATCTAAACTTTGTAGATTCCACTCAATGCCTACCATGGTATTCTATACAAGTAGGTGTTTAATAAATATTTGTTTTATACTATTCTATTCCCTGATCCTCCAGCCAAAAATAATCTCTCCGTCTTTTGAACTCCCACAGTTCTCTGTATCTCTCATAGAATTTAACTTAACTGCCTTAAATTACCATTATCTGTTCATATTTTTTAAAATTCCTACTAGGTTGCAATTGTCCTGAGGTCAGAGACCTTGTCTGGTTTTTCTTTATATCTCCTACAGTGACTAATATATAGTAGGTAGGCAATATATATTTGTGGAATAAATTAATTTTACACATTTGTTCTTGTTGGGGGGGGCAGCTAAGTGGCACATTGAATAGAACACTGGGGTTAGAATCAGGAAAACTTGTCCTCATGAATTCTAATCCAATCTCAGACGCTTACTAGCTGTGTGACCCTGGGCAAGTCATTTAACCCTCTGCCTCAGTCCCTCATCTGTAAAAAAGAGCCAGAGAAGGAAATGGCAAACCGTTCCAGTATCTCTGCCAATAAAACCCCAAAAGGGGGGTCACAAAGA
Source organism: Gymnobelideus leadbeateri (assembly GCA_011680675.1). Classification (NCBI taxonomy): domain Eukaryota; kingdom Metazoa; phylum Chordata; class Mammalia; order Diprotodontia; family Petauridae; genus Gymnobelideus; species Gymnobelideus leadbeateri. Next base: position 431 of record WOXC01011347.1, on the reverse strand, counting down.
GTCAGACACAACTGAAACAACTCAACAACAAAGGTATAAATTGAATGATATACCTTTCTCATGGATTCAATAATCATTTCTATGCTAAAGAGTCTCAGATCTTTTATACAGACAACATTTCTGCTGACCTCCAGCCTCACTGACTATTGGGTATCTTGAAATGGACATCCCCAACACATCTTAAACTCAACATGTCCAAAACTGAACTCATTATCTTTCCCTCCCAAACCCTCTCCTTTTCCTAACTTTCTTACTGTTGAGAGTACCATCATCTTCCTGGGCACCTGGGTTCACAACTTAGGTGAAATACTCGACTCCTTACTCCCTCTCTTACCCCCTATATCTGATCTCTTCCCAAGGTTTATCACTTTCACCTTTCTAACATCTCTTAGATGCCTCCCTTTTCTCCTCTGATAATCCACCATTCTGTT
>WOXC01011345.1:0-146564 GCA_011680675.1 Gymnobelideus leadbeateri | reverse complement strand
TAATTCTGGGATCGCCACAATTGCTGGTGTTCTGGGGTCCCTCCATCCAGCTGAAGGCTAGGCCGCCCTGGGGCTAAAACTGCAGACCTGGGCTAGGCTCTGTGTGCTGCCTGCTCTCAGAGAGCTGTGCTGGTCACTCCCTGCAGGGCTGCTGGGCTGTCCTCAGCAGGAGGTTAACTTCTCTGTGTAGTTCAGTGGGTGTTGTGGCTCCAGAAGTTGTTTGGAGCCCCCTTTCACATTATTTGAAATTTGTGTGGGGCAGAGGACATTGGAAATGCTGTTTCTACTCTGCCATCTTGGCTCCGCCCCCACATATGATCTTAAGGTCACAGGCTCCTCACTACTTCCCAAACCATTAACCAGTTGATGATCCATTTAATGCAGTCACCTAGTTGATATCAATTATTTCCATAAAAGATTGTACTGAGAAGGTATTGCACAGGCTGAAACAAAAAAAAAAATATTTCCCCTAGGACAGGGGACATTCTTCATCCTGTAAACATTTGTTCTCTGGGAAGAGTGTGCTCAAACTTGAATGCCAAAGGTACTGAAACACATGTGGCTAAACACATGGGAAACATGTGGCTAAAAGTGATATCCTAGGATAAGGATTTTAAGCTTATTGACCAGTCCATTGGTGGGATAGGTTACGCAGATCACTCCTCAGGGTAAAGTGAAGGGATAGAGCCAGATAATCTCTCTGTGATCCCTATACATTATACAGAATTATAGACACAAAATTACAAAGGTTTCAGAGGCTATCTATCCCAGACCTTAATAGGACACAATACAATATTACAAAGAAGTAATAATCCAATGCTCTCCCAAACACATCTGATCTCGGGTAACTCAATATTCTTGGGTCTAATTAAACAAATTTTGGACAACTCTCTTTGTTATGAAGCTTTTTGCTTTAGTCAAAATGTGCCTTTTTCTAATATATAACTATTGCTCTTATTTTTATGTTTTGAGGTTGAAGTAAAACAAGTCCAGTCTTTCTTACACATGCCATTACTTCAGATACTTGAAGATAGCTATCCTGTATCTTAAAAGGGCAGCTAGCTGGTACAGTGCATAAAGTGGTAGATATGGAGTGAGAAAGACTCATCTTCCTGAGTTCAAATCTTGCCCCAGACACTTACTAGCCCTGTGACCCTAGGCAAATCATTTAACCCTCTTTACCTCAGTTTCCTCAACTGTAAAAATAGAGAAGGAAATGGCAAGCTACTCCAGTATCTTTGTTACAAAAAATACCAAATGGCATCACAAAATTTGTACATTACTGAACAACAAAATCCTCCCCAACAATTCACTTTTGCCTAGGTTAAATATCCCCAGTTCCTTCTATAGAATATCATAAGGCATAATTTTCAGCCTTTCATCATCTCAATAGTGATCTCTTTGATGAACTCCATGAAGTCTCATAGTATTGATCTTTCTACTAAAAAGATATTCAGATTTAAAATAAGAGGATTTGGGGTTTGAATCTTGGCTTGGCTACTTACCTATGTTGCCTTAGGTAAGTCATTCAACTTCTGTGGATGTATTGAAAGAGTAGAACCAAATCTCTAAGGTTCCCACTTAATCCTACAAACACTTAATGTTATATCTTAAAATTAACAAAAAATGGTTTACACAGAACAATATTCTAAATGTTATTGACTAGGACAGAGTATATAGGGATTAATACAGCATTATGAATAATATGCTCTTATTAATTAAGCTTTATATCATATAATAAGCTTGTGGGGCTAGGATTCCATACTTATGATACATGTTAAATTTGCAATTTGCTAAAACCCCTAGGTTTATTTCCATGAACTTCTGTCTACCTGTGCCATTCCCTATTTGTACTGTTGTTTTTTGAAATTGTGTAGTGATTTAAATTGATATGCTCTCTATTACATTTCACCTCACTATTTCACCAGTCAAGATCTCTTGCAATTCTAGTCCCAATGACAAGCTAGTAAAATGTAAGTTCCCTAAGGAAAAGAACTGTTTTTGCATTTTATTTTTGTATCCTCAGTGCTTAAAACCATTCCTGGAACAGATGAGGCATTTAATCAATGCTTGTTCTTAGGGGTTTGCTTGTTTACTTTCTTGCTTCTGTTTATTGCACTGTCATCCAGTATTAAAAACCCTTCTAGCTTGTTAAGAAATGTGAGAATCTGTTCCTTTGGCATGGTCTCTGAAAACCCAGAGTAAGGTCTACACCAGCATAAAACATCAGAGGAGGACTAATAGAGGACCTCTCTTTAATAGTTTTTTTTTAATAGCATAATAAATAAATATTTGTAGAATGAGTGCCTGAATAAAACTAAACAAATACTAAACCTATATTGGAAAGGACACTTGCAATAATTAGTTGATAAAGACAGAGATATCTTTGGAAAATCCTAGCAATATGATAACTTAGCTATATTTTTCAACTACAACAATTATAGAAATTTCTTTTCTGTGGAAAATTAATGTAAATAAAAGTACTAAGAGCAACATGTTGCTGGTGAGGCTATTTCATAATAACTATATACCAAATTTCTTTTATGTACCAAAATTGTTTTATGGAAGTAATATCTAAGCAGCTTGAAACCATTCTCTCTTTGCCTTTATGACATTAATTTATGGGTAATTTACCCATCACAATAGCAGCATCAAGATCATGTTAAAAATCCAATGCTGTTTAATAAACATCAATAAAGTTAGAAATATAGCATCATTCAGAAGGAAAAATTCATGTTAGAATTTTTGTAATTTGGTTTCTATTCCTACATCTATCTCTGTGTGATGATGACCAAGACACTTAGCTTCTTTGGTACTCACTTTTCTGTGTTTTGTGTTTTATTATTTTTTTTAAGTTGAGTCTTTTTATGTTACCCACACTGGAAGTACAGTGGCCATTTGCAAGCTTGCTCTCAGTGCTGATTGTCACAGTAGCTATGAATTTCTTGATTTCATAGCTACGCTAGTTTACTCCATATTAAGAAGTCTGGAGTCTCCAACCCACAGGGTCTCGCCACACTGTGACTGGACTTAGTACCAATACCTTATCAACTTAGCTTATTGCATCTTAAATCTATAAATGTCAACAGTTCCACCAGACTCAACCTCCAAGGTTGCAGGAATTACAAACATTCACTGTACAGATCTTACTTTTGAAAATTCTTTATAGTTGGATAAATCTAAGACTTAAGTACAAAATGTTTCCCTTTCTTCCATTTATTCATTGATTTGTACATCATAGAAATATTTAAGAAAAAGATTAAGCTTTACTTTCCCCAATGATTAATACTTTTCATTTTTAATGTGGACATAAGAAAGGATTCTGAAATATAAGACAGATTGCACTGTGCCAATACATGTATTTTTTTTTACTAATCAACAAATTTCCACAAAGTACCTCCTATAAGGAATACAGAATGACTGTTATTGCAGAGCATTCAAAAATACTTATATTTAACAACAGTTCCAAAACCTATCCGTATGGGACCCTCTCCTTATTGGAACAGATCAATGTCTTGTGTTTGCATGAGGAGTAAATCAGAGTTGGCAAGAGTGAGAAAATTCTAATATTGTCAATTCTTTGGAACCACTTCAATTCTCTTTGGACTTCAGGTACTTCGGGCCTTCAGCTATGAGTTAAAAGTCGAGCAATGCAAACTGCACTTCAGATTGCTAAAAGAAAAGACTCTGGGAAGCCATTGACGTAAGTAAGACTCTAGTAAGACCTGCTACACTAGAGGCTTCAGGGTCCTTTGTGTAAGATCTTTGCCTTTATTTCTCTCTTGGTTGACCTCAGTTACCTCCTTCCCAATGGTAGCGTTTCACTCTGTATTATATGATATTCTCCTATGTATTCTCCTATTTTTCTTATTTTTCTTTTCCTATGAAATTGGATAAATTAGTTTCCTGGATAAATGCTGTGTTCATTGTGAAATTGTTATTTGGTGGGGAGGTAATCAAGCCATGAATATAAAATCTGGGGTCTGGCTCTCCCATAACTGATGAAACAATGTTTAGAACTGAGATTGAACCTGAAATCCATATCTGCAATATTAATAATATTTAAGGGAGCAGAGAGATATAACCTAACACCAATATCCCTCCTTCTTAAGATAACTAAGTGGCAGCCATTCTCTGCCCTCTGCCTCATGTTTCCCTTCCTGGCAAGAATTAAATTCTCTTAGAGAGGATGGAAGCATCAAAAGCTAAGGTATGTCTGTTCTGCCTCCCTTTAAGTTACAAAGAGATACCTCCATGCAACATGTGGGGAACATACCCCCACACATACACATAACTATATAAAATGGTAATTAAGATGCAGACAAAGAAGCAGGGATCATAGTTCTTGTCCTCAAGGAATTTTTAAGTTGAAGCAGTTTTATAGATATAGTTTAGTAACAGCTCATTTAAGGGGTAGAATAGACTAGAGGATGAGAGCTGACCTTGAAGCCAGAAGACATAGGTTCAAATCCTGTCTCTAAGATATACAGCTGTTTTAATCTGGACAAGTCCTTTAATCTCTCAGTGCTCTGGGCAACTAAGACTCTAATTTGAAGAGAAGAGTCAACGTGAATTAATAGAGGGAGATACCTTACCCAGGAATTTCCAAAACCAATGAAAAATGGGTCCAGTCTCTATTTCTCTATTTTCCCAGAGGAAGTGATTTGTATTTCTCTTTCCCCTGTATTTTCACCTTCAAAATTATATATTTGGTGAAATAAGAAAAAAAATAATATTTTAATGGGAAATAGTGTAAACAGGAAACAATACAAGAAGTGACTGAAGAAATTGCGGGAGAATAAATTTAGGATTGGGAAGATTTCAAAAGTCCTAGAGTCAAACCTTTTTTTTTTTTTTTCTTACAAGAAAGGAAAATGAGTCCCAATGACTTTATGTTACTTGCTCATGCACTAAGTAACCTAACTGGAATTCATAATTAATTTAAAAATCCATATTGTCTCACAATCAGCATTAAAAAAAAAAAAACGCCATGGTAGGGGCAGCAGCTAGGTGGCAAGTAAGAGTGCTGGCCCCAGAGTTGGGAGGACCAGGGATGGGTTCTGGCCTCAGACTTGGCACCCACAGAGAACGACTGGCCGTTTGACCTTGAGCAAGTTACTTAACCCCAATTGCTTAAAAACAAAACAAAACAAAACAAAAAAACATCATGGTAGTACAGACTAAATATTATAATGAAACTCAATCAATAAACATGTAGTAATCACCTTCTTTGTGTCATGTAGTATATATGTAATTTTGGAATATAAAAGATAAAACAGTAATACAGTCCTTCTCAAGGAACATAATTTCTAAAGTGCAAGACAATGTAACATTCAACAATAATTATATTCAGAACATATATAAAAATGAATACAAGTTAATTTGAGGAGGAGATGCACTGCACTTGAATAGTTCAATTTTACATAGAAGGTGACACTTGGACTATGATCTTCAAGGAAACTAGTGATGCCAAGAAGTAGAAGTGGGGAAGAATGCTTCCCAGGAGCTGGCAAAAGCCACTGAAAATGGCACAGCAGCGAGAGATTAAGTATAAGGTATATAGAACAAATTTATTGTGTCTGAACCAGAGAATGCAAGAACGGAATATGTAAGAATCCTGGAATGACAGGAAGTTTTCAGGTTGTAAAGCACTTTAAATAAAAATTTAAATAAAATTTCATTTTAGAGGCAATAACCATTGGAAATTATGGATTAGTTGGGGGATGTGGTCAGATCTGTCCATTGCAAAGATCAACTGTGAGAAGGTTGAATTAGAGTGGGAAGAAACTTGAGGTAAGAAGACCAAGTTGGAAGTTACTGTAATAATTCAGGGAGGATAAATAGGAAGTCAACTAGGATGGTGATTATGTGACTTAAAATAGAGATGTGAAGATAGAAGATTGGACAACTGATCTAAGTACAGACATAAATCATTTTACTGCACTATACTTATTACACTAGTTTCCTTGAAGTTATTGAGGGTTGCTGGGGTTTTTTTGTTTGTTTGTTTGTTTGTTTTCTTTTTACAAATTGAAGGTTTGTGGCAAGCTTTCAATGAGGAAATCTATCCGCACCCTTTTTTCAATATCATGTGCTCACATCCTGTCTCTTTGTCAAATACGGCAATTATCCCAATATTTAAAATGATGTTTCCATTATTATTACATCTGTTATGGTGACCTATGATCAACGATGTTTAATACTACTATTGTAATTTTGGGAGGTACCACAAACCACACTCATATGAAACAGTGAAATTAATCCATAAAAGTTGTATGTGTTCTGCCTGCTTTATTGGCCAGTCAGTCATTTCCCCCATCTCTGTTCCTCTCCCCAGGTCTCCCTATTGCCTGAAACATGACAACATTGAAGAATGTTTCATAAACTTGGTTTGTAAAGGAGCAGCAGTGTTTAAGAGGATTAACTCCAATTTTGAAAGCTCTACTGTGGGTAAATTTTATCAAACAGCATTGCATACTACAGACAAAGCATTTTGAAAGGAAGAGTCAATTGATGCAGCAAACTTCCTTGTTGTCTTACTTTTACAAATTGCCACAGCCTTCTCAAACTTAAGCAGCCACGACCCTGATCAGTCAGCAGTCAAAAACATAAAGGCAAGACCCTCTACCAGCAAAAAGATTATGACTTGCTGAAGGCTTAGGGGATGTTTAACTTTTTTTTTTGCAATAAAGCATTTTTTAATTAAAGTATGTACATTGTTTTTGGATACAATACTATTGCACACTTAATAGACTACAGTAATGTAAATGTAACTTTTATATACACTGGGAAATTTTAAAAATCGTGTAATCTGCTTTATTGGAATATTCACTTTATTGCTGTAGTCTAGAAGTGAATATGCAATATCTCCAAAGTATGACTCTATGAAACTTACTGCTATATTATATTATCTTATCATCAGAGCAGAGCCATGAGGGACATAGCAAAGGAATGTAACAGTAAGAATTAGTGTTTGGGCTTGAAAACAAGAGTACTTGAATGCAAATTCTTATCTGACATTTACTAGCTCTGTGTCCTTTATGACCTTCAGTTTTCTTAGTTGTAAAATGGCAGGGGGAGAATATAAGTAATACCTAACTCACATGAGTGTTTTGCATCTTAAGTGAGATGATTCTACATCAATGCTATCTCTAGGTTTTTAGAGTCGTATGGGAGAACATAGGAGAAACAGATTCCTAAGGACTGAGGAGACTACAAAAAGGAGCAAGAACTTCAACTAAGACTTGAACAATGATGAGTAAGATTTTGTCATGTAAAAAGACAAGGAAGGGGCATTTCAGGCAAGAAGAGTAAAGGTGATTAAAAGTGCCTTAAGACTTTGGATGCTCTTTTGATAATTTCTCTGTAAAGCTTATGTTTGTGGGACCATGAGTAAAACAATACATTTAGTACATAAAGTTCATCTAAGGAAATAGTAGGAAATAAGGATGAAAATGAAGGTTGTAGCCCTGATGATTGTTGTTGTTTAGTCATGTGTGACTTTTTGTCATATTTTAGGTTTTCTTATTAAAGATACAAAATCAGTTTTGTTTTTCTTTCTCCAGTTTATTTTACAGATGAGGAAACTGAGTCAAACAGAGTTATGTGACCTGCCCGGGGCCACCCAGTTAATAAGTAGCTGAGGACACATTTGAACTCAGATCTTCCTGATTACAGGCCCAGTGCTCTATCCACTATACCACCTGATTGCTACACTTGATGATGAAGTATCTTCAATTCCAGTCTCAGGAATCTGAATTTCATCCAGGGAAAAATGGAAGCCATTAGAAGAGTTTGAAAAAGGAGTGGCATAATATTGCACAGAAGAGTAACTAACATTTCTAAAATACTTTAAAGTTTGCAAAGCACTTAGTGTACTTCATCACATGTGATCTTTACAACAACACAATGGTGTGGATGCTTTGGGTATTATTATCTTCCTTTTTCTTAATGAGAAAACTATGCCTCAGGGAAGTAATTTTTCTATGCTCACATACCTGGTAAGTTCCAGAAAAGGGATACAAACAAATGTCTTTTCTGACTACAGGTCCAGCTCTCAACAGCACCAATTTGCTTCTTATGTGATAAAAATAATGTTTTTGTATATACTTGTTACAGGATTTGAGGATGCAAAAGCACTATAGATTAAAAAGGGCAGAGGCTAAAGGCAGGGAGACTAGCTAACAGACAGTAATCTAATTCAGGACTGAGATTAAAAGAAGGTGGATTATTTTGGTAGTAATGCCTCATTGATTCTACCTCCACAATATATCCCACATCAAATCCCCTCTTTTTACTCAGAGGAGCAAGTCTCTATAGATCTTCCTTACCACTGAGAGTATAGGAATGATCTCCCAGTTTCCCAGTCTTCCTCAACTGTGTACCCCATCATTCAGTCATCTACAAAAGTGATAGGCATAAATCACAAGTCATACCAAGTTATTTCCTATATTAACAATGCAATATTCATAATGCCTGTGGCAATTATAAATAGCCTTATATGTTATTAATCACAAAATTTACCAGGCTTTCTATATGGAGGATGAAGCTAGAACATTTATTAAAACACCAAATAACTGAGTCTCAAAACCAGAAAGTCAAAGCCATCAGAGTAGTTATGAAATTAACCCATGTAGCTAACATAGTAAACAACCACATTCTCAAGCCTTCAAAACAGAACAAGCTACCTCAGGCAAAGGTCCTTCTCTCCCCACTCACAGCAACTGCTCAGAGTCCAGGAAGTATACTCACAACAGCTCTGCCCCCCCCCCCCCCAGTTCTGTTCCCTGGCAGTCCACAACAAGAGTCCTTAGCAGAAATTCTGGCTGGCTCAAAAAGGGGTTTGCGCCTCTACCTTGCCTGCTACTGCTGCTGCTGCTTCTGCCACCACCGCTGCAGCCACCAGTCCCCACCTGAACTCTAGCTTTTCTTCTGCTTCCTCTTGCCCCACCCCTTCCTGCTATGTCAGCAAGTCCAATGGGGCATGGAAGATCTTTAAATCCCATAACCCTTTTATTTCCCTAAAAACAAGTTCCAGTGGTTGCCCTGTTGCCTCTAGTATCAGACAGTCTCCTCTGTTTAGCATTTAAAGATTGTCATAACCTGGTTCCAGTATGACTTAACTCCCCTTCACAATGTTTATAGTAAAACCAAACATGCTTTTTAATGGTCCTCATGCACATGGAGAGTAGAGACAGTGTGGGGTTGTGGATCAACTACTAAACCAGGAGATGGGAAAATCTGGGTTCAAGTACCACCTCATACACTCACTGTGTCCTTGGACAAGACTTATAACTTCCATGTACCTCAGTTTCTTTATCAATAAAATTAAGGAGGTTGATCTTGATGTCCTAAAAGATCCCTTGTAGGGATCTCCTCCTCCTCCTCCTCCTCCTCCTCCTCCTCCTCCTCCTCCTCCTCCTCCTCCTCCTCCTCCTCCTCCTTCTTCTTCTTCTTTTGCTTTTTGGAGGGGGGAGGCAGAACAACTGGGGTTAAGTGACTTGCCCCAGATCACACAGCTAGTAAGTGTTAGGTATCTGAGACCATATTTGCATTGAGGTCCTTCTGACCCCAGGGCCTGTGCTCTAGTCACTGCTCCACCTAGCCATCCCAGATCCCTTCTAATTCTAAATCCCTAATCTTCTGACCCTTGCTTTTGTGTCTTTCAACTCTAAATCTGCAAGGAACTCCTTCCTCTCCCTCACTGATCTCTTATAATCCCTACTTTTCTTCAAAGCACCTTTCAAGAGCCACCTTCTACATGGGGCCATTCCTGATTTCCCCAGATTTGAGTATAGCTCCCCCCATAGCATATTTAATTTTTATGTAGTTAATACAACTTATAGAGTTATTTTTTGTGGGGAGGGTTTCCTTCATAGAAATGTTAGTAGCTGCAGGTCAGAGACTGCTTCATTTTATTATTCATATTCCCAGTAGCGCTAATCAAAAATCCTATAACATAGGTGTTTAACAAATACTTGTTGAATGATTGGGAATAAATATTATGATTAGCATATTTATCATAATTTAAAGTTTACAAAATTATTTACATACATCATGCCATGAAACCTTATGACAAACCTGTGATATAAATATTATAGCTTTTGATACTCCCCCCATTTTACAGATTAAGAAAGTGAGGCTGAGATAATATAAATAGCTTACCCATAGTAAATGCCTGTGATTTTATTTGAACCCATGCTGTATAACCCAAAGTCCAACCCATTTTATTTGAACCCATGCTGTATAACCCAAAGTCCAATACCCTGCACTTTGTTAACTATATGCCTCCGCAACAAGAATGGAAATAAAACAAAAAAGATCTGAGTGATATTTTAATAGAAAAAGTTTTATAATATATTTTAAATAATGAATCCAATCTCTATTTCTAAGCCCTCTAGGTCAGTCACAATAGTCGAAACCAAGAGGCAATATCACAGGCAGGCCCAGGTGCAGGACTAGGAAAAGGTGTAGTCCTAGCTCCCTTACTCAGGACACTGAAGTGGATGACAGAAAATTGCCTTTGCTCTTTGCCTTAATGCAGTACTTCTCTGGAAGTCATATGATTCTTAGTTCTTCCATCTTCTTTCTAAAAACAAAAAAGCCATTTATTAAGTTCTTACTCTATACCAGGCATTATACTAAGTGCTGAGGATATAAATGTAAAAAAGGGAGACAATCTCTACCCTCAATGACCTTATATTACAATTAGAAGTAACAATACAGAGAGGAGAATGATGATCAGAGAAGAGATTTTTGCACTAGTGGTAGGCAGAGGAAATGGAGATGGTAAATCTGGGTAGTGAATTTTCACAGCCTTTACAAAAGCCATTGATTTACTTACTTGAGATAGATAGGGCTCAAAATGAAATGGCTTGCCTATGGTACAGTATTAGAGGAAGAATTTAAATGAAGATCTTTTTGATTAATAAGTCCAGAACACTATCCACTACTCCACACAGTCCTTCAATAGGGTTTTTAAAAGAAATATAAAAGTGGGGAAGAGAAACTGACTTTAAATAGAAGATTCAGTAATGGTTATAACCATTGGCATAAAACTCAAAGGGATCACTATAAGAACCTCTGTTGAATGCATATTGAATTAGAAAAGCACATATTGATACCATCTACATTCTATTGTATTTTATGAATTTTGCTAAATAGTTTCCAGTTACATTTTAAACTATATTGCTGGCACCCCAGGAAATAGTAATATCTTTAACACCTCTCTCACACAAGCCTGTTGTTAGCATCTCATAAGATGATGCCCATAAAATATTTATAAATATAGAGACACATAAATTCTAGCTGTTATTTAATTGTAGACTTCAGATGAATTGCTCCTATATGAAATTGAATGATTCTCTAGTACTATCCTTGCTTGATTGCACACAAATAATTTTTTTCAATGACAGAAAGTCCAGGCTACTGAGAAATTTCTCTGTCATGTTGCAAGCCACAATCCCAGATTTGCAAAACCCTGGCCCAATGCAACATGAATATCTTGAAGGGGGAGTGAGTAGGTTATTTCCTGGATGAGAATTAGGTATTTTTGGAAGCTCCTTCAAACAATAATTTAAAGGCATGGATGCAAAATCCTTGTTATATGTCAGGGGACCATTATAGTGTTTTATTTCTCTTGAATTCCTGCTTTTGTTTTGTGATTTTTGGCCTTCTGTAGCAGAAGACTAAATAGGGTTTTGATGAGAATATTTTACAGTGGCAAAAGCATTGACATACTCATCCATTTTCATCTACTTATATTTCTCACTAAGGTATTGCTATCTGATACTAAGGGGTGTTAGCATTTTTGCTTGTTTGTTTGCTTAATGAGCTTCCAAAGCACCTAACTTAATTTGAGAAACTGTGTCCTGTGAGAATCCAATTCTTGTATAAGTTCCTGTCCTTAACTTCTGATAGCCTCCTGGTGAACATATGATAATGGAATTCCACCTGAATAATCAAAGGGAATAGTAAGGAAATAATATGAGCCAAACTTTTCCCTATAGTAAGTATATCATTAATCTAGTAATTACATAATTAATATTATATTTCTGAAACCCCTTTTCATCTTCATTGGGAAGCTTCATAAAGCCCAGTGTGCCTCAGGATACTTAGAAAAACTATTCTTAGAATCACTGAATTATTGATTCTAACTAATACTACTCCATATTTAGACTGAAGGTTCTTTGCAAATGGGGTACATGTTTTATCTTTCCATTTGCAATACCAGGTTCAGAACCCTCCACATAGTGGACATTTAAAACATTGCTTGGTAAGTTGAGTTGAGGAGCAAGTAGGTGGTACAGTGAATAAAATGCTGGACCTGGAGTCAAGAAGACTCAGCTTCATGAGTTCAAATCTGGCCTCAGACTCTTAGTAGCTGTGTGAACATAGACAAGCTTTTTTAACACCATTTACCTTAGTTTCCTCATCTGTAATATGATCTGGAAAAGAAAATGACAAACTACTCTAGTATCTTTGCCAAGAAAATCTCAAATGGTGTCACAGAGTCAAAGACAACTGAAAAATGTCTAAATAACAACAAAAATCAAGATGATTTTTTTCCTGATATGAGGTGGATAAATTCACTGTCTCCACTGGTTATCATTTAAAAGCTCTGAAGGTTTTCCTTCAGGGTATTTTGTCACTGTGAAGGGTAAGGTATGATCTTTCAACCAAAACACGTACTCTACATGACACTACTATGGTACAAGAAAAGAACGTTGCATTTGGAGTAAAAAGACATGGATTCAAATTCTATCTCTGCCAATTACTATTTGTATAGTCTTGGGTAAGTCACTTCAGTTCCATGTATCTCTATTCCCTCATCTGTAAAATGTAATGATTGGACTAGATGACCTCAAATGCCCTTACCAAATACAAAGCAATATTCCTAAGATCCTAAAGCATAAGCAGTTTTTTAGGACCTCAAAACGTATCTGCAAGAAGCACAGAAAGTGGATAAATAAAGATACAAAGGGCAATTACTCCATCCTAAATTTAATTCACATTCCCTTTTTATGTCATAAAACTTCTGAATAAGTATGTGAGTTTTTGTGTGCATGTGGGTGGGTGGGTGTAGCCTCTAGTAACACTGTTAAAATTGCATAAACATTAAATCACAATTCATGAGTAAAATCTAGATTCTCACTGCCTACATATGAGAAACAATTCTGATGGTGTATGCCTCTAATTTGCTAGTTACTAATGTCAAAGCAGATCATCTCACTCAAACAAGCTTATTCTTCTTCAGTTCAAAATCTTAGTAGCTCAAGGAACATTAACTCAGTTATGTAAGTTTGATTAGTTAACTCTCCTTCAAAAACTTAATCATTATTCTTTTAGTAGCAACCATTTTTTTTATAAGACTGAGGAAGCTAAAGATAAGATGTAGAATTGGAAGAGACCTAAGAGATCATCTAGTGCAGCTATTTCATATGAGAAAAGAGATCTAGGGAAAATTAACTTGAACATCCCATAGCTTAACTGACAGAACCTGGATTTAAACCAAGATTTTCTAACTCCAAATCCAGTATGATTTTGAATGAAACATGATAGCATGTGAATGAGAGAGGATGAAGATGGAATTTTAAATGGAATTCCTAAAGGATACCTTGTAATTTCTAAAAAGTTTCTTAGTATTCATTTGTGATGAATCTTAAGTTTTATTAACAAATGAATATTAATTTATTATTTTAATAAAATGTTGAGTCAGATTCATAGCTTAATATTACAGCTCTCTCATAGTGAGTCATATACTACTGTCCAATTAAGAAAATATTTTAAATAATGTTATTATATATATAATGTATAAAAAATTTTAGCAAATATACTTCACTATATAGTGGTTGCAGGGGACATGAGGCCAGAGGAAATGATGTAAGATAATTTCCAAAGGCATAGTTTCTAGTCCGAAGTAGAATGGCACTATACTATAGCTCTAAGAGAAAAATAGAAGATATGTTCAGATAAATAATTAAGCTGGACAAATGACTCCTACCAAACTATTATTTTTGTTAATGAAATTCTTCACATAGTTCCTTGTCCAATGATCTGAAGATAAAGTTGTAGCTGTCGTGTTTCCTTTAAACTTTATTCAAAATGACATTTCTTAAAGAATCAAAGAATGTTAGACTAGAAGAGTTCTTATGTATTTTCTAGCACAAATCCTTCATTTTATAGCTGAGAAGAGAATTTAAGTATGGTCTGAAGATCTCAGATTTGGTTAATAGTTCCCAAGTTTTCTGTTTACCATTCATACATGCTTGTTCACTTTATGTCTTCTGGGAGCAAGTAGTGTGAGCTATAATATATTTATATATTTATTTTTGAATGTTTTTTTTAGAAGAGTAGCTGTAGATATTCCTTTTTCTTCTTCATTGCATTTACCAGAAGAAATGTGCATTGCTGTATTACTACCAAATAATAAAAAAGACACCTAATTCTGTCATAATAAGGGAACATTTCCATTTTTACTACATATGGTTTGGAAATGGCACTTCATTTATTCACTGTCAACTAAATTTCCTCCATATAAAAATATAGATTGAACACTGGTTTTGCTCTTTCATTAATATCTGATCATTGAGAACGATGTGAATCCAATCTTGAAGATAAAGTTAATTTCAATGATTTTCCTATTGAAAGTTCAAAGGAAAATGAATTATTTAATTTATGGCATTATAATAGTCCTGGTAAAATTAAAAGTAGTTACATAGCATCAACTAAGAAAAAATGTTTTATGTGGTAAAAAAATACAATATAAATATGAAAAATGGGATTTTTGTGCTATGGCCTCCTGGAACAAGGCAGAAATCAAAAGTGAGGAAATTACTAACATATTTTTTGTCTAGATGATTGTTTCAGTTCATGATATTGACTCCAAAAGGGGAGTTTTTCATTATTCTATTTGCTTATTATCAAAATAGTTTTCAATTTAGTGCTGTACAATTTAATATTTTACATAAATGTTTATTAATGTCTTTTTTAACATCAGTCTCATTTCTCCCAGCTTTCCCTTCTGCTTTTTCCTCTCATACAACAAGTAATATTTTTAAATTAGAGAAAGGAAGACAAAGTAAGAATAAGAGTGGAGAGGAGAAAAAATAACAGTGAAAGAGACTGATATATTGAAAAAGTCAGAAAATATATTGAAATGCACAACCTAACTGAAGGTTCCAGTTCTGCAAAGAAGGGCACTAGAGTTGTATAATAATATCTGCCTGTTGGGAACATTCTTTCAATTTGTAATTCTGCAAAATTAATTTCTGATTTTTGTGGATTGAAATATTCATTGCTTATATTTTTATAATTTGTTTATTTCAGTCTGCTCAGATCATGTATATTTCTAATAGCTTAGCATTTATTATTCCATGATTATTCCATTTATTATTCCAAAGCAGAAATCATAAAAACTACTTGGTACTGGTGTAGCTCCAATGCAATATTCAGAGCACTGATGGTGACGCTGAATATGTCATCATAATTCTAAATCTTAAAATATAGCAGACTCTCCATAGAGTAGATAGAAGCAAAACAATTTTCTGATGCCAGAGAGCCAAATCCCAAAACCAGGAAATAAAAACCATGGTAGCAACAAAGAATTTAATATACCATAGCACAGCTGAAAGTCACACCATCCTTTAGCTTTACCACAAACAAACACACACAAGCTGTCTCCTTGGGCATGTCCTCTCCATCCTCCAGGTCTAGCTGCTCCACCCTTCAGCAAACTTCTCCTCCCCACAGGCTCCATATGATGACATTCCAGCATTCAAACTTTCTTAGGCCCATTAAGGGGCAGGGACAGTCTTCAAATTCCCATTCCCATTACAACTGGCTAAGAATTAGAGTGGTGAATCAGAAGAATAGGTTAGGTATACAAGACACAGTATTCAATGATTATAGTAATATACTGTTTGGTGAACCCAAAGACTAGTTTCTGGAATAAGAACTAATTTTTTTTACAAAAACTGCTGAAAAATCTGGAAAATAGTGACAGAAACTAGGCATACACCAACATCTTACATGGTATACCAAGATAAAGTCAAAATTAGTGCATGATTTAGATAGAAAGGGCGATATCATAAACAAATTAGGAGAACATGGAATAGTTCACCTGTCAGATCTATGGAAAAGGGGAGAAAACATGACCAAACAGGATATAGAACAAGATATAGAGAAGATTATGAAATGCAAAATGGATAATTGTTATTACATTAAATTTAAAAGACTGTGTATAAACAAAGGCAATACAACCAAGATTAGAAGGGAAGTGGAAGACTGGGAAGCAATTTTTACAACAAGCATCTCAGACAAAAACTTCATTTCTAAAATATGCAGTGAAGTGAGTCAAATGTATAAGAATCCAAGTAATTCTTTGAATATGCAATGGTCAAAGCATATTAACAGGCAATTTTCAGGTGAAGAAACTAAAGCTATCTATATTTATATGAAATAAAATGCTCTAAATCAAATATAGATTAGAGAAATGCAAATAAAAACAACCCTCAGGATCCAATTCACACTTATCAGACTGGCTGTGACCAAAAGAAGGAAAGTTATAAATGTTGCAGAACATGTGGGAAAATTAGAACACTAATGCATTGTTGGTGGAGTTGTGAACTGATCAAACCATTATAGAGAGCAATTTGGAACTATACACAAAGAGGTTTAAAACTGTGCATATCCTTTGATCCAGCAATAGCACTACTGGATTTGTATAGCAAAGAGATCACACACGAAAAAAGGAAATTGATCCAGATGAACAAAAAATATCTATAGCAGCTCTTTTTGTGGTGGCCAAGAATTGGAAATTGAGCAATGGCCATTAATTGGGGAGTGGCTGAATAAGTTTTGGTATATGAATCTAATGGAATGCTATTGTTTAATAGGAAATGATGAGCAGGCAGATTTTTTTTAATACCTGGAAAGACTTACATGAACTGACTCTGAGTTAAGTAAGCAGAACCAGGAGAACACTGTATACAGTAACAGTACCATTGTGCAAGGGTCACCTTTGATAGATTTAGCTCTTTTCATCAGTACAATGATCTAAGACAATACCAAAAGACTCATGATGGAAAATGTTATCCAAATCCAGAAAAAGAACTATGGAATCTAAATGAAGATATGTAGATTGAAGCACACCTCTCTCTCTCTCTCTCTCTCTCTCTCTCTCTCTCTCTCTCTCTCTCTCTCTCTCTCTCTCTCTCCAGTTCCAGTGTATCCACACCTGCTACATCATCACTTGCCTGTCACCACAGAACTTTAAAATAGGTAAAAATTGTAAAATGGTATGGGAAAAGTCTTTTGCTCAACGCAAAAATGTGATTAAAGTGAGGCAGAGCTGCATGAAGTCATCTGCCTCATTTTCTCTTCCAGAACCATCACAGTTCAGTGGCAGGACAGTCAGAATGACTGGTGATGGGTCAACATGCAGTGGATGACATTCAGGTCTTCATTATCTAACCAAGTTCTAATTGTTCCACAATGCTTCCTTCAGATGCCTTCATGGCTGTTAGAACAAATTTTTTTCTCAACTACTCATTCCACCAGTGGAAGTCTTCACATGCTTGGGGTAGATATTACCCTCAACTTGGTTTACTACCCCTTCTGCAGAAACAGTTTATCAAGATGTGGCTGCTGTGCATGTTACAGCTTCTTAGAGTCAAGGGTGAGAGTTAAGTGGATCAAGCAAACACCAAAGGTGGAAAGTAGTCCTGAAAAGCTTTGGTAGTCTGAACACCAGAATTACTAGTCTTTCCTGAACACATCCTACACCCCATTTATTGAAAATAAAAAGATGCAACAATAGTAATTAGTCCTTTTACAGCTAATATTACAATAAAATGCAATGTTCCACAAACAGAAAGAAACAAATTCACAAGTAGACTCAAAAACGAAATCCTGAATAATAAGTGATTCAAGGAACAAATCAGCAAAAATACACACACACACACACACACACACACGTGTGTGTGTGTGTGTGTATGTATGTATAAAGATGAAGCGATGCATGAAAAGTTCTGGGATACAGCTCCAACAGTCCTCTGAGGAAAAATTATATACCTAAAACCATATATTAACATAATAATAAAAAGAGGATTAAAGAACTGTTTATAATGCAACTTAAAAATTAGATAGGAAGGGCCAGCTTGTTGGTTCAATGAATAGAGCACTGACCCTGGAGTCAGGAGGACCTGAGTTCAAATCTGACCTCAGACACTTAACACTTACTAGCCATGTGACCTAGGGAAATCACTTAACCCCAACTGCCCTGCCTTCTCCCCATCCAAAAAGCAAAAAAAAAAAAAAATTAAGGGTAAATGTAGGAAAAAATGCACAAAAATATTGAAAAAATACAGAAAACAATTAAAATGGCTATTAAAAAAAGTATAAGAAACATAAGCAAAACTGAAAGCTGTATCTTTGAAAAGATTTGCAAAATTGAGAAAGCTTTGGCTAATCACCTGAGAAAAGAAGAGATTATGAAACCAACAAAATAACAGAAAAACAAAATGAAATTCACAGCAAAAACAGAATAGAATTATCAGAACAGTCTTTTCAGTTATATGCTAACACAACTGAATATCTAAAAACATATCTAGGCAAGAAATCCTTTTTTTAGTTCAAATTACCAGGGAAACTGAAAATCATTATGGTACAAATAAGGCTTAGTTGAAAAACGTACACAGTATTTAACATTCAATTTAAAAATGTATTTTTGTATCTAGTTCTGAGAGAGGGAGATAGAGATACCCTCCAAGATAGTTTTGCTCCCTATTTCTTCTTGTGACTCACCTAACTTCTTTAAGAATTTGGAAGCTTTTGGGGAAGGAATTTTTTACAATAAGTTTTTCTGATAAAGGACTCATTTCTAAAATATACAGAGAACTCAGACAAATCTATAAGAACACAAGTCATTCCCCAGTTGATAAATGGTTAAAGGATATGAACAAACAATTTTTAGAAGAAGAAATTAAAGATATTTATAAGCATATGAAAAAATGCTCTAAATCAGTATTGATTAGAGAAATAAAAATACAAACAACTCTGAGATACCACATCTCACCAGTCAGATTGGCTAAGATGACAAAACAGCAAAACAATAAATGCTGGAGAAGATGTGGAAAAATTGGAAAACTGATGCACTGTTGGTAGAGTTGTGAACTAATCCAACCATTCTGGAGAGTAATCTGGAACTATGCCCAGGGGGCTATAAAAAAAAGTGCATACCCTTTGACCCAGCAATATCATTTTGGGGGCTGTATCCCAAAGAAATTACAGAAGTGGGAAAAAAGACCCATTATACAAAAATATTTATAGCAGCTTTATTTGTGGTGGCAAAGAATTGGAAATCAAGGGCATACCCATCAATTAGGGAATGGCTAAACAAGTTGTTTTATATGAATGGAATGGAATACTGTGCTATAAGAAATGAGAAGCAGACAGACTTCATAATAACTTGGAGAGACATATAAACTGATGCAGAGTGAGGAGAGCAGAAACAGGAGAACTTTGTACACAATTACAGACATTCCATATGTATTCAGACTAACTTTTATAGACTGGACACCTTTCAGTAATACAAGGTTAGAAGACAACTACAAAAGATTCATGATAGAAAGGGATATCCATATTCAGAGAAAGAACTACAGAGTCTGCAGATTGAAGGAAACTATTTGGTCTCTCTTATTTGTGTTTTGTTTTGTTTTATCCCTTCTTTCTCATTGTTTAGCCAGTTGGTTATAATCCTTTACATGACTAACGTTCAACTTGAAGGTATTTGTAGAACCTATATTTGATTACATTCCACTTTGGGGGGTAGGAGGGGAAGAATTTGAAACTTAAGATATTGTTGAACTGAATGTTGTAAACTAAAAATAAATAATTAAATTTAAAAAAGAATTTGGAAGCTTTGCCAATTGATGTGTAAATATTTAGTATTTATATTACTTCACTGTTTTTGGTACCTTTTAGCAAGATGCAGTTTCCTTTCTTATCTCTTTTAATTAGATAAATTTTTGCTTTTGTTTTGTCTGAGATCAGGACTGCTATCCCTGCTTTTTTTTTTTTTTACTTCAGCTAAAACATAACATATTCTACTCCAGCTTTTTTGTTTACTGTGTATGTATCTTCCTGTTTCAAAAGTCATTCTCATAAACAACATATTGTAGGATTATGGTTTTTAATCCACTCTGCTATCTGCTTTTGTTATGGGAGAGTTGGCCCTATTCACATTCACAGTTATGATTAATCTATTTGTGAATTTCTCCCCATCCTATTTTTCCTGCTTATACTTTTCTTTCTCCTTTCTTTCCTTCCTCACCAGTGTTTTACTTCTGACCTCCACTTCCCTCAATCTGTTCTCACTTCTATCAGCCCCTCTCCCTTTTTCTCCCATTCTCTTACTATTTCTTCCCTTTCTTTTGCCTTCCCTTGTATCTACCCCTCCCTTTTCTTTCACCTTTCTCCTCCTACTTCCCTATAGATTAAGATAGATTTCTATAATGAAATGAACCAAAACAATGAGAGTAAGGATCAAACAATGTTTGATTTCCTCCACTCTTTTCCTCTACTGTAAGAGGTCTTTCTGCCTCTTCATATGGTGTAATCTACCCTTTTCTGCCTCCACCTGTCCTCTTCTCTCAGTATACTTTTTTCACCACATAATTAATTTTATCACCACATCAAATTCAACTTATACCTACACCCTCTATTCATACCCTTTTGAAATGCTATAATAAAGATGCACTTTTTTATGTTTCTCTTAAGTCTTATACTTGAAGATAGAATTTTCTGTTCAGCTCTGGTTCTGAACAGCCTTTTAAAAATCACATTTCTCACCACCTAGTGTGAGAAAGGGGCTAGGAAAGCTGCCCTAAAATGGTCTGCTTATTCCATCTTGGTCTAATTATCCTAGCAAGCAGGAATCTCTACCGTGCCCTGAAACCCACAAAAATGTAAAAAGCTTCTAAAAAGATGATTCCACTCACCATTAGTACATGGAATGGCCAAGCCTTTACAGACAACACAAAATCCAGGAGACCTGAAAGATAAATAATTCTTGTTGCTAGAGAACCCAGTAAGTATTGCATACAAATAGCAGCCCTGAGTGAAATAAGACTGGCAAATGAAGGCCAGCTTGCCAAAAGTGGACCTGGATACACATTTTCTGGAGTAGCCACAGTGAAGGGGAGCACCATTAAGCTGGTGTGGGTTTTGCAATAAAAACTAATGTAATCAACAAGATCATATACTTATCAAAAGGAGTGAACAACAGGCTCATAACGATGTGATTTCCACTAGCAGGAAAACACCATGCCACCATCATCAGTGCATATGCTGCCATCATAATTAACCTCGAAGAGGTCAAAGAAAAAATTTTGAAGAGTTGGAGACCCTTATCATCAATGTACAAAAAGAGGACAAGCTCATAATTCTGAGTGACTCTAATGTTGGAGAAGGCTCAGACTATCAGGCATGGCAGGAGTTTTTGAGAGGAATAACAATGGCAATGGCCACTTACTGTGGAAGACTTGTGTATCTCATAACCTTCTCATCACAAACATTGTCTTCAATTTATCTAAGCAAAATAAAACTTCATAGATGCACCCTCACAGCAAATACTGGCATTTAAAGACTATGTGAATGGAAGAAGAGACAAATAGGATGTGAGAGTGATGAAAGCAATGTGTGATGCAGAGTGTTTGACTAATCATAGACTTATCCTCTCCAAGCTAAATATTTGTATTCAATAAAAGTGTAGCCCCAAGGCAAAATGACAATTAGAAGAATTAATGTCAACAGGTTAGAGTTTTCCTCTGAGTAGGAACACTTTGTTGCTAACTTGGAAAGTTAAATCAATACACAGTTGGCAACAGTAAAGCAGAAAAGGAGAGGGCAGCTTTCATAGATTTGATTTACATTGTTGCATTTGCTGATCCGGGTCAGAACACACTCAAGCTTCATGACATCATTGATGAAAATGATGGGGAAATTCAGAAGCTGATAAAAGAAAAACAAGAACTCCACAGGGTCTGCCAGTAGGATAGTTTATACATCTCTAAAAAGGCAGCATTTAATTCCATGAAAAGTAAAGTAAAATTAAAGTTTTGCTCTTGCCTCAGTAAAAAAGCAGGTGAAATTCAGTTTTATGCTGATGATAATAATCCAAAGCACTTTTATGATTACCTTAAGCCTATTCATAGACCAAAAACCTATGGTACTATCAACTGCTCAGTGCTGATGGAGCCACATTGATGATGATAAGGACATGATCCTAGAGAGATGGGCTGAACATTTCCATAGTATTCTCAACAGACCATCAACATACAATGCTAAAACCCTTGACCATTTGTTTGCCTTTGATTGAACTCAATCACTCCCTACATGAAGTTCAACTGAAGAAGACATTTTGAATACCATTAGGCACCTTTCATGCGACAAAGCACCTGCTGCTGATTCTATCCCAGCCAATATTTGCAAGGGGGGAGGGAGGGTACATTGTTTATACAAAAGCTAAAATTTTATGGATTATATGGCAAGAGGAGATTATGCACCAGGAGTTCAAGGATGCCTCTATTGTCAATCCCTATAAAGTTAAAGGAAATAGATTGTCCTTTAACAATCACAGTGGGGTCTCTTTCTCTTAGTCAGTGATGGCAAGATTCTTGCCAGGGTCCTCCTTAATAAGGTCATCCTTCTCTTGGAAGATGATCATGTAACTGAGAACCAATGTGGCTTCAGAAGAGGCTAAGGAACAGTCAATGGGGTGTTTGCTGCCCAAAAACTCCAAGAGAAATGTCAGGAGCAGAACAGAGGTATGTACACAATGTTTATAGATCTGACAGCCTTGAGCACAATCAGTCATGAGAACTTATAAAAAACTTATGTCAAAATTTGGTTTCCAGGAGAGGTTAATCAATATTGTATGTCAATTTCATGACATCATATTTGCCCAGGTTTTGGATAATGGATGATGCTCTTGTGTTATTCCATTCATTGATGGAGTGAAATAAGTTTATTGTGCTTGCTCCCATGCTTTTTAGCATGATGTTTACAGACATGTCGTCATATGCCTTCAGTGAGAATTAATACAACATCAAGGTCAAGTACTATACTGATGGTAAATTCTTCTACTTGAAAAGGTTACAAGCTAAGATGAGGGAGTGTTGGTGCATGCTTTTTTGTTCTCAGATGAGTGTACACTAGTTGAAGTCTCTGAAGCTGAGATGTAACCATACATGGATTGATACTTTACTGCTTATGATATTTTTGGCCTAACAAGTAACAACAAGAAAACATTTATGCCCCATCAGCCAACACCACACCAATCAATAAGGAACCATGAGTTATAAAAATGGAGAAATTCTGAATACTGTGGATAAATTCATTAACCCTGGCAGTATACTTTACAGGAATGCACATAATAATAATGAGGTTCACACACAGGCATTGCCAGAGCAAGCTCAGTATTTGGGAAGTTTGGAAGGAAAGTAAGGGAGAGAAGAGATTGTGAACTAACTACCAAGCTGAAGGTCTACAAAGACATTGTGCTGAGCTCATTCTATGATTGTAAAACCTGGATCATATACCAGTGCCATGCCAGGAAACTGAATTATTTCCATTTTAATTGTGGTAGGAAAATTCTGAAGATCACCTGGCAGGTTAAATACTAGATACTGAGGTCCTTTCTCAAACGAAACTTCCAAGCATTCAAACTCTACTGCAGAGTACAACTCTGATGGACTGACCACATTGTTTGAATGCTAAATGTAAGCTTGCCAAAAAGACTATGTTATGGAGAGTTCACAAAGGGCAACTGCTCACCTTGTAGTCAGAAAAAGTGATATAAGGACACTTTCAACTTCTCTCTTGAGAAGTTTGAGATTGATTGTACAACATGGAAGCCACTGGCACAGGACTGACTAGCATAGCATACCTTCATCAGAGAAAGTGCTGTGCTCTGTAAGCAAAGCAGAAAAAAAAAGAAGAAAAAGCTCAAAAGAAACACAAACTGTACAAATTTAGAGAATCCACCCTAAATATTCACATAGACTAGTTGTTTCCAACCTTTGATAGAGCATCCTGAGCTCATATTAGTCTGATCAGCCATGGTTGGATACACTGTAACTTGACACTAACATAGTGATATCATTTTGGTCCTCTTCAAGAATGTACCATAACTAGGAGTGGAGCCAAGATGGAGGAGTAGAAACAGAACTTCCAAGGTGCCCTGCCCCCAGATTAACTCAAAACCATGTAAAAGGGGACTCTGAACAACTTCTGGAGCCCCAGTACCCACAGAACAGCACAGAGAAGCTAACCTCCTGCTGAGGACAGCCCAGCAGCACTGCAGTGAGCAGCCAGCACAGCTCTCTGAGAGCAGGCAGCACAGCAGGCTGGGAACGAACAGTGCAGAGCTCTGGGTGCTGAGCCCAGGCCCACATAAGCCACAGATTTAGCCCTAGGGCAGCTGGGCCAGCAGCCAGCTGGAGGGGCCCCTGAACACCAGCAGCTGTGGCGATTCCAGAATTATCAGCACAGATATGCCTAAGACAAAGTGAGAGGTTTGTGCCCTATGGCCATTGGAACCAGTATTTGGGGAACATGTCAGCTTCCTCCCCTGGGGGGGAAAAGCTGCTGAAGAAACACTGCACAGAAGCTATTTTGCAGTGTCAGTGGTAGCTCTAGCTCCTGGTCTGTGAACTGTAGGGAGATCCAGCAATCAGTCTGGGGGTTAATCACTCTTGCTTTAAACTGCCTGGATCTGGATTGTGGTCTGGGGTGCAGGTTTGGGGTGGGTATCCAGCTTGCCAGAGCATGTGGAGGCTTTACAGAGGCCACCCAACCTGCAGAAGCTGTGAAGACCACATGTTGGGGCAGAAGCTCTCCTGTCTGGTGACAGAGTCCTACTGTGGCAACAAGCCCAAAAATCAAGAAATTAAGTGGCAACATGCCTAGACAAAAGAAATGAAATAAACAGAAAAGTTCAACATTGGACTCCTATTTCAGGGGCAAAGAGGCTCAAAGCATAGAGGAGGACTGTGAGGTCAGAACTCCCGCACCAAAAGCCCCAAATGAAAATACAAGCTGGCTACAGGCCATAGAGGACCTTAAGAAGCAGATAAGAGAAGTGGGGGAAAATTTGGGAAGAGAAATGAAAAAGATGCAAGAAAAGTATGAAATGACAGTCAACAGCCTGACTGAGGAAAATAACACCTTAAAAAATAGACTAACTCAAATGGCAAAAGAGGCTCAGAAAGGCAATGAGGAGAAGAATGCCTTAAAAAGTCGAATTTGCCAGATTGAAAAAGAATCTCAAAAGCTCACTGAGGAGATTCATTCCTTCAGAGTTAGACTGGAGCAAATGGAAGCTAATGACTTTATGAGAAATCAAGATGTTGTTAAGCAGATCCAAACAAATAAAAGAATAGAAGGCAATGTGAAATATCTCATGGGAAAAACCACTGACCTGGAAAATAGATCCAGGAGAGATAATTTGAAAATTATTGGACTATCTGAAAGCCATGATCAAAGAAAGAACCTAGAAATCACCCTTCAAGAAATTCTCAAGGAAAATTGCCCTGATGTTTTAGACCCAGAGGGGGAAATGGAGGTTGAAAGAATCCACCGATCACCTCCTGAAAAAGATCCCAAAAAGAAAACTCCCAGGAATATTATAGCCAGGTTCCAGAATTCCCAGATCAAGGAGAAAATACTACAAGCAGCCAGGAAGAAACAGTTTCAATATTGTGGAAACACAATCAGAATAGCCCAGGACCTGGCAGCTTCTACACTGAGGGATCAAAGGGCATGGAATATGATATTCCAGAGGGCAAAAGAGCTGGCATTGAAGCCAAGGGTCACCTACCCAGCAAAACTGAGTATCTTGTTTCAGGGGAAAATATGGTTATTCAGTGCAATAGGGGACTTTCAAGCATTCTTGAGGAAAAAAACCAGAGTTGAATAGAAAATTTGACATTCAGACACAAGAAGCACGAGCTGCTTGAGAAGGTATTCAAGGAAAAGAAATCAAAAGGAACTTATTAAAGTTGAACTATCTACATTCCTACATGGAAAAACAATATCTGTGTCTGATGAAACGTTTCTCATTATGAAAATAATTGAAGAAGGGTGGATGGGCATATATTTACAGGTATACTTTGATAGAGGGCACAGCTTGAATTTGATGGGAAGGGATGATAATCAAGGGGTGTAGTTAAGAGGTGGGAGAGGAAAGTGGCAAGAAGAGATAGGGAGAGACAGGGTAGGGCAAACTATGCCATGTAGAAGAGGCAAGGGGAAGTAGTTGTAGGGGAAGGGAAAAACAGGAAGGCAAAAAGGCAAAACCATATTCTTATTGAAGTTGGCTCAAGGAGAGAATCACATACTTACTAAATGGGATATCTCACCCAGCAGGAGAGTCAGGGAAAGGGGGATGAGAGGGGGGACGATGGAGGGGAGGAAATCCTAGGGGGAGGGGAGGTTGGAAGGACCCACTTTCGAAGAGGGACAGGATCAAAGTAGGGAATGGACCAAGTGGGAGGTTACATGGGTGGGAGGGAAATATAAGCAGTCTTTTACAATATATGCACTATGGTAATGTTTTGCATAGATATACATGTACAACACATACTGAATTGCTGATCTTCTCAGAGGGAGTGGGTGACAAGCGAGGAAGGGAATGAATCTGAAAATCGAAGTTGTAAAATTAAATGTTCCATAAGATGTTCAGGCATTGGGGCTCAGAGATTTACCTTGCCCTAATGGCAAAGTCGAAGGGGGTATAGGAGAAGATATGGGAGAGAGCAGATTGGATGAGGGGATATCTAGTGGGACTGCTATTCTGGGGTTCTTGGTAGGGAAAAATGGTGAAAAATTGTAATTCAAAAGCTGGTGGAAATGAATGATGTAAACCAGAAGTTAGTAAAGCATTTGTAAAAAAAAAAAAAAATTAAAAAAAAAAAAGAAGGGACCATAAGCAACCAACCAAATCTATGTCTTAATATATGGAAAATATCTGTCAAAGTTCAATTTACTTAATCATATATATATATATATATATATATATATATATATATATATATATGACTAAGTAAATTGAAAATATACATATATATTTAAATATAATAAATAAATATGTATTTAGCAGTCCCAATAAGGAGATGTCATATATTTTTAGCTCTTGTTTTCATAAAACTTTGATAGATACCATATTTTCTTTTTGGTAATCTCCATTTAGGTGTTGTCCAAAACTCAGAAAGGAATCATTTTTATTATTTTTTATAATTTTGTCTATATTCTCTTGTAATTCACTTAATTTTTCCTTTACAAATTCTTTATAAATTTAGATGTTATGCATTTAGTATTTATATTAGTTCAATGTATACTGTTCTTTTCAGCACAATCTTGTTTTTTTTTTCCAAATTTTTATATTGCTATTATAGATATTTCCTTTCCATTATTTACATGGACTTGTTTAGTATATACGGTATGTTTTTCTCTATCTTTATTCTCCCCTCTCCCCTTTTATGTATTCACTCATTCTGAATTGTAGTCTCTCAAAAAAATAGACAAAAACAAAAGCAATAACTACCACCCCTACCGCACACCCCCAGAATGATTATTTACCTGTCAGCATGCTGTGAGGTATGATTCATAGTATTTCTAGTTTATTACTTCACCATGACTTTTTCATTTAAGTTCCACTCTCACTAGTTTCTTCTGTACATCTCAGAATTAGATCATTTAACAATCCTCTTTTGTTATCTGTTATTGTTTTTGCTTTTAATCCCATATGTATCTTTTTTTTGTTCTCCCTGTTGTAATACGTGTGTGAGTGTGTGTTTGTGTTTGTATACGTGATTTTCTTCTTTTCTTTTTAAAAATCCTTTCATGTTTTTCTGTGGTCTGTAGTATTTTTTGGAAGGGAGAAGGCAAGTCAATTGGGGTTAAGTGACTTGCCCAACGTCACACAGCTGGCAAATGTCAAGTGTCTGAGACTGGATTCGAACCTGATGGATCATCCTGACTTCAGGGCCGCTGCTCTATTCACTGTACCTTCTAGTTGCCCTGGGTCTATAGTATTTGGAATGCAAATAATCTTCTCTATCTCATCTCTACGTCTTATTGCTTTTCGCAGATTGGCTTTCACTTTATAATTTTTTTTTTTTTTGCCTTTTGTAGGGCAATTGGGGTTAAGTAACTTGCCCAAGGTCACATGGCTAGGTTTTCGTTTGTGTGTGCGTTAAGTGTCTGAGGCCAGATCCAAACTCAGGTCCTTCTGACTCCAGAGCCAGCTCTTTACTCACTGGGCCACCTAGCCGCCCCTATATTTGTTTTTCCAAACAGTTCGATTTCATTTATTTGGAGATATTTCTCACTGTGTTTTTACTTTTTTTTTTCCTGTTCCGCTGTCATTTATGTTTTACAGGCCATAAAATATGTTTTCACAATTCTTATCTCTCCCTTGAATCATTTGGCAACATTCTCCATGATCTCTTGGGGATTTACAAGTTGTTTTGCCTCCACAAGGCTTGGACTTGTTCAATTTTGTCATGCAATATTTAGTGAAAGATATGTGGTCTCAGTTTAGATTTTGTGAAGGTTATCTTACATTCTTTTTTCACATTTTCACTATCAATTTATGTGCTTGTAGTCATGGTTTTTAAGTGAGTTTTCTCTCTCTTATGTGTTTGGTGATTTTAAGACTTTTTTAAAATTTTGGTTTTGTTTTTCCTTATATTCTCCTATAACTACCTTTTCAACTCTTTCCCCTTTGACAGCAGATCTCCTGAAGGCTAAGTCTCAAAACTATCCCATGCTAGATAATTCACATTTCATCAGACCCAGTTTCTTCCCCAAATGACTTCTGAGAAGCACAAATGTCTATTGTTTCTTTTAGGCCTGGGGTAACTCCCCATATCCATCCTTTTTGTACTTCTGGTGCCCTACAATTCCTTAAGTTCCTCAGTTCTGTGGCTGTATAACACTACAGTGTAGCAGACTGCCTTTCTAGACAGTAAACTCTCCCTTTTTCTATAACTCTATCTCCATTGGCTGTAGTGAAGGGGGAGGTAGATTGTCAGTCTGAGTTCTATTGCTTATTTCTACAAAATGTTTAGGTGAACAGAGGACTTGGAGCCGAAGGCGGAAGTGGTAGCGGCGCGAGCTCGGGGAGAATGGCGGCGGGGGCGGTGGGGGCGGCGGGGGCGGCTGCCGGGGGAGGCAGGTCCCCCGAGGTACCGTCCGCCTCCTTCCTCACGGCGCTACTGTCGCTGCTCGTGTCCGCGCCCCGACTCCTGCTGCCGCCCCCGCCGCCGCCGCCCGGGGAGCCCGAGGTGCCGCTGCCCCCCTCGGGCCTAGCCCTGCGGCCTGCGGCCTTGCGGCGAGACTGGAAAGTGATACCTTGGCTCCTGTTATTTGCCTCCTGGTTTATTCCCCAAACCTCTTTCCTCAGCAACATCTGTGGACTCTTCATTGGCTTTATTTATGGTCTTGGTTACTGTTCGTGCCTTGATCTCTCCGAGTCAGTCGCACTGAAACTAGATCAGAAGTTCCCCTTCACCCTGCTGAGGCGGGCCAAGGTGCTCAACTATGTTTCAGGATCGTCAATTGAAAGAAGAGCTATCCAGACCAGGAAGATTAATCCAGTCCCAGGATCCTACCCTACACAGAGTTATCACTCTTACCCCATGCCGACCCTCCAGGTCATTCAGATGCAGCAACTTGACAGCACCCAGAGAGTGGGACCCTGGCCAAACACTGATCCTAGGAGCCCACCTGCCCCACCTCCCTACCACCCGGCTTCTGGCCAGGTTTATGTGCAGAGCCCCTTCGGCATTAGTCCTGTCTCCTCTAACTTCTACCCCGCTGTCTCCTGCCCTTCCCAGGGGAGCTGCCCGCCACAGCCTCCAGTCTGCCAAGAGCCAGGCCAGCCGACCCTGGGCCACAGCGCAGTCTCAGCGCCCACGGAGGGGTCAAGGGTCCAGAAGCAATGACGGACTCTCAAGGAGAGAAGCCTCAACTCAACACATCTGAGTACTTGCCCAGTCCACAAGGAGACGTCACAGGGCAAGCCACCACAGCAGCCTGTCCCTTCTGGGCTCTTAACTCCTGTGTGGTCACTGGCTGTTTCTCTTGTACCTTTCTCTTTGATGTTTTGAGTAATAGACCTTGTGTGTGTGTACCTTTGCCCTTCACTTCTCAGACTATCATACCATGTTCTCCCAACCTTCCCTGGCCTAGAGCCAATGAGCTAGGTCAACATAAATTTTATAGTAAAGCATGATTCCCTGGGAGTTTGGACCAATGTACTGTGTTAATTATTTTTTATTAAAAATATAATGATCCAACACACAAAAAAAAATGTTTAGGTGAAGATAGAAGTAGGTGGCAGAGGGATGCTAGTAGAGACTGAATCAATAGCAAATCAATTGCTAAATGGATCCCAGAGCAAAAGTTTGTGGATTACATTGTGCAGTACTAAATTGTGAGAGATGGTGGGTAAAAGAGCAGTGACAAAGGAATTAGAAATCAAGGATTTGCCTTCTCTTCTGATAATTCATTAACTTGATAGCTCATTAGGTTTCTTAATATCTTTGCCTGTGGAGGTAATTAGGTAATTGCATTTACTTTATCTCTTTAGCATAATTGTTATTTTTCAGAGATTTGTGAGATCATGAGAATCAGAGAAAATATCCACCTCATTGGTCACACACTTTATAAGATTATTTCTTCTATTTTAGTAAATTTTATTATGTTTTGTCTTTACATTTTATTCATTTCTATAAATTCCTGCCAGATTCAACCCATTTTGTAGCAAACAAAAACAATAAAGCAAAAACATCTAATGTGGTAACTGTTATCTCTCAATGTATAGAATATTCCATTTTAATAATCCCCTGAGTCTGCCATGATGGTGAATTTCATGAATTTCATTTCATGATCTCTAGAACATTCAATGTTTTCTTTTAGTTATATAGAAGTCAACTTCCTCTTAGTGAATACAGTTTAAACTTTTTCTTAATTCTTGATTTCTTAATTCTTTCTTAATTTGTTAATTCTCTGTATCATTTCACATAAATTTCCCTATGTTCCTCCAAATTTTTCATATTACTACATCAAATATTTCATTATGTTCATATCCAAAAGTTTATTACTGTTGCTTTTTTGTTGTTAATATTAATATTATTATTGTATTTATTCCATAATCAATGGGTACCCATTTTGTTTTTAATCCTTTGCTACAGCAACTGTTGAAGCCATAAGTATTTCACTATATTTTTAACTTTGTTTCTATCTTTAACATCCTTGAGGTATATAATAATGAGATTATGTGATTCAAGTAATCCTAGAGTTAAAAAATTATAGTTTAAGGAGTTTCCAGAGATCTACCCTGTAATGGCAAGAAAAGTGGAATTTTTTTTATTGTTTTTCTTTTAGAGTTTAGTTTCCCAGACTTAGACTAAATTGTAAACATCTGAAAAATTAATCCCAGTAATCCACAGCTCTAGCACATTAGGTGTCGAGGCAGAGCTTTTAGGCCTTTGGGCAGAAAGCCTGTTTTGGAGCTACCCACCCATGTTGATTGAGCCAATCAGACACACACACACACACACACACACACACACACACACACGCACACACACAAGCACACACACTTACTCTGGTCAATCAGATAGTGCACATGGACTACGCATATGAACTGAGTCAATCAGATGAGGAATAAAACCATATATACACTGGAAGATTGATTTTGCCTTGGAGTTCACTTCTGAGAAGAATACTTCACTTGAGAACTATTGATGCCCTGGAAGAAGACCCTGCGTAGCAATTGTTGAAGGGTCCCTCATCTAAAAATGTGAACCCAGAGGAAGAAAATAGGCATTAAGCTTTGAGCATGGAATGTGATGAAGAAGAAAATGGGTGTTGAGCATGGAGCATTGGGAAGACTAGTGGTGGCAATAGCAGCTGCAGAGACTCACTGAAGGAGTATCCCAGTGGTGAAAGTGAATTGAGCTGAAGGGAAGGAGGCTTAGCTTAAGTCCCTTTTAAGAGCTGTTATCATTGAGTCTCTGGGCTTTGAACGTAAATTAAGATGGCAGTGTTGGTACTGTGTGCTGCCATGATTGTTATTGCCCTTTTGAATTTTCTTTTCCTGAGAAAGAAGCTGCAGGCAGGAGCCATTGGAGACTGCTGTCATGCAGGAGCAGGGAGAACTTGGAATGGAGCAATCCCTTCTCACCTGAGCTGAGACAAGGAGTAAGAGAGGAGAGCTGCCTCTGTGTGAACCCAGGGAGAAGTTGGGAGCTCTTGGCCCCACAGAGGAGGAGTCACAGGACTCAGAATTCAGCCTTGAGTCAAGATGAAAACTTTGCATTAAGGCAGGAGCAGGGAGAGTGCCAAGTGGGAGCCTGCCACAGCAGTGTAAGGAGAAGGACACACCCCCAAGAAGACTTTACTTAGACACTTTGTTTTGATTGAGGGGATTGTAACCTGTTGTGACCTAAAGGTGAAGGGTGTTTATTTTCTGCTACCCTCTAGCAGTGTGCTGTGCTAGGGATGACCCTGGCCTGGGATTTCCGGTTTGTATAAAAATATATTTTGGGATATACTGAATGCAATGGTGTATATAATAGGCCATGTTATATACTGAATGCTATGATATAGACTGGATGACATATATATATATATATATATATATATATATATATATATATTTTCTTAAGGCTATGTGGCCACCCATATAATAAGCATTTATGTTGTTATGAATTGTTATGCTTTAGTTTCTTGAATAAGATTCAGTTCTGAATAGAGTGTTCAATATACCTTGTGATTAGACTCCTTAAAAATATTCACACCAGCAGCCCTCAGGGGTGCTGCCATGATAGACATTACATACCCCTTGTCATTTTACAGATTTATAAAGTTCAAGGAAGTAAAGTGATCTGTTTTTTATCTCACAGATAGTAAGCATCAGGGGTAGTATATGAATCTAGGTCCTCTTACTCTAGAGCAAGATTCTTTCCTCTATACCAGGGTATCTCACATAGGGTCATGAACAATTTAATCACTTCTCTTGTATACATCTAAATCGAAATCCAGAGTACTTAGACCATTTCACAATTTAATTCACAGGGAAGTGCCATGCAAGAACTGCATTGCCACCCAATCCATACTGACAAAACTATTTCCATATTTGATATTTTTTTCAACTTCAATAGTGCCAGGGAAACTTTGGAGTTGTTTAAATTTTCATTTCTCATGATCTGGACCATGATTTCATGTTGTCATTTATACTTTAGAAATATTTATTTGAAAATTATTTCTATCCTTTGAACACATATTTCAGGATATTATATATTTGATTCAGTTTCCTTAAGTGGTTCATACTCAGGTGAGTAACATTAAAGATTTAATTGAAAATATAAATTTCTATGATTTCTAGTTATGCTGCTCTCTCTTCTCAAATTAATACATTTCATATTTAATATATCACAGCAACAGTTCAAGGATAAAGGCATTAATGGAAGGTACAAAAAAGAAATGTGTGTACCAAAGTGAAGATTTACAAGATAGTTAGTTTTTCATTAATGTGTGAAGTTAATGCTTTGTGTAAGTATTATTGTTGTTAACAGAAATTGCACACCCAATACCTGATTCAATGATTTCAAAATTATCTTTATACAATAACTTTAATAAACTAATGCTACCAGTTATACAATGAGACTTTCAAGATGGAATAATGGATAGAAGGTCAGTCTTAGAGTCAAGAAAACTGAAGTTCAAATCCTGAAGTACAATGCAAGTCATATGAACCTGAGCAAATCACATGACCTTTCAGTCTTTCAGTTCTTCCATAGAACTCCCTAAAACAAGAGTTCTAAAACCAGTTAGTGAAGTTTATATATATATATATATATATATATATATATATATATGTATATATATATGTATATATATGTGTGTGTGTGTGTGTGTGTATGTATATGTATGTATACACACATATATACGTATATATGTGCATCTATATATTGTGTTCATATATATATATATATATATATATATATGTATGTATGTATTATTCTTAACTGTATTTCAATACAATTGACTTCTTTGGAAATCTTTAGTGTTTTTTTATGCCTATAAAAATAGGCTTCACCAGGCTACCCTGAAGGAGCTTTTGTTGTAGTTTAGTTATTTTTACAGTTGCCTGATTCTTTGGAACCCATTTTGAAGCGAGGGAAACCAGGAAGTGGAGGTGGGGTCAAAAACCATCCCAGGTTATCTTTATTAAATGTATTTGTATGTTAAAAAAAACTTTTAAGCAATCAAAATTAGCCGTTTTATCTTTGGAGCCATCTTTATTCCTTGTTTAGTCAGGAATTTTCCCTCATCTACAGGATTGGTATGTATTCTTTACCATATTTCTCTGATTTGTTTATGGCATGACTTTTTTGCTGGAGTGTGTCAGCTTACACCAGTTCATGAGAGCAAATTGTTAAATATTTAGTGTGAGTATTTTTACATCCAAATGAAACAAATGCTTCAAATCAAAACTAGATTTAAGAAAGTGTTGGAGAAAATGTAAATCATATAGTTTAAAAGCATGTTCTACAAACATTCTTCCCCTCCTTGATTGTTTAACTTTTACCAGCATATCCTTCTATCTAGGTCATGCACCAGAATTTGGAATTCAACTTTATATATGGTGTGAGAATAAATTTTCTTCTATATTACTGCATAATTTCCTTACCAATTTTTGTCAAATAATGTGTCCTTATTTCAGTAGTTGAGGTCTTTTTGTTTATGAAATATACACTGGGGTATTAGATAAATTTGCTTCAGTATGTTACATAGCTAAGCTGTTCCACTGATTGATCTCTCAGTTTTTAAACCAATGCAAAATTATTCTTATAGTTCTTTAGCTTATTGGATCCCCTGCTTGCATAACTCATTAGATCTCCCACTTGTAAAACTTATTAGATCTTTTACTTGCATAACTTCAGGGATTAGTTCATAGTTTGAATGTCAATCTAACACTATCTTGCATGCCTTAGGGTCTTTGAATATACTCAAAGTACTTAAATTAATTTTTGAACTAATGGTGGTCTTTTTTAACATGAGAATTGCCTCTAATCCAATAAATAAAAAAAATAAATGGGAATAACAAATGATTATATGGGGGAGGAAAGTCTAAAGAGCATGTAGACTGTTTTCAGGTGAGAATTTACTTTTTATCCCCTTAAATGCACTCAAGTTTAAGCTTATTTTCCCCTGATTCAATTTGACTGCATTTCAAATGGACTCCAAGCTGTTCACACATATGCTTTCTTACACTTAACCTATTAATCCCCTCTATTGACAGAGAATCTTTTCTACTGCTGAGTCCATTTGTTGAGGTTCATTTTCCAGCTCCAAGTTCTGCTTTTCTTTGCCCTTTCATTTGCTTCATTGTTAGTATGTGTTCGAGGAGAAAATGCTGACGTACAAATTGGAAGTCATTCAGCAACTTTCTATATGTACATATTTTCTTTCAAATTGAATCTCTGAAAGGATTATAGGGTGAATGTGAACAAATCTGTTGAAATTTGTGGCATGTCCTTATCTTATTCACATCTTATAGATAATCTTCTCTTTACCCATAAGTAAGTATGAAATTGGATGATCTGCTTTATTTTTATGCATATTTCTAAGAAACTGAATGCAGACTCTCTCTGTGCCCTTTGTTTAAAAAGTTTTAGCATGCACTTAGAATCATTCAATCCTCCCATTATTGAGGAGGCAGGGAAGTTTGGGAACATGTTATTATTCATGGGTAATTTGCATGATTGTGAACCTTTGTCCTGTGGCATCCTGAGCTAATCTAGCTGCTTTTCCAAAAGCAGAATGAAATTACTAATAGAAAGTGTCTTCCAGTACAATCTAGGTTTTGTCTGTGTCTATGCAATGCCAAAGGAAATAGCTGGGAGTTGAAAATCTCCATCATATTGGGCATTTGATAATACAGACAACCCAAAAGCCAGTTATTTTACTAAATTCGTGCAAGACGACTTGTGGTCTTAGTAGATGAACTGCTGGAGTTGGAGTTAGGAAGAAATGAGTTAAAATTCTGACTTAAATACTAACTGTATTATCCTGGAAACGTCCCAAACTCTCTGAGTTTCACTTTCTTCATCTATAAAATAAAGGTTTTGTGTTGAACTTTATGGGCGCTAAGGTCCATTCCAGTCTAACTATATGATCAGATTCTGATTGATTTCCTGGAGAGGAGAGAGAGAGAGAGAGAGAGAGAGAGAGAGAGAGAGAGAGAGAGAGAGAGACAGAGAGACAGAGAGAGAGACAGAGAGAGAGACAGAGACAGAGACAGAGAGAGAGAGAGAGAGACAGAGAGAGAGAGAGACAGAGAGAGACAGAGAGAGAGAGAGACAGAGAGACAGAGAGAGAGAGAGACAGAGACAGAGAGAGAGAGACAGAGAGAGACAGAGACAGAGAGACAGAGACAGAGAGAGAGAGAGACAGAGAGAGACAGAGAGAGAGAAAGAGAGAGAGAGACAGAGAGAGAGAGACAGAGAGAGAGAGACAGAAAGAGAGAGGTTAGTGGTGGTGCTGTAATTACAAAAGTAATTAAAAACAAAGAAAAAAAAGTTGTTACTTTTGACACTTCCCTTTCCATGATCCATCAAATCCAAGCAATACTACATCTCAAACATCTGTTATCGCTACTATAACTGGAGTTCACTCCACCATCATCCATAATTTCAACTACTGCAATAATCTCCTTTCTTACAGTAATCAAAACCTCAAGTGTCTCTACCATCTACTCTACCCTATCCAACTTTAACAAATTAATGTTCCTAATGTGTATATACCTAGATATGCATTATGTGCGTATATATAAGTATACTACATCATATATGTGTGCACATGTATATATGTATACATCATTGGTCAAAAATCATTAATATCTCATTTGCCAAATTCCTTATTATGATATTCAAAACTTTCCATAGTTTCCCTTTCACTCACTGCCTCAGCCTTATCTGACAGAATCCGCCCATTCAAATGCTGTATTTCAGGTAAACTAGATGACATATTTGCCTGAACACATACCACCTTGTCTAGTCCCTTATCAAATCCATTATGCCCTTTAGTCTTTCAATCTTTTTCTAAAGACAAAACACTTATCCTACAAGGTTTAATATTATTCCATATAATCTTCCATGATTTTTCCAGATCAGAGGGATCCCTATCTTCTGTAACTTGGGATATTCACAAGCATTTAACCTAGTGAAATATATATATATTCACCTCTATTGATTAGACAGCCCTGTTAGATTTTCACTTTTTTGAGGGAAAAGACAAGATATTGTTTATAATTGTATATGTCCTAGGGCTTTTAATATATTATATTTGATAGGAATGTAACAAATTGTATTAGTGATTTTCATATAAAAGTCATGTAGCCATTTGAATATACTATGAAATATGGAATAGTATGATTATTTTAGCTTAATTTCTGCTAGACAATTTTCTACTTTCCCCTGCACTTTTTGTCATTTACAGACTATTTCCCTAGGTAATTTAGGCTTTCCAATACTAAGTTATTGACACCAATATTTGCCAATGTCCTTAGTCTAGATTGTGCAGTTGATCTCTCTAATTTTTTTTTAAAGCAATTCCGGGGGGCAGAGCCAAGATGGCAGAGTAGAAACCGCTCATCCAAGCCACTCTGCCCCCAGATTCCCCCCAAACTGTGTAAAAGGGGACTCTGAACAACTTCTGGAGCTCCAGCACCCACAGAACAACACAGAGAAGCTAACCTCCCTCTGAGGACAGCCCAGCAGCCCTGCAGGAAGGACCAGAGCAGTGGTCAGGGAGCCTGCAGTGTGAAACGCGCAGAGCGCAGGAAGCAGAGCCAAGTGGAGCCCAGGTACCCGTGAGCCGAGGTTTTAGCCCCCGGGCAGCAGGGCCAGCAGCTGGCTGGAGGAACCCCAGAACACCAGCAGCTGTGGTGACTCCAGAATTATCAACATAGACATGCCTAGGACAAAGTAAGAGGTTAGTGTCCTATGGATTTTGGGACCTGTATTTTGGGGAATGCATCAGCGCCCTACCCTGGGGGCTAGAAGCTGTTGAGGAGACATGCCATTTTGTAGTTTTCAGAGGCAGCTCCAGCTCCTGGCCTGCGAATTAATTGTAGGGAGATCCAGCAATCAGTCTTGGGGGGGGTAATCGCTCTTGCTTTAACCTCCCTGGATCTGGATTGTGATCTAGGGTGGAAGTCGTGGGTGGGTTTACAGCTTGCCAGAAACAGAAGTTGCCCCCACACGTTCGGGACGAAAATTCCTCTATCTGGCCTTAAAGCCATAGTGTGGCAACAAGCCCAAAAGTCAAGTAATTAAGTGGCAACATGCCAAGGCAAAGGAAACAGAAAAATGCAACCCTAGACTCCTATTTTGGGGCATAGAGCGGGAAAAGGACTGTGAGGTCAGAAGTCCTGCTCCAAAAGCCCCAGGGGAAAACATGAGTGGGTTGCAGGCCATAGAGGACCTTAAAAAGGACTTTAAAAATCAAATAAGAGAAGTGGAGGAAAAATTGGAAAGGGAAAAGAGAAGGATGCAGGAAGAGTATGAAATGAGGGTCAACAGCCTGATTGAGGAAAACAATACCTTAAAAAATAGACAGACTCAAATGGCAAAGGAGGCCCAAAAGGGCAATGAGGAGAAGAATGCCTTAAAAATTCAAATTTACCAGATGGAAAAAGAATCTCAAAAGCTCACTGAGGAGATTCAACCCTTCAGAGTTAGACTGGAGCAAATGGAAGCTAATGACTTTATGAGAAATCAAGATGCTGTTAAGCAGATCCAAACAAATGAAAGATTAGAAGGCAAAGTGAAATATCTCATGGGAAAAACCACTGACCTGGAAAATGGATCCAGGAGAGGGAATTTAAAAATTATTGAACTACCCGAAAGCCATGATCAGACAAAGAACCTAGAAATCGCCCTTCAAGAAATTCTCAAGGAAAATTGCCCTGATGTTTTAGATCCAGAGGGCAAAATAGAGGGTGAAAGAATCCATCGATCACCTCCTGGAAAAGATCCCAAAAAGAAAACTCCCAGGAATATTATAGCCAGGTTCCAGAATCCCCAGATCAAGGAGAAAATACTATAAGCAGCCAGGAAGAAACAATTTCAATATTGTGGAAACACAATCAGAATAGCCCAGGACCTGGCAGCTTCTACACTGAGAGATCGAAGGTCATGGAATATGATATTCCAGAGGGCAAAAGAGCTGGGAATGAACCCAAGGGTCACCCACCTAGCAAAACTGAGTATTTTGTTTCAGGGGAAAATATGGTCATTCAGTAGAATAGAGGACTTTCAAGCATTCTTGAGGAAAAAAACCAGAATTGAATAGAAAATTTGACACCCAGACACAGGAAGCAAGAGATGCCTAAGAAGGTAATCAAGGAAAAGAAATCAAAAGGAACTTATCAAATTTGAACTATTTACATTCCTATATGGAAAAACAATAACTTTGATGATATTTTTCTCACTATGAAAATAATGGAAGAAGGGTGTGTGGTCATATGAATACATATGTGAATGTGTGTGTATATGGATAGAGGGCATAGGTTGAATTTGTTGGGAATCGACAATACTCAAGGTGAGGTGAGAGAGGAAAGTGGCAAGAGGAGATGGGGAGAGACAGGGTAGGGTAAACTATCTCATGTAGAAGAAGCAAGGGGAAGTGGTTGCAAGGGAGAGGGAGAATAGGAAGGCAAAAAGGCAAAACCACATTCTCATTGAATTTGGTTCAGGAAGAGAATGACATACATACTAAATGTGGGATATCCCAACCTGCAGCAGAATAAGGGGAAGCGGGATGAGAGGAAGGATGATGGATGGGAGGGTATCCTTTGGGGGAAGGGAGGTTGGAAGTACCCACTATAGAAGAGGGAAAGGATCAAGTAGGGAATGGACCAGGTAGGGGGTGGGATGAGTGGGAGGGAAGTATAAGCAGCCTTGTACAATATATCTACTATGATAATGTTTTGCACAGTTAGACATGTAGAACATATACCGAATTACTTATCTTCCCAGAGGGAATGGGTGACAAGCGAGTTAGGAAATGGATCTGAAATTCGAGGTCTTAACATTAAATGTTTCAATTATATATAAATACTGATATTAATGCTCTTTTCTTGTAATGGGGAGATAAAATGTGCAGGTATTGGGACACAAAGATTCACCTTCCTCTAATGGAAAAGTCGAAGTGGGTATGGGAGAAGGTATGGGAGAGAGCAGACTGGAGGAAGCGATATCTTGTGGGACTGCTATTCTGGGAGGGTGGGTAGGGGAACAACAGGGGGAGAAAATGATTGTAACCCAAAATCTGGCAGAAATAAATGATGTAAAACAGAAGTTAATAGAGCATTTGCTTAAAAAAATAAAACCAAACAATAAAAAGAAAAAGATAATTTAGTTTGCTTCCATCAGGATTCAGTCTCAGTTATTTCTAGTTATATCTCTGGATGGCACACTTCTCACTTCCTTGAGTCTTTCTGGATTGACTTATATCACTGCATTGCTGAAAAGAGTCCAGTATGTCATAGTTGGTCATAACAGATATGGTATGTTTGTGATTGTATAAAAATTTCTTCTGGGGGCAGAGCCAAGATGGCGGAAAGGAAGCAGTAACCTCACTGAGCTCCTCTGTCACTAAGTCCCAAAGGGTAAATCTGAGCGGATTCCGTAGTGACGGAGCCCAGTAGAAGACAGAGTGTGGCAGAATCCAGCCCAGGAGGTTGCCCAGTGTGTCCGCACAGGTCGAGCGCAGAGCATGTGGGGTCTGCACAGCTCAGACCTAAGAGCAGGCAAGCAGACTACACCAGAGAGAGAAAAAGCCCCAGCCTGCAGACTTACCAAGGACTAATCGCAGTCATCTCGCAGAGGGACCGGATCATTGGAGCCAGGTAGGAGAGTCGGGCCCCCAGTGGAGACAGTGGCTTCTCAGGCTGCATTCAGCCCCCAGCCTGGAAGTTTAGAAACTGCCTGCCTGTATAATACAGGGGCTGGAATGGCAAAGTAAATTCTAGCTGCTCTGATCCTCCCATCCGTCCTTCATGAAGCAGAAAACCCAAAGATAAGTCTCCCACCCACATTGAAATCCCAAGTTAATGGAAATAGCCTCAGGCTTGAGAATCTCCAAGAAGGGGTGTAACTGAGACAGCCAGGAATCTGAAGAGAAGAGAGGGAGGGGACCCAACAAGCCCCACCTCACCTCACCAACAAAAGCCTATTTATAGCCCAGGGGTATAGAGGCAGAAATCTGAAGTGGTCAGACTCATCCCCACCTACACATCTACATTCCTCACTGACTTCCCTGACTTAGCCATAAACTAGCCACCCAGAGGTATTCAAAGTCAAGGATCAGGCCCCAAACTCATGGCCTGAGACACTAAGAAACAGGAAGTCAAATTGGGAAGGAAGGAAGCTGAAAAGGAGAAGGGGAAGGCAAGAAAGTCTATTCGAGCATACTATGCAGGGCAAGAACAACAAAACACACAGGACAATATAGACTCTCTGCCCACACCAGAGATCACAGAAGGAAACATGATCTGGTCTCAAGCCCAAATAGCATTCCTGGAGGAGCTTAAGAAAAAATTTAAAGACCAAATCAGGGAGGCAATGACCAACTTGGAAAAAGAAAATACCTCCCTAAAAAAGGAACTTCAAAAACTAACTGAAGACCATAATTCACTAAAAATTAGATACAATCAAACTGAAACTCAGAACTCTATGATGCAGCAGGAGTCAATTGAAAAAAACAAGATGATCGAAAAATTGCAAGAAAATGTAAAATATCTCACTTGAAAAATAACTGACCTAGAGAACAGATCCAGGAGAGACAACCTAAGAATTATTGGTCTACCAGAAAGCCATGATGAGAAAAGCAGTCTAGACAACATCCTCCAAAAGATTGTCAAAGAAAACTGTCCTGAGGTCCTGGAATCAGAAGATAAAATAGCTATTGATAGAATTCACTGGACTCCTCCTGAAAGAGATCCCAACCTGAAAACTCCAAGAAATATAGTAGCCAAATTCCAGAATTATAAGATTAAAGAAAAAATTCTACAAGCAGCCAAAAAGAAACAATTCATATATCGAGGAACTACAGTTAGGATCACACAGGACCTAGCAGCTTCTACATTAAAAGAGTGGAGGGACTGGAATTTGATATTTCATAGGGCAAGAGAACTAGGACTTCAACCAAGGATTAACTACCCGGCAAAACTGAGCATAAACTTTCAGGCAAGGAGATGGACGTTTAATGAAGTAAGGGACTTCCAGACTTTCCTAATGAAAAAGCCAGAGCTCAAAGGAAAATTTGATCTCCAATTACAAGAATCCAGAAGGACATAAAAAGGTAAACAAGGGTAACATAGACTCACACATCCAGAAGTGCACACACCCACACCCACAAACACAAGCTCATTACCTGGGATGCAACAAGAGCAAAATGTTCACATCCCTATATGTGGAGCTGATAACTGTCAATATTTGAAATCTTTATAATTATCATGACCTGAAAAAGGGTTATACTTAGAGGGTGTGGGTATGAATGCACTAACATGGAGTCTAAAAAAAAAAAAAAGAGACTATTAAGGGGATCAATGGTACTGTAATGGGAAAAAGGAAAGGATGAGCTAGGAAAAGGTAAAATATGCCATCTGAAGAGGCATCAAAACACACTATAGAAGAAGGGAAAGTAAGAGGGAGAGGAACATCATTTAAACACAATTCTCACTGGTTCTAGTTCAAAGAAGGATCAAATTAATCAGTGAAGTTTAAGAATCTAACGTGAATAGAGACATAAATTCATTAAATAGAGGAATTGGAGGGAGGGAGAGGAGCACTGTTTGAAATTTACTCTCATTGGTTTGGAATCAAACAGGGAGTAATTTACTCTGATAAGTATAAAAATGTATTGTGTCCTATAGATAGTGGGAGGGTAAGGGGGGGGTGAAAAGGAGGAGACTAAAGGGAGGGATTATAAGGGAGGGAAATAGTAGTAAGGGGAGAGGGTAGGTTAAGAAGGGGGGGTCACTGGGTGGGAACACTGAGGGAGGGGGCAGTCAAAAGGGAAAACTTCAAGGAGGGGAAGGGAGAAGGAATAAACAAAAACATAAACAAGGGAGGGAATAGGATGGAAGGGAAGAGACAGACAGTCATCACTACTGTGAATGTGAATGGGATGAACTCTCCCATAAAACGGAGGCAGATAGCAGAATGGATTAAAAACCATAATCCTGGGGATCAGCTGGAGCTGCAACCGCCTGGGAGCCTGGGCTCGCGCGCACAGGGGGACTGATCTGGGTGAAGGGGGTAGCACCTGCCCTCTAGCCACCCCGGCAGCCAGTTGCGGGAGGCAGCCCAGCACGCCCCAGTCCTCCCCG
This sequence comes from Gymnobelideus leadbeateri, assembly GCA_011680675.1. Taxonomy (NCBI): domain Eukaryota; kingdom Metazoa; phylum Chordata; class Mammalia; order Diprotodontia; family Petauridae; genus Gymnobelideus; species Gymnobelideus leadbeateri. The sequence continues at coordinate 103,090 of WOXC01011345.1, read as the reverse complement.
CTCCCCCCGCCTCCAACAGTGCCCGAAGTGACTCCCAGCAGGGCCGGAGGTACCCCCACCCCAAGACTGCCCAGGCAGATCGAACGCATCGTCCAGAACCGGAGCTCCCGTCCACCTCCAGCCTCCAGTCTCTCTGCCCTCAGTCCTTCCCACGCACCCTGGCATGCGAGCCCCCCTCATTCTACGCCAGTAACCTTGACTCAAAGGCAAGATTTCAAGCATGTCGTCAGAATTTTGGCTAATTTCTGCCCCAGGAGATAAGGAGAATTTGCAGGCTCTGGAACGGATGAACACAGTAACCTCCAAGTCTAATCTGTCCCACAACACCAAATTTGCCATTCCTGACTTCAAGGTGGGGACCTTGGATTCTCTTGTTGGTCTCTCAGATGAGTTGGGGAAACTTGATAGCTTTGCTGAAAGCCTTATAAAGAAGATGGCTCAGAGTGTAGTGGAAGTTATGGAAGATGCAAAGGGCAGAGTTCATGAGAAGCTGTTGGCCAATGGAGTTGACTTAACTTCTTTTGTGACCCGCTTTGAATGGGACATGGCCAAGTATCCTGCCAAGCAGCCGCTTGTGGCTGTAGTGGACACATTAGCAAAGCAACTGGCACAAATAGAAACAGACCTGAAAGCTCGAACAGCTGCCTACAACACTCTGAAAGGAAACCTGGAGAATCTGGAAAAGAAATCCACGGGAAATCTCTTCACTAGGACATTAGCTGATATTGTGAACAAAGAAGATTTTGTTCTGGATTCAGAATATCTCATCACTCTTCTGGTGATAGTTCCAAAGCCAAACTATTCACAGTGGCAAAAAAGATATGAATCTCTCTCAGACATGGTGGTACCTCGATCAACCAAACTGATTGCTGAGGACAACGAGGGAGGCCTTTTTACAGTCACGATGTTTCGAAGGGTGATAAATGATTTCAAAGCCAAAGCCAAAGAAAACAAGTTCATTGTCCGTGAATTTTTCTATGATGAAAAAGAAATTAAAACTGAAAGGGAAGAAATGACTAAATTGCTTTCTGAAAAGAAGCAACAGTATCAAACTTCACCTGTTGCTCTTAAAAAGAGATCATCTACCTTCCCGGATCACATGGTTAAGGTAACCCCGATAGGGAGCCCTGGTAGGCCCACTACGGGGCAGACGGAGAAAGAAAAAGAGAGTGAGGGCGAGGGTGAGGGTCCCCTTTTGCGCTGGCTCAAGGTGAACTTCAGTGAAGCATTTATTGCCTGGATTCATCTAAAGGCTTTGAGAGTATTTGTTGAATCTGTGCTAAGGTATGGACTACCCGTGAATTTTCAGGCAGTGCTTTTACAACCCCATAAGAAGGCCACAAAACGTTTAAGAGAGGTTCTAAACTCAGTCTTCAAACACCTGGATGAAGTAGCAGCAGCAAGTATACTGGATGCATCTGTGGATATTCCTGGATTACAACTAAATAATCAAGATTATTTTCCTTATGTCTACTTTCACATTGACCTTAGTCTTCTTGACTAGCTTTTTAAGAGTCCAGTAACCCTGAGTAACTCTAGAAATAGCCTTATTTCATGTCTTTACATAATCAAATTAAACTGCACATGCTGTCTTCTCTAAGAGAATTTTTACACACAGTTAACCTTCAGAATAGAAATTACTTTTTTTAAAAATGGCCTAGAATTTAGAATGTTACTCACAAAAATTACTCACAAAAATTAGTTATGGTTGTATTTATTTTTGTAAGTTACAATAAAGAAAAGCTCCCATAGTCTTTGAAAAAAAAAAAAAAAACCATAATCCTACAATATGCTGTCTTCAAGAAACACATTTGAAACAAAGGGATACCCACAGGGTAAAGGTAAAAAGTTGGAGTAAAATTTATTATGCCTCAGCTAAAGTAAGAAAAGCAGGGGTAGCAATACTTATCTCAGATAAAGCAAAAGCAAAAATAGATCTAATTAAAAGAGATAAGGAAGGAAACTATATCCTACTAAAAGGCACCATTGAGAATGAAGCAATATCACTACTTAATATATATGCACCAAGTGGTATAGCATCGAAATTCCTAGAGGAGAAGTTAAAGGAATTAGAGGAAGAAATAGATAGCAAAACTATACTAGTTGGGGACCTTAATCTCCCCCTCTCTGAACTCGATAAATCTAACCTCAAAATAAACAAGAAAGAAGTTAAGGAGGTGAATAGAATCTTAGAGGGACTAGATATGATGGATCTCTGGAGAAAACTGAATGGGGATAAAAAGGAATTTACTTACTTCTCAGCAGTGCATGGTACATACTCAAAAATAGACCATGTACTAGGGCATAAAAACCTCACAATCCAGTGCAGAAAGGCAGAAATATTAAGGGCATCATTCTCAGATCATGATGCAATAAAAATTATATGCAATAAAGGGCCATGGAAAGATAGACTAAAAACTAATTGTAAACTAAACAATGTAATCCTAAAAAATTGGTGGGTCAAAGAAGAAATTATAGAAACAATCAATAATTTCATTCAAGAGAATGATAATAATGAAACAACATACCAAAATGTGTGGGATGCACTAAAGGCAGTTCTCAGGGGAAGTTTTATATTCCTGAGTGCATACTTAATTAAAGCAGAAAGAAGGGAGGTCAATGAATTGGACATGCAATTGAATAAGCTAGAAAAAGAACAAACTGAAAATCCCCAATTTAGAACTAAATTAGAAATATTGAAAACCAAAGGCGAGATTAATAAAATTGAATTTAAGAAAACCATTGAATTAATAAATAAAACTAAGAGCTGGTTTTATGAAAAAATCAACAAAATTGATAGACCCTTAGTCAATATGATAAAAAAAAAGAAAGAAGAAAACCAAATTATAAGTATCAAAAATAAAAAGGGTGAATCTACCTCCAATGAAGAGGAAATCAAAAAAATAATGAGGAATTATTTTTCCCAATTGTATGCACATGAATATGACAATCTTAGTGAAATGGATGAATATTTACAAAATCACAAATTGCCCAGATTAACTGAAGAGGAAGTGAATTACCTAAATAACCCCATCTCAGCAAGAGAAATCAAACAAGCCATCAATGAACTCCCTAGGAAAAAATCTCCAGGGCCAGATGGGTTTACTAGTGAATTCTATCAAACATTTAAAGAACAACTGATTCCAATACTCTACAAAATATTTGGGAAAATTAGTGAAGAAGGAGTCCTACCAAACTCTTTCTATGACACAAATATGGTACTGATTCCCAAATCAGGAAGAGATAAAACAGAGAAAGAAAATTATAGACCAATCTCCCTCATGAATTTAGACGCAAAAATTCTAAATAAAATATTAGCCAAAAGACTGCAACAACTTATCACAAAAATAATACACCCTGATCAGGTAGGATTCATTCCAGGAATGCAAGGATGGTTTAATATTAGGAAAACCATCAATATAATTGAGCATATCAACAACAAAACTAGCAAAAACCACATGATCATCTCAATAGATGCAGAAAAGGCTTTTGACAAAGTACAACATCCATTCCTATTAAAAACACTAGAAAGTATAGGAAGAAATGGAGCCTTCCTTAAAATAGTTGCTAACATCTATTTAAAACCATCAGCAAGTATTATATGCAATGGCGATAAACTAGAAGTCTTTCCAATAAGATCAGGAGTGAAACAAGGGTGTCCACTATCGCCCCTCTTATTCAATCTGGTACTAGAAACGTTAGCAGTAGCAATTAGAGAAGAAAAAGAAATCAAAGGAATCAGATTAGGCAAAGAAGTGACCAAGCTGTCACTCTTTGCAGATGATATGATGATATACTTAGAAAATCCTAGAGAATCAAGTAAAAAACTACTTGAGACAATAAATAAATTTAGCAAAGTTGCAGGATATAAAATAAACCCACATAAATCCTCAGCATTCCTGTACATCTCTAATGAAACTCAACAGCAAGAGATAGAAAGAGAAATCCCATTTAAAGTCACTGTAGACACTATAAAATATTTGGGAATCTACTTGCCAAAACAAACCCAGAATCTATATGATCACAACTACAAAACACTTCTCACACAAATAAAATCAGATCTAAATAGTTGGAAAAATAGCAATTGCTCATGGCTGGGTCGAGGTAATATAATAAAAATGACAATTTTACCCAAACTAAACTATATACTTAGTGCCATACCAATCAATTTACCAAAAAACTACTTTGTAGAGTTAGACAAAATAATAACAAAATTTATTTGGAAAAACAAACGGTCTAGAATATCAAGGGAATTAATGAAAAGAAATGCTAGGGAAGGTGGAATAGCTATGCCAGATCTTAATCTGTATTTATACAGCAGCAGTCATCAAAACTGCTTGGTACTGGCAGAGGTGTAGAGCAGTGGATCAATGTAATAGATTAGGTGCAGGAGACCCAGCAGTTAATGAATATAGCAATCTATTGTTCGATAAACCCAAAGACCCCAGTTTTTGCGATAAGAATGCACTATTTGACAAAAACTGCTGGGAAAACTGGAATACAGTATGGCAGAAACTGGGCATAGATCACTATCTAACACCATATACCAAAATCAAGTATAAATGGGTGCATGATCTAGGTGTAAAGGATGATACTGTAAGCAATTTGGGAAAGCAAGGAATAGTTTACCTGACAGATCTGTGGAGAGGGAAAGATTTTAGGACCAAACAAGAATTAGAGAGCATTATAAAATGCAAAATGGATAGTTTTGATTACATTAAATTGAAAAGCTTCTGCACAAACAAAGCCAATGTAACCAAGATCAAGAGGGAGGTGGGAAATGGGGAAAGAATTTTTACAACTTGTGTCTCTGATAAAGGACTCATTTCTAAAATTTATAGAGAATTGAGCCAAATCTATATGAATACAAGTCATTCCCCAATTGAGAAATGGTCAAAGGATATGAATAGGAAATTTTCAGAGAAAGAAATTAAAGATATCTATAAGCATATGAAGAAATGCTCTAAATCACTATTAATTAGAGAAATGCAAATCAAAACAACTCTGAGATACCACATCTCTCCAGTCAGATTGGCTAAGATGACAAAACAAGAAAGTGACAAATGCTGGAGAGGATGTGGGCAAATTGGAACGCTAATACATTGCTGGTGGAGTTGTCAACTTATCCAACCATTCTGGAGAGCAATCTGGAATTATGTCCAAAGGATTATAAATAATTTCATACCCTTTGACCCAGCCATACCACTCTTAGGGTTATATCCCAAAGAGATCATAGAAGTGGGAGGAAGACCTATATGTACAAAAATATTTTTAGCAGCCCTTTTTGTGGTTGCAAAGAATTGGAAACTAAAGGGGTGCCCATCAATTGGGGAATGGCTAAATAAGTTGTGGTATATTAATGTAATGGAATTTTATTGTGCTATAAGAAACGAGGAGGTGACGGATTTCATAATTACCTGGAGAGACTTATACAAACTGATGCTGAGCGAGAAGAGTAAAATCAGAAAAAATTTGTATACAATCACAGACATACCATATCTGTGACGACCAACTATGACAGACTGGACTCTTTTCAGCAATGCAGTGATGTAAGTTAATCCCGAATGACTCAAGAAAGTGAGAAATGCGCCATCCAGAAATATAACTAGAAAGAACTGAGCCTGAATCCTGATGGAAGCAAACTAAATGATCTTGTTTGTCTCATTGTTTGGTTTTACTTCTTCCTTATCATCTTTCATTCCACCTAGTACAATATGCCTTTGTAATTGGAATAATGTTTAATATGAATGCATTTGCAGACCCTATACTGTACTATATGCTGTCATGAGGGGAGGGGGGAGGGAAGTAAAGGAAATTTGAAAATCAAGGAAAAAATTAATAAAGATCCCTGCTCTTGGAAAAAAAAAATTCTTCTGATTCTACTCTTCTTGCTCAGCATCAGTTTGTATAAGTCTCTCCAGGTAATTATGAAATATGTCACCTCCTCGTTTCTCATAGCACAACAATATTCCATTACATTCATATTCCACAACTTGTTTAGCCATTCCCCCTTTAGATTCAAATTCTTTGCAACCACAAAAAGGGTTGCTAAAAATATTTTTGTACATATGGGTCTTCCACTTCCATGATCTCTTTGGGATATAACCCTAGAAGTGGTATTGTTGGACCAAAGGGTATGAAATTATTTATAATCCTTTGGGCATAATTCCAGATTGCTCTCCAGAATGGTTGGATAAGTTCACACCTCCACCAGCAATGTATTAGTGTTCCAATTTGTCCACATCCTCTCCAGCATTTGTCACTTTCTTGTTTTGTCATCATACCCAACCTGACTGGAGAGATGTGGTATCTCAGAGTTGTTTTGATTTGCATTTCTTTAATAGTGATTTAGAGCTTTTCTTCATATGCTTATACATATCTTTAATTTCTTTCTCTGAAAACTGCCTGTTCATATACTTTGACCATTTATCAATTGGGGAATGACTTGTATTCCTATAGATTTGGCTCAATCCTCTATAAATTTTAGAAATGAGTCCTTTATCAGAGACACAATTTGTAAAAATTCTTTCCCAATTTCCCACCTCCCTCTTGATCTTGGTTACATTGGCTTTGTTTGTGCAGAAGCTTTTCAATTTAGTGTAATCAAATTATCCGTTTTGCATTTTATAATGCTCTCTTTGGTCATAAAGTATTCCCCTCTCCACAAAGCTGTCAGGTAAACTATTCCTTGCTTTCCCAAATTGCTTACAGTATCATCCTTTACACCTAGATCATGCACCCATTTATACTTGATTTTGGTATATGGTGTTAGATAGTGATCTATGCCCAGTTTCTGCCATACTGTATTCCTGTTTTCCCAGCAGTTTTTGTCAAACAGTGCATTCTTATCCCAAAAACTGGGGTCTTTGGGTTTATTGAACAAAAGATTACTATATTCATTAACTGCTGGGTCACCTGCACCTAATCTAATCCATTGATCCACTACTCTACACCTCTGCCAGTACCAAGCAGTTTTGATGACTGCTGCTATATAATACAGATTATGACCTAGCATACCTAGTCCACCTTCCCTAGCATTAATTTTCATTAATTCCCATAATATTCTAGACCATTTGTTTTTCCAAATAAATTTTGTTATTATTTTGTCTAATTATAGGAAGTAGTTTTTTGGTAAATTGATAGATATGGCACTAAATATATAGTTTAGTTTGGGTAAAATTGTCATTTTTATTATATTACCTCGACCCAGCCATGAGCAATTGATATTTTTCCAACTATTTAGATCTGATTTTATTTGTGTGAGAAAGTGTTTTGTAGTTGTGATCATATAGATTCTGGGTTTGTTTTGGCAAGTAGATTCCCAAATATTTTATAGTGTCTACAGTGACTTTAAATGGGATTTCTCTTTCTATCTCTTGCTGTTGAGTTTTATTAGAGATGTACAGGAGTGCTGAGGATTTATGTAGGTTTATTTTATATCCTGCAACTTTGCCAAATTTATTTATTGTCTCAAGTAGTTTTTTACTTGATTCTCTAGGATTCTCTAAGTTTATCATCATATCATCTGCAAAGAGTGACAGCTTGGTCACTTCTTTGCCTAATTTGATTCCTTTGATTTCTTTTTCTTCTCTAATGCTACTGCTAGTGTTTCTAGTACCAGATTTAATAAGAGGGGTGATAGTGGACACCCTTATTTCACCCCTGATCTTATTGGAAAGGCTTCTAATTTATCCCCCTTGCATATTATACTTGCTGATGGTTTTAAATAGATGCTATCAACTATTTTAAGGAAGGCTCCATTTATTCCTATACTTTCTGGTGTTTTTAATAGGAATGGATGTTGTACTTTTTCAAAAGCCTTTTCTGCATCTATTGAGATGATCATGTGGTTTCTGCTAGTTTTATTGTTGATATGCTCAATTATACTGATGGTTTTCCTAATATTAAACCATCCTTGCATTCCTGGAATGGATTCTACCTGATCAGATTGTATTATTTTTGTGATAAGTTGTTGGAGTCTTTTGACTAATATTTTATTTAGAATTTTTACCAAAACTTACCCTTCCACTATCTATAGGACACAATACATTTTTATACTTATCATAGTAAATTACTCCCTGTTTCATTCCAAACCAATGAGAGTATATTTCAATCAGTTCTCTTGTCCCTCCCTCCTTTTCTTTTATTTAATGAATTTATGTGTCTATTCTCATTAGAATCTTAAACTTCACTGATTAATTTGATCCCTCTTTGGACCAGAACCAGTGAGAATAGTGTTTAAATGATGTTCTTCTCCCTCTTTCTTTCACTTCTATAGTGTGTTTTGATGCCTCTTCAGATGGCATATTATAACTTTTCCTAGCTCATCCTTTCCTTTTTCCCATTACAGTCCCTTTGATCCCCTTAATAGTCTTTTTTTTTAGACTTCATGTTAGTGCATTCATATCCACATCCCCTATCTAAGTATAACACTTTTGAAGGTCACGATAATCATAAAGATTTCGAATATTGACAGTTATCAACTCCACATATAGGGATGTGAACATTTTGCTCTTGTTGCATGCCAAGTAATGAGCGTGTGTTTGTGGGTGTGGGTGTGTGCACTTATGCATGAGTGAGTCTGTGTTTCTCTTGTTGACCTTTTTATGTCCTTCTGTAGTCTTGTAATTGTAGATCAGATTTTCCCTTGAGCTCTGGCTTTTTCATCAGGAAAGTCTGGAAGATCCTTACTTCATTAAATGTCCATCTCCTTGCCTGAAAGATTATGCTCAGTTTTTCCGGGTAGTTAATCCTTGGTTGTAGTCCTAGCTCTCTTGACCTACGAAATATTAAATTCCAATCCGTCCACACTTTTAATGTAGAAGCTGCTAGGTCCTGTGTGATCCTAACTGTATTTCCTTGATATTTGAATTATTTATTTTTGGCTGCTTGTAGAATTTTTTTTTAATCTTATAATTCTGGAATTTGGCTACTATATTTCTTGGAGTTTTCAGTTTGGGATCTCTCTCAGGAGGAGTCCGGTGAATTCTATTGATAGCTATTTTATCTTCTGATTCCAGGACCTCAGGACAGTTTTTTTTTTTTTACAATCTCTTGGAGGATATTGTCTAGACTGCTTTTTTCATCATGGCTTTCTGGTAGATCAATAATTCTTAAGTTGCCTCTCCTGGATCTGTTCTCTAGGTCAGTTACTTATCCAGTGAGATATTTTACATTTTCTTCCAATTTTTTTATCATCTTGTTTTGTTTGATTGACTCTTGCTGCATCATAGGGTTCTGAGTTTTATTTTGATTGTATCTAATTATTAGCAAATTATGGTCTTCAGTTAGTTTTTGAAGTTCCTTTTTAAGGGAGGTATTTCTTTTTCCAAGTTGGTCATTGCCTCCCTGATTTGGTCTTTAAATTTTTTTCTTAAGCTCCTCCAGGAATGCTATTTGAGCTTGAGACCAGATCATGTTTCCTTCTGTGGTCTCAGGTGTGGGTAGAGATTCTATATTGTCCTGTGTATTTAGTTGCTCTTCCCCTACATAGTAGACTCGAATAGACTTTCTTGCCTTCCCCTTCTCCTTTTCAGCTTCCTTCCTTCCCATTGTGACTTCCTGTTTCTTAAGATGTTATTTCCTTCAGTATATTTTTGGGTCTCTTTTAGCAGACTCTTGCCTTGCTTTTCATAATTTTGTTGCATCATTCTCATTTCTCTTCCCAATTTTTCTTCTACTTCTCTTACTTGACTTTCAAAATCTCTTTTGAGCTCCTCCATGACCTGTAACCAGTTTATATTTTTCTTGAAGGCTTTTGATGCAGGAGTTCTGATGTCACTGTCTTCTTCCTGCTCTATGCCTTGATTTTTTTGTCCCCCCAAAAAAGGATTCTTTGGTCTATCTGTGCTTCCATTTCTCACTCATATCACCAGCTGATTACTTGGCTTTTGAACTATTTTCCACAGTAGAACTTTGCTTCCATAATGGAGAGAGCAATGTTCCAATTCACTGGGGTTTTCACAGCTGCCAGAGCTATTAGGAGGGCACCCTCTCTACAGCCCCCCAAAACTCTAACTCACTGGTCATACACTGCATTACCACCACCCAATACCTCAATCCAGATCCAAGCATGTTAAAGCAAGAATGATCACCCTCTTAATGGTCACTTGGTCCCCCTATGATCTGCATTCCAGGATTTCTGGAAGCAGCCATGTGGAGGCAGCTGAACAGCTGCCAGAACTCCACGACTTCTTGCTCTGGGTCCTGGGCCAGACCACACCCTGCTGTCCCCCTCCCTCCCTTTCAACAGATTGCTACACTGATCTTTTACTTTGTCTTTTTAGTTTATTGGTTCAGAAGCCTGGAAACCACCACAACTACTGATGATTCATTCTCCTGAAGTCTGCTCCAACTTGAGGCTGCCCTGGGGCTAAAATTGTAGGGCTCAAACATGCCTGTGCACACCTTCCATCTTCGTGTGATAGACTCTTCCTGTCTACCTGCCAGGCTTCCTTCAATGGGAGATGTGTTTTTTCTGTCACTTTTTGGGTTTTATAGCTCTAAAAATTGTTTAGAGTCATTTTTTACATGTATTGGTAGTGATTGGAGTGGGAGTTCTCGACAAGTTTGTTCTTCTACTCTGCCATTTGGCTCCACCTGAATAGTGATAATTTTGCCTCCTCTTTAGCTATCGTTGCACTTTTAATATTTTTCTCTTTCCATATTTCTATGGTTTGCATTTTCAGAAGTATATTAAATAATAAGAAGAAGAACAAACATCCGTGCTTTACTACTTGTTTTATGAGGAAAGATTTTAAAATATACAGATTTCATAAAATGTATGCCTTTTGGTTTAGGTACAAACTTTATCTTATGTGAAGAGAAAAATCCTTCTATATCTATACATTGTGAGACTTGTTTTATCATAAATGAATGTTGTATTTTGTCAGAGGCCTTTTTTTTCTCCATCTAGTCAGTTAATCATGTGGATCTGGATTTCTTTTCTTTTAATATGATTGATTATTTTGATCATTTTGCTAAGATTGAATTTATCAATGTTTTAAAATAATTCATCATGCAGATAGGGTTTGTTCTTTAAAAGTTGTTTATAACTTCTGGGCACAGAGACAAGATGGTACAGTAGAGAAGCACTCAGGCAAGCTCTCTCAATATTACTTTAAAAAACAAACAAAAAAAGTATCTGAAACTAAATTCTGGAGTGTCAGAACCAATAAAAGGTCTGAGTGAGAGATTCTTCTAGGAAAAGGCAACAAAGAAGATCCAAAGGAGAAATCTATGAAATAGGGTAAGACACTAGCCTGGAATTCATGGAAATGAAATATCACTGGTGGAATTAAGTGGTGGTAATAGAAGTCACAGCAAATTTGGGAGGGCTCAAGCCATAGATGGTAATAATTTCCTGGGTAATTACCAGAGTCCAAAAGAAAAAAATAAAAGAGACAGACAGAGAACAGAGAGACAGAGACAGACAGAGAAAGATACGGAGACAAATACAGAGAGCACAGTGAATATACTTCTCCCCAGATAATGCTATATAGGAAGAACTGAAAGTTTTTAAAACCCCAGAACTAGCTCTAGAAATAGCACTGCCAAATGTCTAAAAGTTGAGAGAGAGAGCAATTATACCATCACACCAGGAACAGATAACAATATTAGCATAAAATCCCAAATAAAGAAATAAGATTGGAAAATAAAGAAACAATAAAAATAACATGACCACAAAAGGTTACAATGATGATAAGGAAGATTAAGACGCAAGTTCAGAAAAAGATATAGAAGTCAAAACAGCAACAGCTCCAAGCAAAGACTGGAAGGGGGAAAAAGTGTATTGGGCCCAAACTCAACAAGCATTCTTGGAAGTGATTAAAAATTATTTGCAAAATCAAATATTGATAGAAGAGTTATGTAAAGAAATGAAAAGAAAAAAAGAAAATTAGGAAAAGACAATTAACACCATGGCAAAACAATTCCTCAAGACAAGCATAAAAAGGTAAATGTGAAAGAGAAACCATAAGGGACTCAATGAATCTGAACTGTGTGACTTTCTATATGTGAAGATAATGCATGTAACTTCCAATAACTGTATCATTACTAGGGAAGTAAGAAAGACTCTATATAGAAAGAGGGCATAAGAGTAAGTTGGGATGATATGTCACAAAATGGAGAGGTGAGAAAGAGGGATGCCCTGGTTGAAAGAGAATGGAGAAGGAAGATAAAGGGAAAAAGAAGGGAGAGAAAGAATGGGTAAAGTTATCTCACATAAAATATATGTGCCATATCCCAGCATTATTTTCTGATCCACAATAAAAAAATACATTTAAAAAGAGGTGATAAAAACATAAATTAAAGGCTAATTAGAAAAAAATAGTCTAATTCTGAAGAATTAATAGGACAATGTACAATTCACAGGAACAATTACTAATTCCACTAAAGAAAACAACAAGGGGAAAACATTCCAAAATTTGTGAGATGCAGCCAAAGCAGTACTTGAAAGAAAAATGTATATTTCAAAATGTTTACATCAATAAAAGAGAGAAGGAACATATCAGTGAATTGGGCATACAACTAAAAATAAAAAAAAACCAACTAGAAAAAGAACAAATTAAAAATACCCAAGACCTAAATGGAAATCCTGAATATCAAAGGTGAGATAAATAAATTTAAAAGTAAAAACAACCTTTGTACAAATAAATAAAATCACAAACTGGTTTTATGAAGAAAATAATAAAATAGATAAACTATTGTTTAGTTTGAAAAAAAATTAAAAAAAACCAAATTACTAGCAACATAAATGAAAGGGTAACTGCATCACCAATGTAGACTAAATTGCAACAATTATTATGAGATATTTTCTCCAAATATATAACAATAAACCTGACAATGAAAGTGAAATTCATGAATTTTTACAAAATATGAACTGTCCAGATTTTCAAAAGAGGAAACATAATCCTTAAAAAGCCCAACCTAAGAAAAAAATTGACCACGCTATCAATGACCTCCATAAAAAAATAATAATAATAATAATAAATACCCAGGACCAAATATTTTCACAAGTGGATTCTATCAAAAATTTAAGGAACTATTAATCTAAATTATTTGAAAAAGAAGCAAAGAATGTGTCCACCATATTCCATGAATGACACAAATGTGGTTTAAATATCTGAAACAGGAAGAACCAAAATAATAGCAAAAGAAAACTATAGAACAAGAGGCAGAGCCAAGATGGCAGAGTAGAAACAGCACTTCCAAGGTGCTCTACCCAACACCACCTCCAAACAATGTGAAAGGGGAATCTGGACAACTTCTGGAGCCCCAGCACTCATACAAGTACACAGAGAAGCTAACATACTGCTGAGGACAGTCCAGCAGCCCTGCAGGTAGTAGCCAGCACAGCTCTCTGAGAAAGGGCAGCACAGCAGGCTGGGAACCGATAGCACAGCACCCTGGAAGCTGAGCCCAAGCCTTCTTGAGCCTCAGTTTTAGCCCTAGGACACCTGGGCCAGCAGCTGGCTGGAAGGACCCCAGAACACCAGCAGCTGTGGCTATTCCAGAATTATCAGCACAGATATGCCTAGGACAAAGTGAGATGTTAGTGCCCTATGGACTTTGGGACCAGTATTTGGGGAACATGTCAGCTTCCTCCCCTGGGGGGGAAAAGCTGCTGAAGAAACACTGCACAGAAGCCATTTTGCAGTGTCAGTGATAGCTCTAGCTCCTGGTCTGAGAACTGTAGGGAGATACAACAATCAGTTTGGGGATTAATCACTCTTGCTTTAAACTGCCTGGATCTAGATTGTGGTCTGGGGTGGAGGTTTGGGGTGGGTATCCAGCTTGCCAGAGTGTGTGGAGGCTTTACAGAGGCCACCCAACCTGCAGAAGCCGTGAAGACCACATGTTTGGGCAGAAGCTCTCCTGTCTGGTGACAGAGTCCTACTGTGGCAACAAGCCCAAAAATCAAGTAATCAAGTGGCAACATGCCTAGGCAAAAGAAACAAAATAAAAAGGAAAATTCAACATTGGACTCCTATTTTAGGGGCAAAGAGGATCAAAGCATGGAGGAGGACTGTGAGGTCATAACTCTTGCACCAAAAGCCACAAATGAAAATACAAGCTGGCTACAGGCCATAGAGGACCTTAAGAAGCAGATAAGAGAAGTGGGGGAAAATTAGGAACAGAAATGATAAAGATGCAAGAATAGTATGAAATGATAGTTAACAGCCTGATTGAGGAAAATAACACTTTAAAAATAGATTAACTCAAATGGCAAAAGAGGCTCAGAAAGGCAATGAGGAGAAGAATGCCTTAAAAAGTCGAATTTGCCAGATGGAAAAAGAATCTCAAAAGCTCACTGAGGAGTTTCATTCCTTCAGAGTTAGATTGGAGCAAATGGAAGCTAGTGACTTTATGAGAAATCAAGATGCTGTCAAACAGATCCAAACAAATGAAAGAATAGAAGGCAATGTGAAATATCTCATGGGAAAACCACTGACCTGGAAAATAGATCCATGAGAGATAAAGTTGAAAGCAAAAGTCAAAACAGAGTGATGGTAGAGCAACAGGTCTGAAATATCGACTAAATCTCACAAAAAAACTGGCCAATAGGTGATTTTTTCTGCCAGCACTAAATTACAGAAAGGAAGGGTATATAAAACAGAGGAAGATGATACAGGGATGCACCATAATTAAATCAAATGCTAAAATTTAAAGAAAATGTTAATTTTTCTCTAAGTATAAGATTATATCATTTGCAGAGGGATGGTTTTCTTTCCTTATTGTTTATTTTGTTCCTTCAATTTAATTTTTTTCTTGTTTGGCTGATATAGCTAGCATTTCTAATACAATATTGAATACTAGTGGTGATGATGAACATTCTTGCTTTACCACTGATTTTATTTGGAAGGCTTCAACCGTATTCCCACTACCAATAATGGTTAGTTTGTGTTTTGGATAGATAACTACTTTATCTTCTTGTGTACATTTAGAAAGAAATTTGTCAATGGTTTCTCTTTTGTTAAAAATTTTTGCCATCATCCCTTGTTTTCTGTAATTATTTACTTTTTCAGAATTTATTATGTATGGAGCATTTTGGAAGCATTCCCCCTTCCCCCCAGATGGGGTTTTCTTTCTACCAATATTTCTCATGTTTCTTTTTTTTTTTCTGTCAGTGGTTATAAAGTCAATCACAAGCAGCTTTCCTGAGGACTACTTCTGTGAATAACATTAAAGATCTAATCACATAGTATTGTGAACTCTTTATTTATTTAGCAATAAATTAAAGCAAAATATTCAAGAAATTAAAGTACAACATTCACAACAATATGACATAACAACTTATTACTAAGGTGGCCACATATTCTCAAACAAAACATATCATTCAGTAAGTCACAGTCTCTTCAATCAGTATCAAGTACCCAAGTAAAGTCCTATTCTATCTTGACAGAAGACTGGTTTCCAATCATCCTTAAATGAATCATCCTCAAAAGGTAGCAGAAAATACAAAACCATGCATCCCTAGGTCACAGTAACTTACAATATCCTCAGTAAGC
This sequence comes from Gymnobelideus leadbeateri, assembly GCA_011680675.1. NCBI lineage: Eukaryota > Metazoa > Chordata > Mammalia > Diprotodontia > Petauridae > Gymnobelideus > Gymnobelideus leadbeateri. Next base: position 87,581 of record WOXC01011345.1, on the reverse strand, counting down.
ACTGAGGACCCACATAAAGCCTTCTTTCATCTTAACTCAATGCTGACTTCCAAATTCCATGGCTCCTCTTCCATGGTCTGACATATCTCAGATGTTGCCTGGTTTCACAAGTAGGCAGCTCTCCCAGTTCTTGCCTGGACTCACACATAAGCACCTCTCTGCTCCTGCTTCTTACCTCAGCTTGCTGCTCCACTCCAAGCTCTTTGAAGTTTCTGTTTCTAAGACAAAGCTTATACTAATACAATATATATATATATATATATATATATATATATATATATATATATATATATATATATATATATATACACATTGCTGGCACTATCATCTCAATTCACTTTTTTATCTAACAAAGTAATACAAACCAACAGATAAAGCTTCTGTCTGAAAAGTCAAATACAAATCAACAGTAAAGTCCCAGGACTTCTATAAATAGCAGTAAAGCTATCTTTCAGGATTTCTCTTCCAGGACTTCTATTTCAGCAGTAATATCCTCTTTGAACAGACAGAATGTCTGACAGATTAACATCAACACAGACAGAACTGTCAGTGTCAAAATAACAAACATTCTCCTTCTCATTTCTGCATGCTCCCAGCTCATGCTTAACCTTTCTTTTCCTTTTCTGCTTCCTCTTCCACCCTTCCTGTTCTGCCCTTTCTGTTCCATTATTTTGGCAAATTCCTCCTATCTAGGGCTCCATGTGATGACATTAGGACTATTAGGCAGGGAGAGTCTCCAAACACCCTTAGGCCTATTAGGGGCAACACAATGTATAATAGTTTAAACAAAGATTTGACACTATCAGAGGTGAGGCTCATAGACACTTGAATAGTGGAAACAAGCAACAAAGTACTACTTTTCTTGCCATTACAATAGCTATGCTTCAATTTGCAAAATAGGCCCCTTTGGGTTGTATCTTGAGCTCCTTCTCTACTTAAAACACATTATCACATTCCCTCTTGAAATTTGTGGTAGCTGTAGAATCGTATTATATTATTCAAAATTCAAAATTTCTTTACATTTGAAAGCCTTTCTTCTGGTCATTTGCTGAATCTATTATTTATCAGTAAAATCATTAAATTTAACCAGAATCATGCGTCTTGTATTTAGAAGCATTTTTTTTTTGTCCTGGAGGTGACATATAGTTTCTTTCAACTAGTACTTTCTTATTCTGTATTCAGAGATTCTGGGAAATTTACTTCTATTATTTCTTGAATTGTTTCTCTCCCCATTCATTATGTTTGTCTGGGAGTCATAGAAGTCTTAAGTTTGCTCTATGTACCCTGACTTTCAGATCACTTTATATTGCTTGCATGGAGATCTTTTTTTTATCATTTTTTGTTTCTCTTCACCAGATTTCCATTCATTTCTGTGTATTTGCCTAACCAATGAGTTATTCTCTATTTTATTTCTTTGGTGAAATTTGATCCATTGTATTCAAATTTCTCTGTTGTGCCAAATATTTCTGCTATTTAAGCACAAAGTTCTGCTTTTACATTTTATATTCCTCTTTTAAATCATTAAGGAATATTCTTCTGTGCTTCCATGACATCTTGGAAATCCATTAGTCCTCTGCCTTATGCAGAGTTTATTAATTTTCCTTTATCTTGACATATTTATTCATAGATACCAGAACTCTTTTATCTGATCTGGAGACCATATTTTCCTTTTGTTATTAAAATCATTCCTATTGGTATCTGCTTCTGCTCAAAATCTTTTACTGAGGCTTCTTGCCCTAGGATCTTTGGTAAGTTCAGGGTTTTCTTTCTTTTTTCCCGTATTACATATTTTTGGACTCTCTCTTCTTTAATGGTTATTTCTCTGGGATCTGAATACCAAAGCTGCCTCAGGCTCCTCCCTGTGAGCAATTCACAGTTAACCAGACTTAATCTCTTCTTCAGATGACTTTCTGGAGGTCAGAACTAGCTCCAGCTGGGTGCTGGGGTTTTCCTTCATGTAAAATTGAAGGCCACATAGCCTCATGCAGGTTTCCTGCCCACTGTCCTCTATTCCTTAGTTCTCTGGCTCAACGCTGTTGAAGCAGAGAACACTGGTGTGATTCTTTTACAAGTCAAACAAACTTTTTGCTGCTTGAATGTTTTCAGCACTGGGGAGAGAAGAGTAAGCTATACAGTAGAGTTTTATTGCAAGCATTGATTAGGCTTGTATAACCTTGATGCCATAATGTGGTGAGATGTGGGGAGGGATTATGTTAGGGATTTTTAAGCTTCTAAGTTGATGTTCATCAGGTTTTTACTTCTTTTAGGTTTTTTTTATAAACTTTACCAGGGAGACAGGTATAATTGTTTATCATTTGTACATAATTTCTATTTTAAATATGTCTGAGAGGGCATGAAGGTCACAGAAAATATCTAGTACTTTATCCAATCAATCCCTTGATGCAGTCATTTTTATGATTGATTTAAACCAACTCAAGATTGGGAGTATACTCTGTTATTATTTCTAATTTCTGAAAGATGGAATTATTAGTTTGTTAAGACAAAAATTTACCCTCTAGTCTGCTTTAAGTAAAAAAAAAATATCCTTAGCAGATGTCTAGAGAGCTGATATTTTCTATCACAAATATAAGACCAATTCTTTTGTCTTCTAGTGAGGAATTATTATCTGGACAACACAGTTTTGGTCAAAACAATATTTTTTCTTTAAATATGCCAGATGCTTCTAATCTAAAGAATCTTACCTCTTGCTAGGTATCTGTTCCAGAGAACAAGACCTGTGTTTTCCTAATGTCAAACACATGAATAAAAACTAAACATTTCAGTAAAATATCTCAGTGTTTGAGTGCCGACTCTGAAAGCAGAGGAACTGAGATCACATCCTATCACTGATGCAAACTGCCTAGTGAACTTGGAAGGAGTCATTTAAACTCACTAGGTATGAGTTGCCTTATTTAACTAAAGGGTTGAACTAGATGCCCCTAACATTCTTTTCCAACTCTAGATCTATGAGTCCATGATTCATCTCCTGGGATAGGAGGTGAGATAATTGACACTTTTTCCTGGTTTTCTTGGACCCCTAGAAGTATAAAGCTGGATTGAATTTTATTCATTCTAAAATTTCACCATTGCTCTTATGTGGACAATGTTTATGCACATCAGAGATAAGATATAAAATATGTTCACAAGCATAAATAAAAGTCATACAATGTGTTAAGATTGTCTCAAATGGAAATTTTCATTTATGGTCATCTATTTCCGATATAGAAGTTTTGGGGTATCAAAATCACTTTTCAGTGTCTTTCAAGTATGAAGAAAACATGCTATTATGTATTTTGTATCTCAACACAAAGCCTTAGTGAAATGCTAAAGACTACTTCTACACTGCATCATTAATCCAAATCTTCACAAGTGATACTTGGTTTACTTCAAGTCTCCAGATCCTTCAGTGACTTGACTTGCCCCTCTGTCACCCAAGCAAGAAGTCCTTGTTTTATCTGTACATTTTAGTTTGAATTGGAACACAGTTTCGTCCTGTATTGATTTATTGCCTTTACTGGTGTTATTATAAGAATAAAGATGGTATATGATATCCAAATATTTCTGATTATTCTTTCAGGAGCTGATTTAAATATATCATGATTATATCAAAGTTAAAAGAAACATGAAATGTTCAAAGAAAGAAAAGAAGTCTTTCTATTACTATGGGGATTAAGAGATTATTCTATTTGAGTAAATCCACAGTGATCTATACTCCCAGATGCCAAATTGATATGACCACCTATGTAGTACCAAAGCTGTTCAATAATAACCATAAAGAACTTAACACTTCTAGTCAGTAAGGTAGAGTGCCATAAACATATGTAAAGAGAGAAATTGTTAAGCATTTATTATGTACTAGATATGGTGCTGATGATTAAGAATATAAATCAAGTCAGAAAGAAAAATCTCTATGCTCAAAGAACTTATATTCTAATAGGGAAATACAATATAAAAATGATTTGAGAAAAAAATGTGGTAACAAAGTATAAAAGTCTGGAGAATCAGAAGTTGAGCAGGGAGATGAACTGGGAGAAAAATGAATATTTAAAACTCTTGCACAGGAAGCAGGCAAAGGGAAAGAGGCAGCTTTAGAGTGAGAAGGAAACTGGGGCAATTGTGGAAAAGTCTGCAAAGGCAGGAATGGAGTGATGAGATAAATGTGAGAAAATAAAAAGAATCTTCAACTTATAGTCACACATAACTGAGTTTAAATCCAAGTTCTATCATTTTCTACCTCGACAACCTTGGGCAAATCTTGTAACCTCCTGGGGCCTTAGTTTCCCCAATGTCAAAGCAAGAAAGTGGTACCTCATGACTGTCCCTTCAAATTCCTATCAATGATCTTCTCAGCCTATGACTCTTCAGAGTAACCATGTATCTATCCCAGCATGTAATATTTCCTATTGGGCAGAACTGAGATAGACATTAGCAAAGTCACCTAGTGTTTAAGTAAAGAAACCTTGAGTAATAGTCCTTTAATTCAATTGATTACTACATGTTGCAAATTTTTTTAAATATATAACTTAAATATCATTTTGGGCCTTTAGACTTCCTCACTTCACAGATATAGGCTTCATCCCCAGTCCTAACTCACAACATTATAAATGACTAACATTGGTCATAAGATAGACTAGGGAAAGGAATGTGAACAGATCAGTGCAAATACATTACCACTACTAGAAGAATGATTTAAATTGTGAGCTCTATCTACCACGGGTGAATAAGCATTATTTTCCTATATAAAGGACAGAACATCTTCATAAATTATTCTTTTATTCTGCCTTGATGAATCTTATGCATCACTTTGATATTAATGAAATGTGTATACAAGCAGAAAATAAACTCTACTCTTTGGGTGCTTTCCAAAAATGTTATCTTTTGGAGATTTTCTATTAAGCTCTTCCTATGAAAAAGAATTTGAAATGTGCAAATACATACATGGGAATTATGAATGAATCCAAAAATTGAGATAAATGAGTGCCTTTTTAAGCAATTGGGTTAATTAAATCTGTTCATCAATTGTAGGCACAGAACATTAAACTATGAAGCTTTAGTGAAGTCAGAAGTTGCCTTATCATAATTCATAAATTCAAGGATGGCCCAATGCTTTGGCAAAATCTCTTCTTCTCACCTCACATGACTCAATGATTTGATTTACTGCAAATATTTTGTACTTGAATTGTTAGTAACCGTGTTTAAGTAATGAATTTTAAGTCCTATAGTTAAATTGTAACATTTTAAAAAATAAATAATATAAGCAATTATGTCTAAAAATTTCAGTTTTAAATAGCTGCATAAAAGAGTTTATGCATAATTTTTACATTGATCTACTCTGTGAACCTGCTACAAAGACATAAATTCACAAAAGCAATGCTCAATGAAAGGGCCTTTCTTAAAACATATGTTCTGGGCAAGAGATTAATATGTATACAGATATGTATACAGACATATATGCATACATATATGTGTCTATATGAGTGTATGTGTATATATTTAAAGGTTGATATGTAATGCACATGTATTTATATAGATATATGTGCATATAGTACTTATACATATGTATATGTACATGTGAAAGACTATATATATTCAATATGTACTTATAGTTAGTGAATATATATTTATTTACCCACATACTAAATACATACATATATTCAGCATATACACAGAAAAAGTATATACTAAATAAATATACTGGAAAATATATGCATACTAAAAAAAAATATATATATATATAGAATATATAAAGAATAGCTATTTGCATATATTACATATAAATTTATCTAGTTTCCATATATGTACTAATATGTTATCTTACTGCTCATATATGTTTGTGTATATGCATTTATATTTATGCAAATATGTACACACATATTTGCATATAAATGTGTATGTATGGGTATACACATATATTTGCATTAATAAAATCCAGTAAATTACAGACACACATTAAAAGAAAATTGATCAATACACATATATGTATGAATTTGTAAGTATTTATAATTTGTGTGCCTACATATATGCAAATATGTTACTATAAGTCAAATTCCATTAAGATTGTAAATACACGTTGTCCTATTTGGAAGCCTTTCCTCACATCCTGAAATACCAGCTCTGTTCTTCTCCAAATTACCTCAGATTTATTTTATATATATTCTTGAGTGAAATCAGAAGGTATTTTGCCATTCTTCTTACAACTTGCTTCCTTCCAAGTGCTCTACAATGCAGTGGCACTATTATTCTGGCTGCTCCTGATACTTAACAATTCACTTCCAAACTCAGCATTTTCATTGGTTGGTCCCCATCCCTGGTTATAGTCTCCCTTCTTATCTGGCTTCCTTCAGTCCTTGCTAATCATACACCTTTTAGAAGAAGGCTTTCCTGGTTTACCTTAATGTTAGTGTCTTTCCTCTGAGATTATATCCAGTTTATCTTGAATATATAATGTTTGTATACATTTGTTTTCATATTGTCTATTCCATTAGACTTTAAGATCCTTGAGGAGAGGTGCTGTTTTTTGCCTTTCTTTCTATCACCAGGATATAGTACTACACCAAGCCCATAGCAGGAACTTAATGCATACTTCTTTAATTGACTTGAGAACAGTCTTTTTTTTTTTTTTTTTTTTGCTTTTTGGAGGGCAATTTGGGTTAAGTAACTTGCCCAAGATCACACTGCTATGTTTTTGTTTGTGTTCGTGTTAAGTGTCTGAGGCTGGAGGACTCAGGTCCTTCTGAATCCAGGGCTAACTCTCTACTAACTGTGCCACCTAGTCGCCCCTTTTTTTTAATTTATTTTTTTCTTTACTATTTTTTCTATTGCTACCACCTAATATATTATCTAACACCTAGTATTAAACAGATTTTAATTGGGTGATTAGAAATCATATTCAATTTTGGGAAAGACTATTAGCTCCATACATTTTGCATAGCAGCAACTATTCTTGCATCCAGGATCTTAGAGTGGTTTTTTACGAATCTTGGAAACTCAAATGAACTGGTTTTCTTGGAGAAATTTTGAAATATATCTATTGTAATATACAGTATGGAAAGAAAATGATAGGTATTTCATCCTCTGTATTAATTTAGGGTCTAATTTATCTTACAGGCAATTTGTTCAATGGAGAGATAACAGGATTGTGATTTTAATGGCATATCAATAAACTTCATTTGTTTACAGCAAGCCTCAGGCACCAGTTGCACCTTTACAACACAGGCTACTTAGGAGAAATTGAATATCCTCACCTGTCAAGTTGAGCCAAGAAGAAGAATAGAAAAACTTCACTACTTCTATCAAATTAGACTTAAAATACCTGATCTCAATAACTGTTTGCTTGACATCAGTCATTTCAAGAAAGAAATATGACTCTGAAGTAGGAAATGGCATAAGCCAATGCCAGTTTATGGAAGGATATTATCTTTGTCTGAAAATTCAGTGTTCACCATTTTTATAAATTCAAAGGAGGGAACAAGCTTCATTACCATAAAGGATAGGAGTCTCTTCTATAACAGAATCTGCATTTAAATATCATTCCTACTATTGGTAAGGCTGTGTTTACTGTTTTCCCCTGTATCAAGTGATTTTCAGATTGTTCTTGCCTCACAACTTCCAAGGTCATCGACAACATTCATTTTCTATCATAAATATTTTTTTCATTTTTTTTGTTTTTGTTTTTGCCTTTTGGAGGGCAATTGGGGTTAAGTAACTTGCCCAAGGTCACACAGCTAGGTTTCTGTTTGTGTGTGCATTAAGTGTCTGAGGCCAGATCCGAACACAGGTCCTTCTAACTCCAGGGCCAACGCTCTACTCCCTGCACCACCTAGCTGCCCCCTAAATTTTTCATTTTATGTGAGGAACTTGTTCTTACAAATTCAAATCAACACCTAATCTTTAGACTTAGAAAGTTGCCTGTAGTACAGTGATAGATTGGGCAACTTAACAAGTCTCAAAGATGGTTTCCATCAGAGGAAAGACTTAAACCCAAATTTTCCTGATTTCAAAATTATCTTTCTATTCACTACACTATGCTGCTTCTCATTTGGGCAATAAGATGATTAAAAGAAGGCAGAATATTTGAAGTTAGCCCAGATGAAAAGGAACTTTTTTATTTGCATTTTCTCTTTCCATATAATACTTACATGACACATCCTAGACCAGTATGACATGGTCACTGTTATAGGGTCTTAAATATATAACTGGACAAATTATTCAGATAGGAAATACACTAATTTAGCAGTTAAATCAAAATAAGATGTGATGTTCATGGCTCTATTTTTATTTACATCATTGATCAGAATTTTGAGTATTTTATGAATAGTTGAAATTAAAGTTAATGAGTAATTTGGAAAAAATAGAAGATTCATGATTAAAGAGGTTGTTTGAAATAATATTTGAAATAAATAATGACAGGAGCTGTTCTGTGCTTACCTAGAAAATGAAGAGAAAGGAATAGCTCTAGACTACATGCAAAAGGTAGTTGAAAAAATCCAAATTACAAGGGAAAATACGAGACCAAATCTGAGACAAAAATAATTAAAACCAGTTATCTACAGTGATTAATCAAAGGAGGTCTGGGTTATCACCAATACAAAGGTCATTATTACATAACTGCACAACAATGGCCTCAAGAAGTTGTAATATTGGAATAGAAGCATTAACTTTTCTGAGCTCTTCTGTGAATTCCATCACAAAACTTTAAAAAGTAAATCTAAATGGATTTTAGAGTGACAGAATCCACTAGGAGACTGAACAAGGCAGAATCCAGCCCAGGAATGTGCCCACATGGGTCAGGGCATGGGGAAGGCAGAGCACATAGGGGCTGCATCAGCTCAAACTAGAGAGCAGACTACAGCAGAGTGAGAAGGACCCCCAGCCAGAAGACTCACCCAATCCAAAAGTGATTCATAGCCATCTCACCATAGTCTCAGCACAGGATGGGAAGATCCATCAGAACTGGGTAAGAGAAAGTACAGGGCCAGAAGCAGAGATATTAGCTTCTCCTGGGGCTATCAGCTTACAGCCTGGAAATATAAAAATCATCTAACTGATTTTACAGAGGTCAAGATGGCAATGTAAACTCTAGCTGCTCCAATTCCCTGTCCCTGACCTAGAACACACAGAAAGAAATGACCCACCCAGAGTAAAACCCTGAAATAGTGGAAATAGCCTCAGGAGTTACTGAGAAAGGGTGTAACTGAGGCAGAATGGAGTCTGAAATGAAGGACAGGAGGGGTCCCAACAAGCCCCGCCTCAGCTGACTAGCAAAAGCTCCCAAAGCCCAGGGGTTGGAGCCAGCAAACACTAACAACACAAGTCCAGGCAAACCTCACCACTACCAGGGGAATCTGAAGACACCAGCACTGCCAGCCACCAGCTGCTGAACCTGCTTGAGCTGTAGCCCAGGCGCACAGAGGTGGAAACCTGAAGCAGCCAGACCACCCCTCTCCCACAGGTTACTCTGTGAGCCTCATTGTAACTCAGGGGAAACATTGAGAATTCTGTCCCTGGTCTCAGTCTAGACACCCAGAGGCAACAGCACACAAATTCAACAACCAGGCATTTAGCTCCCAGCCTGAGAAATTAAGAAATAGGAAATTACAATGGGAAGGAAGGAAGCTGAGAAGGAGAAGGGGAAGGCAAAAAACATCAAGCCAAGCTTATTATAGCAAGCAAGAACAACCAAATACAGAGGACAACATGGACTCTATACTCACACCTGAGACCACAGAAGGAAGTATGAACTGGTCTCAAGCCCAAAAAGCATTCTTTTAGGGACTCAGGAAAATTTTAAAAGCCAAATTAGAGAGATAGAAGATAAATTTAAATCTACAGTTAACAAATTGGGGAAAAAAAAGACTCACTGAAGAAAACAAATCCTTAAAAAGTAAAATTTGTGAAATGGAACAGAAGGGTCAAAATCTAACTGGAGTAAACACCTTGCTAAAAAAGGACCTTCAAAAATTAACCAAAGAAAATAATTCACTAAAAATAGGAATCAGTCAAATCAAAGGTCAGGACCCTATGATACACCAAGAGCAAATCAAGCAAACCATGAAGATTGAAAAAAATTAGAAGAAAGTGTAAAATATCTTACTGAAAAAACAAGTTACCTGGAGAACAGATCCAGGAGAGACAACCTAAGAATCATTGATCTACCAGAAAGCCATGATGAACAAAAGCAGCCTGGACAACATCCACCAAGAGATTGTCAAAGTAAACTGTCCTGAAGTCCTAGAATTAGAAGGTAAAATAGTTATCGAAAGAATTCACCAGACTCCTCCTGAAAGAGGTCCCAAATTGAAAACTCCAAGAAATATAGGAGGAAATTCCAGAATTACAAGGTTAAGGAGAAAATACTGCAAGCAGCCAAAAGGAAACAATTCAATTATCATGGAACAACAGTCTGGATTACACCGGACCTGGCAGCTTCTACATTAAAAGATCAGAGGGGTTGAAATTGGATATTTCGTAAGGCAAAAGAGCTAGGATTGCAACCATTAATCAACTACCCAGCAAAACTGAGCATAATCTTTTAGGCAAGGAGATGGTTATTTAATAAATGAGGAACTTCCAGACTTTTCCGATGAAAAAGCCAGAGCTCAATGGAAAATTTGATCTCCAATTACAAGACTGAAAAAAGGCATAAAAAGGTAAACAAGTAAAACACAGACTCACACATCCATACATGCACACATGCACATTCATTCACACATGCACATAACTTGGGATGTAATAAGAAAATAACTGTTTACATCCCTGTATGAGAAGCTGATACCTATCAATATTTATATCATTATCACAACCTTTAAAAGGGATATACATAGGGGCGGCTAGTTGATGCAGTGAATAGAGCACAAGCCCTGGAGTCAGGAGAACCTGAGTTCAACGTGGCCTCAGGCACTTAATACAAAAATTAGCAATGTGACCTTGGGCAAATCACTTAAGCCCAGTTGCCCTACTTTCTCCCCTCCAAAAATAAAAAAAAAAAAGGAATATACATAGATAATGGCTGTTGGTATAAATGAACTAATTTGATGATAAAAAAAAGTTATTAAGTGTTTCAAAGGGACTGTAATGGGAGAAAATGAAAGGATGAGTGAGAAAAAGGTAAATTATGCCATAGAAAGAGGCATAAAGACATACTATAGTAGAGGGGAAGGAGAGAAGGAGATGAATATCATGTGAACATTTTTCTCATTTGTTCTGGTTCCAAGAGGGATCAACATAGTCAATTAAGTTTAAGATTTTAATATGAAAAGATAAAAAAACTCATTTTAATAGACGGAAAGGTGGGATGGAGAGGACCACTGTATGAGTGCTCTCATTGGTTTGGGGTCAAACAGGTAATAACATACTCAGATAAGTATAAAAATCCATGGAGCCATATAGGAAGTAAGAGGGGTAAAGCAGGGATAAGAAGGGAGTGTTAGAAAGGAGGGAAGGGGCGGCTAGGTGGTGCAGTGGTCAGAAGGACCTGAGTTCTGAGCTGGCCTCAGACACTTAATCCACACAAACAAAAACCTAACCCTGTAACCTTGGGCAAGTTACTTAACCCCAATTGCCCTAAAGGGGCGGCTAGGTGGCGCAGTGAGTAAGAGCGCCAGCCTCGGAGTTGGGATGACCCGAGATCAAATGCAGCCTCAGAAAATGAGCACCCACGCATAAATCAAATGACTAGCCCTGTAACCTTGAGCAAGTTACTTAACCCCAATTGCTTAAAAAAAAAAAAAAGGGAGGGAAATAGAAAAACCATGTGGAAGCGCTGGGGCTGCGGGAGCGGAGCTCGGAGCCTCCCCGGCAGCCGCCAGATCTCCTTCTCCCTCGGCTGGCCGCGCCAGCACCGGGAGCCCGCCGTGCGCGCCGGGCGTTGTCAGCACCGGCGGCCGGGGCTCCCGCAGCTGCGCCCGCTGCTTGGATCGGGCAGGGGGCGCGCGCACATGGCGACCCAGGCGCACTCGCTCAGCTACGGGGGGCTGCAACTTCTTCCGCCAGCGCCTCGTCTTGTCCACCCTGAGCCGGCGCCCCGTGAAGATCCGCAAGATCCGGGCCAAAGACCCCGGCCTCCGAGATTTTGAAGCCAGTTTTGTACGGCTTTTAGATAAAATAACCAATGGTTCTCGAATTGAAATAAATCAAACGGGAACTACGGTGTATTATCAGCCCGGGCTTCTGTATGGAGGGTCAGCGCCCATAGGAGTATTGGATATTACCTGAGAGTCTTCTTTGCCTGGCCCCTTTTATGAAGCACCCATTAAGAGTGACTCTCCGAGGCATAACCAATGACCAGGATGACCCTTCAGTGGATGTTCTGAAGGCAAGAGCCCTCCCTTTACTGAAACAATTTGGAATTGATGGTGAATCATTCGAGCTTAAGATTGTCTGAAGAGGAATGCCGCCAGGACGGGGAGGAGAAGTCTTCTTCTCTTGTCCTGTGAGGAAGCTGTTGAAACCCACTCAGCTCACAGACCCTGGCAAAATCAAAGGTATCCGAGGAATGGCGTACTCGGTACGGGTATCGCCTCAGATCGCCACTCACATTGTGGAGTCTTCTCGGAGCATCCTTAACAAATTCATTCCCGATATCTATATTTACACAGACCATATGAAAGGGATCAACTCTGGAAAGTCTCCAGGCTTTGGGCTCTCACTTGTAGCCGAGACCACCAATGGCACCTTTCTCAGCGCGGAGTTGGCCTCAAACCCCCAGGGTCAGGGAGCAGCAGAGCTCCCAGAAGACCTTGGCAGGAACTGTACAAAGCTGTTGTTGGAAGAGATTTATAGAGGAGGTTGTGTAGACTCCACCAACCAGAGTTTAGTTCTGCTCCTTATAACCCTTGGACAGCAGGATGTTTCCAAAGTCCTGCTAGGACCATTGTCGCCCTACACGATAGAATTTTTGTGACATTTGAAGAGTTTCTTCCAAATCATGTTCAAAATTGAAACTAAGCCATGTGGTGAAGAGCTCAAGGGAGGGGAGAAGGTTCGATGACATGTGTGGGAGTTGGCTTCTCAAACCTCAGCAAGACCATCAAGTGATACCACTTCTGCCTTCAAGTCAGACCAGACCAGACTGAAAAGTGAAGACTCCCAAAGGCTACCATATACCCATTTAGGATAAAACTGTCACATACACTTAAGGACTTTTTTTCCCTCCTTTTTTCTTTTTTATAGGACATTAAAAATAAAAGACATTTAATTAAAAAAAAAGAAGAAGGGAGGGAAATAGTAGTAAGGGGAAAGGGTAGGTAAAGAAGGGGATTCACAGGGAGGAAAAACTGAGGGAGCCAGTGGTCAAAAAGAACACCCTTAAGGAGGGGAAGGGAGAAGGAAGAAACAAAAACATAAACATGGGAGGGAATAGGATGGAGGGAAAGGAACAGATAGTAATCATTACTGTTAAAGTGAATGGGATGAACTCTCCCACAAAACAGAAGTGGCTAGCAGAATGAATTAAAAACCATAATCCTAAATATACTGTCTACAAGAAACACATTTGAAACAAGGGGATATGCACAGGATAAATGTAAAAGCCTGGAGTAGAATATATTATGCTTCAGCTAAAGTTAAAAAAAGCAGGGGTGGCAATCCTTATCTCAGATAAAACAAAATTCCTAGAGGAGAAGTTAAGGGAATTAAGGGAAGAAATAGATAGCAAAACTATACTAGTGGGGGACCTTAATCTCCTGCTCTCTGAATTTGATAAATCTAAACCCAAAATAATCAAGAAAGAAGTTAAGGAGGTGAATAGAATTTTAGAGAGGGTAGGTATGATTGATCTCTGGAGAAAACTGAATGGGGATAAAAATGAATATACATTCTGCTCAGCAGTACATGGGACATACCCAAAAATTGACCATGTACTAGGACATAAAAACCTCACAATTCAGTGCAGAGAGGCAGAAATAGTAAATGCATCCTTCGCAGATCATGATGCAATAAAAATCATATGCAATGAAGGGCCATGGAAAGATAAAAAATAATTGGAAAATAAACAATTTAATCCTAAAGAATGAGTAGGTCAAACAGGAAATTATAGAAACAATGAGTAACTTCATTCAAGAGAATGACAACAATGAGACAACATAACAAAATTTGTGGGATGAAACAAAAGCAATTCTTACAAAAATTTTATATACCTGAGTGCATACATGAATAATTTAGAGAAAAGGGAGGTCAATGAATTGGGCAATTGAAAAAGTTAGAAAAAGAGCAAATTGTAAATCCCCCATTAAATATTAAATTAGAAATAATGGAAACCAAAGGAGAGATTCATAAAATTGAAATTAAGAAAACTATTTAATTAATAAATGAAACTAAGTCTTGATTTTATGAAAAAAACACAATAAAGTTGATAAATGCTTAGTCAATATAAGAAAAAAGAAGGAAGAAAACCAAATTATGAGTATCAAAAATGAAACAGGTGAATCTACCTCCAATGAAGAGGAAATTAAAACAATAATTAGGAATTATGTTGCTCAGTTGTATTCACATAAATTTGACAATCTTAGTGAAATGGATGAATATTTACAAAAATATAAGATGCCCAGATTAACTGAAGTGGAAGTCAATTACTTAAATTACCCCATCTCAGAAAAAGAAATTGAACAAGACATCAGTAAATTTCCTAGGAAAAAAATCCCCAGGGCTAGATGGATTTACTAGCGAATTCTATCAAACATTTAAAGAACAATTAATTCTTTTTTTACAAATGTTTTATTTTATTTTCTTTTTTATATTAAACAAATGCTTTATTAACTTCTGGTTTACATAATTCATTTCCACCAAATTTTGAGTTACAATTTTTCCCACATTTCTTCCCTACCCACCAGTCCAGAATAGCAGTCCCACTATATATCCCCTCATCCAATCTGCTCTTTCCCATATCTTCTCCCATACGCCCTTTGACATTTCCATTAGAGCAAGGTGAATCTCTGTGCCCCAATGCCTGCACATCTTATCTCCCAATTACATGCAAAAGAGTATTAATAATAGTATTTATATATATTTGAAACATTTAATTTTAAGACCTCAAAATTCAGATCCATTCTCTTCCTCCCTTGTCACCCATTCCCTCTGGAGAGATAAGTAATTCAGTATATGTTGTACATGTCTAGCTATGAAAACATTATCATAGTAGATATATTGTACAAGGCTGCTTATAATTCCCTCCCACCCATCCCACCCCCCACCTAGTCCATTCCCTACTTGATCCTCTTCTGTCCCTCTTCTATAGTGGGTACTTCCAACCTCTCCTCCCCTCAAGAATGCCCTCCCATCCATCATCCCTGCTCTCATCCCCCTTTAGTATGTATATCATTCTCTCCCAGAACCAAATTAAATGAGAGTGTGGTTTTGCCTTTTTGCCTTCCTATTCTCCCTCTCCCTTGCGACCACTTCCCTTGCTTCTACTACATTAGATAGTTTACCCTACCCTGTCTCTCCCCATCTCCTCTTGCCACTTTCCTCTATCAACTCATAATTTCACCCCTTAAGTATCCTTCCTTCCCAACAAATTCAACCTATGCCCTCTATCCATGTATAACTGTAAACATATATACACACATTCACATATGTATTCATATTACCACACACCCTTCTTCCATTATTGTCATAGCGAGAAATATTTCATCAGTCATAGTTATTGTTTTTCCATATAGGAATTTAAATATTTCAACTTTGATAAGTTCCTTTTGATTTCTTTTCCTTGATTACCTTCTCAGGCATCTCTTGCTTCTTGTGTCTGGGTGTCAAATTTTCTACTCAATTCTGGTTTTTTCCTCAAGAATGCTTGAAAGTCCTCTATTCCACTGAATGACCATATTTTCCCCTGAAACAAAATACTCAGTTTTGCTGGGTAGGTGACCCGTGGTTTCATTACCAGCTCTTTTGCCCTCTGAAATATCATATTCCATGCCCTTCAATCCCTCAGTGTAGAAGCTGCCAGGTCCTGGGCTATTCTGAGTGTGTTTCCACAATATTGAAATTGTTTCTTCCTGGCTGCTTGTAGTATTTACTCCTTGATCTGGGGATTCTGGAACCTGGCTATAATATTCCTCGGGGTTTTCTTTTTGGGATCTTTTTCAGGAGGTGATCGGTGGATTCTTTCAACCTCTATTTTGCCCTCTGGATCTAAAACATCAGGGCAGTTTTCCTTGAGAATTTCTTGAAGGGTGATTTCTAGGTTCTTTCTTTGATCATGGCTTTCAGGTAGTCCAATGATTTTTAAATTGTCTCTCCTGGATCTATTTTCCAGGTCAGTGGTTTTTCCCATGAGATATTTCACATTGCCTTCTAATCTTTCATTTGTTTGGATCTGCTTAACAGCATCTTGATTTCTCATAAAGTCATTAGCTTCCATTTGCTCCAGTCTAACTCTGAAGGAATGAATCTCCTCAGTGAACTTTTGAGATTCTTTTTCCATCTGGAAAATTTGACTTTTTAAGGCATTCTTCTCCTCATTGCCCTTTTGGGCCTCCTTTGCCATTTGAGTTAGTCTATTTTTTAAGGTGTTGTTTTACTCAGTCAGGCTGTTGACCTTCATTTCATACTTTTCCTGCATCCTTCTCATTTCTCTTTCCAATTTTTCCTCCACTTCTTTTATTTGATTTTTAAAGTCCTTCTTAAGGTGCTGTATGGCCTGCAACCCACTCATGTTTTCCCCTGGGGCTTTTGGAGCAGGACTTCTGACCTCACAGTCCTCTTCCCCTATGCTTCAACCCTCTTTGCCCCGAAAGTAGGAGTCTAGGGTTGCATTTTTCTGTTTAATTTGTTTCCTTTGCCTTGGCATGTTGCCACTTAATTACTTGACTTTTGGGCTTGTGGCCACACTATGGCTTTGTGGCCAGATAGGGGAATTTTCATCCCGAACGTGTGGGGGGGCAACTTCCGTTTTTGGCAAGCTGGAAACCCATCCACGACCTCCACCCCATATCACAATCCAGATCCAGTGAGGTTAAAGCAAGAGTGATTCCCCCCCCGCCAGACTGATCACTGGATCTCCCTACAGTTCACAGGCCAGGTGCTGGGGCTGCCTCTGAGAACTACAAAATGGTGTGTCTCTTCTGCAGCTTCT
This sequence comes from Gymnobelideus leadbeateri, assembly GCA_011680675.1. Classification (NCBI taxonomy): domain Eukaryota; kingdom Metazoa; phylum Chordata; class Mammalia; order Diprotodontia; family Petauridae; genus Gymnobelideus; species Gymnobelideus leadbeateri. The sequence goes on along the minus strand of WOXC01011345.1, from coordinate 70,510 downwards.
AGTCCCCAGAGGGAGAAGCCGACACGTTCCCCAGGTACTGGTCCCAAAGTCCATAGAACACTAACCTCTCACTTTGTCCTAGGCATGTCTATGTTTATAATTCTGGAATTGCCACAGCTGCTGGTGTTCTGGGGTCCCTCCAGCCAGCTGCTGGCCCTGCCGCCTTGGGGCTAAAACCGCGACTCAGGCGCTCTCCTGTGCTCGGCTCCCCACGCTCTGCTGTGCTGCTGGCTCCCAGACTGCTGTGTGCTGGTCCTTCCTGCAGGGCTGCTAGGCTGTCCTCAGTGGGAGGTTAGGTTCTCTGTGTCGTTCTGTGAGTGCTGCAGCTCCATAATTTGTTCAGAGTCCCCTTTTACATAGTTTGTAGGTAATCTGGAGGCAGAGTGGCTTGGACGTTCTGTTTCTACTCAGCCATCTTGGATCTGCCCCCATGTGTGCATATTTCTAATGAAATCCAACAGCAAGAGATAGAAAGAGAAATTCCATTACCGTAGACATTATAAAACATTTGGGAATGTACCTGCCAAAATATACCCAGGACCTATATGAACACAACTATACAACACTTTTCACACAAATAGAGTCAAATCTAACTAATTGGAAAACATCAATTGCTCATGGCTGGGTTGACCTAATATAAATGACAATTTTACTTAAATTACATTATATATTTACTGCCTATCAATTTACCAAAAAGTTACTTTATAGATCTAGAAAAAATAGTAACAAAATTCATTTGGAAGAACAAAAGGTCCAGAATAACAAGGGAATTAAAGAAAAGGAATGCTAGGGAAGGTGGCCTAGCTATACCAGATTTTAATCTGTATTATAAAGCAGCAGTCATCAAAACTACTTTGTACTGGGGCAGCTAGGTGGTGCAGTGAATAAATACCTAGCCATGTGACCTTGGGCAAGTTACTTAACCCCAATTGCCCACCAAAAAAAAACTACTTGGTACTGCCTGAGGGATAGAGCATTGGATCAATGGAACAGATTAGGTATAGGAGACTCAGCAGTCAATGACTATAGTAATCTATTGTTTAATAAACCCAAAGACCCCAGTTTTGGGCATAAAAATTCACTATTTGGCAAAACTTCTGGGAAAACTAGAATGTAGTATGGCAGATACTGGGCATAGACCATTATCTAACACCATATACAAAAGTCAAGTCTAAATGGGTGATCTAGGTATAAAGGCTGATACTGTAAGCAATCTGGGAAAGCAAGGAATAGTTTACCTGTCAGATTTGTAGAGAGGGGAAGTCTTTATGACCAAACAAGAATTAGAGAGCATTATAAAATGCAAAATCGATAATTTTAATTACATTAAATTGAAAAGCTTTTGTACAAACAAAGCCAATGTAATCAAGTTTAATATGGAAGTGGAAATTTGGGAAAGAATTTTTACAACCTATGTCTCTGATAAAAGACTCATTTATAAAATATACAGAGAATTTTGTCAAATCTATAATAATACAAGTCATTCCACAATTGATAAATGGTCAAATGATATGAACAGGCAGTTTTCAGAAGAAGAAATTAAAGATATCTATAAGCATATATAAGTGCTCTAAATCATTATTGATCAGAGAAATGCAAATCAAAACAACTCTGAGGTTACCACATCTCACCAGTCAGATTGGCTAAGATGACAAAACATGAAAATGACAAATGCTGGAGAGGATGTGGAAAAATTGGAACACTAATGCATTGTTGATGGAATTGTGAACTGAATCAACTGTTCTGGAGAGCAATCTGGAACTATAAATTATTTCATACCCTGTGACCTAGCAATACCACTTCTAGGTTTGTGTCTGAAAGAGATGATAGAACTGGGAGGAAGACCCATTTGTACAAAAATATTTATAGCAGCTCTTTTTGTTGTGGCAAAGAATTAGAAATTAAGGGGATGCCCCCCAATTGGGCTAAACAAATTGGGGTATATGGATGTAATAGAATACTGATGTGCCATAAGAAATGAGTAGCAGATGGACTTCATATTTACATGGAAAGGTTTATATGAACTGGTGCTAAATGAGAAGAGCAGAACCAGGAGAAATTTGAACACAATTGCAGACACAACATATGTATGATTACCAAGTATGATAGGCTGGACTCTTCTCAAAATTCAGGGTTATAACTGCAATTCAACTCCAAAGGACTCATGTTGGAGAGAGATGTCTACATTCAGAGAAAGAACTAGAAAGAACTTGAATCTAGATTGAAGCAAACTACCTGGTCTCTTTCTTTTTCTTGTTTGGTCTTTTTTCCTCTTTCACATTGTTCATTCCATCAGATATAATGCTTCTTTATAACCTGACTAATGTCTAATGGGAGAGTATTTGCAGATCCTATACTTGATTGTATGCCTTTCAAGGGAGGGAGGGAGGGAGGGGGAGAAAATTTGAAACTCAAGGAATTTTGGAACTGAATCTTGTTAACTAAAAGTAAACAAACAAATTAGTAAAGACCAAAAATTTTTCAGAAAAAAAAGCTAAGGGTCAGTGAATTTAAATTTGAAAAAAAAATGTTGTAATATTCTATAAAAGTGAAGAGACTGCTGATGTGGAACAAATAAATAAAAAAGGACTTTAAGATAATTGTTCTGGTAGAGAATGATTGAGTGAAAATGTGGTAGAGAAGTATGGTAAGTAGAACTTTCATGGAATATAAAGTGAGGATATAAAATAATAGTAGATTTAAAGAATAATGATATGGGTATTTTTTAAAGTAATTATTCATTATCGTGATCTGCTAGAGCATTGCTACTATGAAGGCCTCTGAGACTTTTAAAGACATTTAAAGAACAGAAAGCCTCACCAACAGAATTCTAGACTCCTCTCTTAACTACCATCAGGAAGACAGGACATTGCAAACATGTGATAAGAAAGCAGAAACTGTTGCCAATAGCCCTAACAAGATCCTAGAACAGCCTCTTTCACACTCATATGCTGCCTGAATACAGACAGTAAAAAGCTAGGTAGCTTCAAGCTTCTGGTTTTGTGTTAAAGATAGATCATTATACTATGGTGATGGTTCTGTCTTTTAGAAAGGGAACTAGAAGTGAAGAGAGCACTGGCTCAAGAGTCAGGAGAACCTGAGTTCCAGTTTGGCCTCAGATGCTTGATGCACTTACTAGCCTTGTGACCTTAGGCAAGTCACTTAACCCCAATTGCCCTCCAAAGAAGAAGAAGAAGAAGAAGAAGAAGAAGAAGAAGAAGAAGAAGAAGAAGAAGAAGAAAAAGAAGAAGAAGAAGAAGAAGAAGAAGAAGAAGAGAAGAAAGGGAACTATACTAGGTGTCATTGTAGCAGATCCTAATTGAAAATTTGGGGAATCAGGATACATGAATCATTTTCCCTATGTCTAACATAAATGAGTGGGGAATGGGGGATTGGAAAGAAACTTTCCAAAGACCCATCTCAGTTAAACCAAAGTAATCATTATGAAAATATGAGAAAGTTTGAAATTTATAAACACTAGGATTTCCATCCAGTAATTTTAAGTGGAGTCAGAGGATTTGGCTACCCTCTAAAAACCTCAAGGGATTGCTATACTTACATTTTTGCTCGCCTGTGTCTTGTGTGTTCCTTGTAAAAGTCTTGTACCATTTTATGCTTTAAAGCATTGTGGTCTTAGACTATTGTTGTTTGCCCTTAGTTTTTGAAGAGGAACATGACATCAGGGAGGTGGCACCATGACATGAAAGTCAATTGGATTTAAGTGAGGGAGGACAGTGCAAAGTCATGACTCATTTTCCCCTCTGGAGCCTTCTGGGTCCAGAGGCAAGGTATAGATTAGGATGACTGGAGATGACCCTGGATGCAGTGGGAGACCTCGAACTTTTTAAGCTAAGTTCTTAAACAGGTCTCAGTCTGATTGAGTCAATGCCCATTCAGGAATTAAAGCTAGGCAAGAAATGAGGTAGAAGGAGCAGTTAGGTGGCATGGTGAATAGAGCACCAGACCTTGATTCAAGAGGACCTGAGTTAAAATTTGACCTCAGACACTTGATACTCTTAATAGCAGTGTGACCTTGGGGAAGTCACTTAAATCCAATTGGCCTGTCTTCCTCCCTCACCCCTCCCCCCAAAAAAAGAAAGAAATGAGGCAGAGAACAGCCTTTTATACCTACTCAGATTAAAAAAAAAAAAAAACCTGAAACTGCACAAGTGAGACCTTCGGTGTTTCTGGCCAAAACAAAAACAATTGCTAATTACATGCACTCTGAGCCAATCAGGGCCCAAATAATGATCAAGTAGGGCTTGTCCTAGGACCTATTTTTGTTTTTTTTAATTATTTATTTTTTATTTTTTTTTATTGTTTTTTTTAAACAAATGCTTTATTAACTTCTGTTTTACATCATTCATTTCTGCCAGATTTTGAGTTACAATCATTCTCCCCCCATTATTCCCCTACCGAACCTCCCAGAATAGTATTCCCACAAGATATCACTTCCTCCAATGTGCTCTCTCCCATATCTTCTCCCATACCCCCTTCAACCTCTCCATTAGAGGAAGGTGAATCTTTGTGTCCCAATGCCTGCACATCTTATCTCCCTATTGCAAGCAAAAGAGTATTAATAATGGTATTTATATATATTTGAAACATTTAATGTTACGACCTCGAATTTCAGGTCCATTTCCTTCCTCCCTTGTCACCCATTCCCTCTTGGGAGATAAGTAATTCACTATATGTTGTACATGTCTAGCTATGCAAAATATTATCATAGTAGATATATTGTACAAGGCTGCTTATAATTCCCTCCCACTCATCCCACCCCCCACCTGGTCCATTCCCTATATGATCCTGTCCCTCTTCTATAGTGGGTACTTCCAACCTCCCCTCACCCCAAGGATGCCCTCCCATCCATCATCCCTCCTCTCATCCCCCTTTCCCCTATCCTGCTGCAGGTTGAGATATCCCATTTAGTATGTATGTCATTTTCTCCCTGAACCAAATTCAATGTGAATGTGGTTTTGCCTTTTTAGCCTTCCTTATTCTCCCCCTCCTTTGCAACCACTTCCCGTTGCTTCTTCTACATGGGATAGTTTACCCTACCCTATCTCTCCCCATCTCCTCTTGCTACTTTCCTCTCTCACCTCATAATTTCATCCCTTGAGTATTCTCCCTTCCCAACAAATTCAACCTATGCCCTCTATCCATATATAACTGTAACCATATATACACACATTCACATAAGTATTCATATGACCACACGCCCTTCTTCCATTATTTTCATAGTGAGAAAGATATCATCAGTCCCAGTTATTGCTTTTCCATATAGGAATGTAAATAGTTCAACTTTGATAAGTTCCTTTTGATTTCCTTTACCTGATTACCTTCTCAGGCATCTCTTCCTTCTCGTGTCTGGATGTCAAATTTTCTATTCAACTCTGGTTTTTTCCTCAAGAATGCTTGAAAGTCCTCTATTCCACTGAATGACCATATTTTCCCCTAAAACAAAATACTCCGTTTTGCTGGGTAGGTGACCCTTGGGTTCATTCCCAGTTCCTTTGCCCTCTGGAATATCATATTCCATGCCCTTTGATCCCTCAGTGTAGAAGCTGCCAGGTCCTGGGCTATTCTGATTGTGTTTCCACAATATTGAAATTGTTTCTTCCTGGCTGCTTGGAGTATTTTCTCCTTGATCTGGGGATTCTGGAACCTGGCTATAATATTCCTGGGAGTTTTCTTTTTGGGATCTTTTCAGGAGGTGATCGGTGGATTCTTTCAACCTCTATTTTGCCCTCTGGATCTAAAACATCAGGGCAATTTTCCTTGAGAATTTCTTGAAGGGTGATTTCTAGGTTCTTTCTTTGATCATGGCTTTTGGGTATTCCAACAATTTTTAAATTGTCTCTCCTGGACCTATTTTCCAGGTCAGTGGTTTTTCCCATGAGATATTTCACATTGCCTTCTAATCTTTTGTTTGTTTGGATCTGCTTAACAGCATCTTGATTTCTCATAAAGTCACTAGCTTCCATTTGCTCCAGTCTTACTCTGAAGGAATGAATCTCCTCAGTGAACTTTTGAGATTCTTTTTCCATCTGGCAAATTCGGGTTTTTAAGGCATTCTTCTCCTCATTGCCCTTTTGGGCCTCCTTTGCCATTTGAGTTAGTCTATTTTTTAAGGTGTTGTTTTCCTCAGTCAGGCTGTTGACCCTCATTTCATACTTTTCCTGAATCCTTCTCATTTTCTCTTTCCAATTTTTCCTCCACTTCTCTTATTTGATTTTTAAAGTCCTTCTTAAGGTCCTCTATGGCCTGCAACCAGCTCATGTTTTCCCCTGGGGCTTTTGGAGCAGGACTTCTGACCTCACAGTCCTTTTCCTGCTCTATGCCCCCAAAATAGGAGTCTAGGGTTGCATTTTTCTGTTTCCTTTGCCTTGGCATGTTGCCACTTAATTGATTGACTTTGGGGCTTGTTGCCACACTATGGCTTTAAAGGCCAGATAGAGGAATTTTCGTCCCGAACATGTGGGGGGCACCTTCCGTTTCTGGCAAGTTGTAAACCCACCCACGACTTCCACCCTAGATCACAATCCAGATCCAGGGAGGTTAAAGCAAGAGTGATTACCCCCCAAGACTGATCGCTGGATATCCCTAAGATTTTTAGGCCGGGAGCTGGAGCCGCCTCTGAAAACTGCAAAATAGCGTGTCTCCTCAGTGGCTTCTATCCCCCAGGGGAGGGAGCTGACACATTCCCTAAATACCAGTCCCAAAGTCCATAAGAGACCAACCTGTTACTTTGTCCTAGGCATGCCTATGTTGATAATTCTGGAGTCGCCACAGCTCCTGGTGTTCTGGGGTTCCTCCAGCCGGCTGCTGGCCCTGCCGCCCTGGGGCTAAAACCTCGGCTCACGCGGACCTGGGCTCGGCTCCTGTGCTCTGCGCCCTGCACGCTGCCAGGTCCCAGAACGCTGTGCTGGTCCTTCCTGCAGGGCTGCTGGGCTGTCCTCAGTGGGAGGTTAGCTTCTCTGTGTCGTTCTGTGGGTACTGGCGCTCCAGAAGTTGTTCAGAGTCCCCTTTTACATAGTTTGGGGGGACTCTGGGGGCAGAGTGGCTTGGAAGAGCTGTTTCTACTCCGTCTTCTTGGCTCTGCCCCCCCAGGACCTATTTTTAACCAATCAATGAAAGCCAGAGTGATTTGGGTATAAGGAATGGTCCTCAAGAAAATATTCTTAGATACAAAATACAAGAAAGAATCAGATTAGATGGCTGAGTAGAAATAGGACTTCCTCACAGCTCTGGCTACCACCTCCCCCAATTCAGATAAAAATGACCCTAGACAAACTTTGGAGCTACAGAACATACAAAATGACAGAGAAAAACTAAACTACTGCTGATGACAACCCTGCAGGCCAGCAGCAAGCTGCCAGGTCATTGCTCTGGGAGCCAAGCACCGCCCTGCTCAAGCTGGAGGTCTTAGCCCTAGAGACACCTGACCAGCCAATGACTGGAAGGAATTCAGATCACCAGTAGCTGTGGCAATTTCCAGAATGATCAACCCATAGAAGTCAAGGAAAATTGAGAGGTCAGTGCAGTGTGGACTTTGGGACCAGGGAATTTAATTCAGAGCAATCCAGCCTTTGCCCCTGGGGCAAGAAACAGCTGTGGTGCCCAGCCCTGCAGCCACTGCCATGTGGCAGCTTCAGCTCCTGGTATGCAGATTGTAGGGGGACTAAACGACCAGTCTGAGGAGTAATCACTCTTACGTTAACCTGCTTGGCTCTGGATTACTGTCTAGGGTGGAGGTCCTGGGGTATGTGACCAGCTTGCCAGATTGTGTGGAGGCTGCAGAGAGGGCACCCAAGTAATACCTTTGGCATCTGAGTAAACCCCAGCATTTGGGAGAAAGCTCCTGTTTTTGGTAACAGAGTTTTACTGTGGCAAAAAGCCAAAAGTCAAGTAATTGAGTGGCAACACGACCAGGCAAAGGAAGCAAAGCAAACAGAGCAACCCAACTTTACACTCCTATTTTAGGGACAAAAAGGATCAAAGCATAGAACAGAAGGAAGACAGTAGAGTCAGAACGCCTGCACCAAAAGCTTCCAAGAAAAATACAAGCTGGTTAAAGGCCATAGAGAAGCTTAAAAAGGATTTTGAAAATCAAATAAGAGAAGTTGAGGAAAAATTGGGAAGAGAAATGAGAATGATGCAAGAAAATTATGAAATGAGAGTCAACAACCTGACTGACGAAAATAACACCTTAAAAATGGACTAACTCAAATGGCAAAAGAGGCTTCAAAAGCCAATGAGGAGAAGAATGCCTGAAAAAGCCAAATGTGCAAAATGGAAAAAGAATCTCAAAAGGTCACTGAAGAGAATAATTTCTTCAGAATTAGATTGGAGCAAATAGAAGCTATTGACTTTATGAGAAATCAAGATACTATTAAACAGACCCAAACAAATGAAAAAATAGAAGGCAATGTGAAATATCTCACTGGAAAAACCACTGACCTGCAAAATAGATCCAGGTGAGATGATTTAAAAATTATTGGACTACCTGAAAGCCATGATCAAAAAAAGAACCTAGAAATCTTCCTTCAAGGAATTCTCAAGGAAAATTGCCCTGATGTTTTAGAACCAGTGGGCAAAATAGATGTTGAAAGAGTCCACCGATCACCTCCTGAAAAAGATCCCAAAAAGAAAACTCCTAGAAATAGTATAGACAGGTTCCTGAGTTTCCAGATCAAGAAGAAAATAGCAGCCAGGAAGAAACAATATCAATATTGTGGAAACACAATCAGGATAACTCAGGACCTGGCAGCTTCTATATTAAGGGATTGAAGGGTTTGGAATATGATATTCCAGAGGTCAAAGGAGCTGGGATTAAAACAAGAATCACCTACCCAACAAAACTGAGTATCATGTTTCAGGGGAAAATATGTTCACTCAGTAGAATAGAGGACCTCTAAGTATTCTTGATGAAAATACCAGACTTGATAGAAATTATATATATACATACACACAAAAGCACACACCAATATTAATTCTATTTTACATGTAATTAGGAAATAAGATAAACAAGCACTGGGGCATAGAGATCCACCATGCCCTACTGGAAAAGTCAAAGGGGGTATGGAAGAATATATGGGAGAGGGCAAATTGGAGTAGGGGATATCCTGTGTTAGTGCTATTTTGGGGGCAGTGTGTAGGGGAAAATGGGGGAAAAATTGTAACTCAAAATCTGGCAGAAATGAATGATGTAAACCACAAGTTAATAAAGCATTTACAAAAAAATCTTGTCTATTGTAAATCTCTAGGCATCAGTCTAAAGCACCTAGTATTTTTTAAATATTTGACTAACATTTCATTTTTTCACAAATTACACATAAATACAATATTTTTTTTAAATTTTGACTTCCACACTTTGTCCCTTCCTTCCTGCCTCAGATGACAAGCAATTAGAAATAGATTATACATGTACAAACATGTTACACATATTGCCTTATTAGTTTATGAAAGAAAACACAAATAAAAATGAAAAAAAGTGAAAAAATAGTATGCTTCAATCTGTACTTAGACTCCATCAGTTCTTTCTCCAAAGGTAGACAGCATTTTATTTAATCATGAATCCTTTAAAATTTTCTTGGATCATTGTATTGCTGAGAATAGCTAAGTTACTCACAGTTAATAAATATAACAATATTGCACTTACTATGTACAATGTTATCCTCATTCTTCTCACTTCACTTTGCATCAGTTTGTGCCAGTCTTTCCAGGTTTTTTCCGAAATCATCCCATTCATCATTTCTTAGAGCACAGTAGTATTCTATTACAATTATATACTATAACTTAGGCAGCCATTCCCCAACTGATGAGCATACCCTCAGTTTCCAGTTCTTCACAAAAAGTGCTGCTATAAATATTTTTACAGGTAGGTCCTCCCCTCCAACCTTTCTTAAAATTTCTTTGGGATATATGTCAAGCTGTGCAATTGTTGGGCCAAAGGGTACACACGGTTATATAGCCCTTTGAACGTATATCCAAATTGTTCTCCAGACGACTTGGATCAGTTCACAACTCAACAGTGCATTAGTTTCCCAATTTTCCCACCTCCCCATCAACATTTGTTATTTCCCTATTCTGTCATATTAACCAATTTTATAGGTATGAGTTTGTACCTCAGAATGGTTTTAATTTCCATTTCTCTAATCAAGAGTGATTTAGAACATTTTTATATGGCTATAGGAAGCTTGTTTTCCTGAATACTGCTTGTTCATATCCTTTGACCACATATTAATTGACAAATCATTTTTATTCTGATAAATTTGTCTCCATTCTCTATATATTTGAGAAATGAGACTTTTATCATAGTCACTTGCTGTAAAATTTTCACCAGCTTTCTGCTTTCCTTCTAATCTTGGTTTCATTGGTTTTGTCAGGGCAAAATCTTATTAATTTAATATAATTAAAATTATCCATTTTATCCAAGATTTATCCATAATGCTGTCTATTTCTTCTTTGGTCATAAATTCTTCCCTTATCCTTAGATCTGACAAGTAAACTATTAAAATCTCTCCTAATTTGAAGCCCATTGTAAATAAGAAACAACTAAAGTCACACATGAGCTGCATTTGAATTTATTTTCCTTAATCCAAACTCAACAACCTTTTGACTATACCATGCATTCTTCACACCAACTTGAATCAAGAAAAATGTATTTTGTTGTGTTTTGTTTTGTTTTTTAATAGGCATGCTGCAATCACTCTGGTAAGTGGACACCAGTATGGTAAAATTAGAGAATCATTAGGAAGCTCTTCTGGTGCAATCAAACCTACACCAGCTTACAACTAGGGATGACAGGAGTTAAAATGGCAACAAACCAAAAAAAGAATCAATGAAGCAACAAATACAGCAGCAATAACCTACTGTGTGTCTGGTACTTCATTAGGTAATATAGTGTACCTGAAAAAGTAATATATCTAGAGTCTAAGTATTTGAATTAATATCTCAGTTCTGTTTCTTACCTCCTCTATGACCTTGAGAATAATATTTCTTATGCTTTGGAATTAAGCTTAATTAAATTAGGGAAAGGGCAGAAATTCCACTAGAAAATTTAAAATCCCTTCCAATGCTATGAGTCTATGACATCTCATAGTCACTCCTCTTAGCTGGTCCACATGACTGTAGTTGCAGCATCATATGACAATAAAATTGATCACTAAAACCTAAAGAGTGAAATATAAACATACTAAAACTGATAACCCCAGTGAAGGCTATGAAGTTGTCAAAGTTCATTTTGAGTGCCTCCAACAATCTATTTTTTGCTCTTTCCAATCCCTTCCATGCATTTTATCCAACCCATTCCTTTAGTTGCCCATTTCCCTCTTTCCTATCTATAGAACAGGAGTTGATATGTCAATTCATGTAAGTGTGAACTTAAGTACAGTGACCTCTACTCTGGGTATCTGCATGTTAGGTCAGTCCCCCAGTTTGACAGGTAAAACTGTTTTTAATGATGGCTCCAATGTGCAGTGTTAGTTGGATGCATTTTTCATTTGTATGCTTTATATCTATCATACACTTTAAACTACTCAAAGGTGCAAACTATCTCATTTTAATTTAGTCTATACATTATCAAAAATAGGACAGAGTCGATGACTATGTTCTGAACACTAAATCAATAAATATTGGCATAATGGATAGAAAAGAAGACCTGGAGTCAATAAGACCTGAGTTCAAAATTGACCTCAGATATTTTCTGTGTGACTCTAAGTCACTTAACCTCATCTTCCCCAGTTTCTTCATCGTTACAATGTGGATAATAAAGTGTCTATATCCCAGGGTTGCATGAAGAATAAATAAGATAATATTTGTTGAAGCATTTTCTAAACATTGACCACAAAGTGGTGTTTCTTTTTAGCATCAGCAGTCCCCACAGTCCATCACAAAAGGATTGAAATTTATGATGATATGGGGTAAAGGGCACCCACATTAGTTAAATCACAGATCTTCAAAGTTGTGAAGCATTTATATTTGTACATGAGCAGCACTGAAGCAACAGTACTTAGAAGGATTTCTTTATTCGGAAAATAGTACAAAAATAATTCAGTTCTGAGAAAATGTTGATCACCTGGTGATTGCCTACTTATGAAAACTTGCTTATTAGCACTAATTCCAGAAGAGCCATTAGAAATAACCAATTTGGGAAGATTACTGAGCAAATTATAAAATGCAATGATAGATCAAAGGGGAAAAACGACCTCAAAATGCATTTTAAAATATGCTTTAATGACACAGTTGAATATAGGTAAAAAACATGATTACTCTGCTCTGTTCAACAGGGAACAATAATATACACATCCAAATAGCTCCTTTTTCCTTTGGGTCAAGCAACACATTTTGTTGTTGAAACTTTTACAGTCTGCTAAAGTATAATCAGTTCATCATGAAGCATTATTCAGCATCTACTCTGTGCCAGGTTCTGTGCTAAGTACTAAGGATAGAAAGGAAAAAGAAGTCATCTCAGGTCTCAAAGAACTAACTTTCTAAAGGGGGAGACAACATGCAAACAAAAGTGCACAAACTAACTCTATATAGGATAAATTGGAAATAATTAACACTGAAGGCACTGGGATTAAGAAGGTTTGGGAAAAGCTTCTTCATGGAGGTGGGATTTTGGCTGGAACTTGAAGGAAACCAGAGAGTCCAGGAGATAGAAATAAGGAGGGAAAATGTAAAGCAAAAATGAAGGTTGGGGAGGCTAGGTGGCACAGTGAATAGAGCACTGGCCCTGGAGTCAAGAGGATCTGAGCTCAAATCCAGCCTTGGACACTTAACACAGAAACTAGCAGTGTGACCTTGAGCAAGTCACGCCCTCCAAAGAGCAAAAAAAAAAAAAAAAAGAACTAAAGGTCAATTGAGAGGCACAAAGTATGGAAATGAACTAATAGTCTTGAGGAAGGGACAACAAGGAAATGCATTTTACTGAATAATAGAATACATAGAAGTGAGGAGACTGGAGAGGTAAGAGGGGGAGACCCTAATAGACCTATAAGACCCTTGTCTTATATTTGTTCCTGAGGGAAATAGGGAGTCACTGGAGTTTATTGAATAAGGAGGTAACATGATCAGGACTAAAGTTTAGGATGATCCTTTAATAAATAAGTGGTGGATAGCCTGGAGTAGGGAGGAATTTAAGCCAGGAAATTCAACCAGCAGACTTTTGCGATAGTATAGGCATAAGGTGATAAAAGTCTGGACTAAGCTGATGAGAGTTTGTGGGATGAAAAGGGGGAAATATATGAAAACATGCTACCAAGTTGCAAAGTGTTAATATACGAGAAAAAAAATTTTCTATTGTTTTTGTATACATATTTTGACGTCATTTAAATCAATTTATATATTATTCACGTAGACAAAACATTTTTTAAAAGTATTAAATTGATATACAAAAGGAAGGTCTTGGTAAAAACTCTAAAGAATGTCTCCTTCATGTCCTTGAAACTATGATCTCATCAGTGTAGGTATATTCAGTAGTGTTGCAGATTATACCTAATCCTTGCCCTTTCATCTTGTGCTATTTTATTTACATCTGACTTTAAGTCTTTTCACTCAACATATGGAAGACATCCTCTAGACATCTTGATGTTGTTTATATGACAATGGTCAATGTAGGTTCCCCACAATTAATGTCTCTGATTATATGACATAGGCCAAACTCTTTGCATGATTCTGGACCTCATGTAGGAAGTACTACAATGTTCTGTAACTTAATGCAATCAGGATAGTAATCTTTGGGAAAAGTAGCACTTGGATGGTTCTATCAAATTCCCTCTTTAACATGGAATTATTGCTTAATGTCTTCCAGAAGAGTAGCAAACAGCTTTGTTGAGGATACATAAAAATTTTTTGACATTCAATTTTCTTTATTAAATTTATCCTTACCCCTAAATAAATCTAAAATAAAACTCCCCCAATGGAAGAAACACTTTCATATTTAAATTTATTTATATTGTTTTAATTTAACAAATGCTTTATTTACTTCTGGTTTACATCATTCATTTCCAACAGATTTTGAGTTACAATTTCTTCCCCATTTTCCCCCTACCCACCACCCCAGAATAGCATTCTGACAAGATATACCCTCATCCAATCTGCACTCTCCCATATCTTCTCCCATAGCCCCTTCAACATTACTATTAGAGCAAGGTGAATCTCTGTACCCCAATGCCTGCACATCTTATCTCCCAATTACATGCAAATAGTATTAATAATAGTATGTATATATATTTGAAACATTTAATTTTAAAACTTCAAATTTCAGATCCATTCCCTACCTCCCTTGTCACCCACTCCCTCTAAGAAGATAAGCAGCTCAGTATGTGTTGTATATGTACAGCTATGCAAAACATTACCATAGTAGATAAATTGTAAAAGACTGCTTATACCTCCCTCCCACCCATCCCACCCCCAAACTGGTCCATTCCCTTCTTTGATCCTGTCCCTTTTCAAAGGAGGGTACTTCCAACCTTCCAGGCCCACCAGAATGCCCTCCCCTCCATTATCCAACCTCTCATTCCTTTTTCCCCTACTCTCCCGCAGGGTGAGATATCCCATTTAGTATGTATGTCATTCTTTCCCTGAGCCAAATTCAATGAGAATATGGTTTTGCCTTTTTGCCTTCCTGTTCTTCCCCTCCCTGGAAAACCACTTCCCCTTGCCTCTTCTACATGAGATAGTTTACTCCACCCTGTCTCTCCCCATCTCCTCTTGCCACATTACTCTCTCACCTCTTAACGTCACCCCATAAGTATCATCCCTTCCTAACAAATTCAACCTGTGCCCTCTATCCATGTATTCCTGTAAAAATTTATGCACACATTCACATATGTATTCATATGACCATATACCCTTCTTCAATTATTTTCATACTGAGAAAGGTTTCATCAGTCACAGTTGTTTTTCCATGTAGGAATGTAAACAGTTCAACTTTGATAAGTTCCTTTTGATTCTTTTCCCTGATTACCTTCTCAAGTATATTTTGCATCTTGTGTCTGAATGTCAAATTTTCTATTCAACTCTGTTTTTTTTTTCCTCAAGAATGCTTCAAAGTCCTTGATACCACTGAATGATCATATTTTCCCCTGAAACAAAATACTCACTTTTGCTGGGTATGTGATTCTTGGTTTTAATCCCAGGTCCATTGCCCTGTGAAAAAACATATTCCATGCCCTCAGTGTAGAAGCTGCCAGGTCTTGTGCTATTTTGATTGTGTTTCCACAATATTGAATTTGTTTCTTCCTGGCTGCTTGTAGTATTTTCTCCTTGATCTGGGAATTCTGGAACCTGGCTGTAATATTCCTAGGAGTTTTCTCTTTGGGATCTTTTTCAGGAGGTGATCTGTGGATTCTTTCAACCTCTATTTCCCCGTTTTGGTCTAAAACATCAGGGCAATTTACCTTAAGTATTTCTTGAAGCATGATTTCTAGGTTCTTTCTTTGATCATGGCTTTCAGGAAGTCCAATAATTTTTAAATTATCTCTCTTGGATCTATTTTCAGGGTCAGTGTTTTTTACCATGAGATATTTCACATTGCCTTCTATTCTTTCATTTGTTTGGTTCTGTTTAATAGCATCTTGATTTCTCATAAAGTCACTAGCTTCCATTTGGTCCAGTCTAACTCTGAAGGAATGGATCTCCTCAGTGAGCTTTTGAGATTCTTTTTCCATCTGGCAAAATTGGCTTTTTAAGGCATTCTTCTCCTCATTGCCCTTTTGAAAGAGCCTCCTTTGCCATTTGAGTTAGTGTATTTTTTATGGTGTTATTTTCTTCAGTCAGGCTGTTGACTCTCATTTCATACTTTTCCTGCATCCTTTTCATTTCTCTTCCAAATTTTTCCTCAACTTCTCTTATTTGGTTTTTAAAATCCTTCTTAAGATCCTCTGTGTCCTGTAACCCGCTCGTATTTTCATTTGGGGCTTTTGGTGCAGGATTTCTGACCGCACAGTCCTCCTCCTATTCCATGCTTCAATCCTCTTTGCCTCCAAAATAGGAGTCTAATGTTGCATTTTTCTGTTGATTTTGTTTCCTTTGCCTAGACATGTTGCCTCTTAGTTACTTGACTTTTGGGCTTGTTGCCACAGTAGGACTCTGCCACCAGCTTCTGTCCCAAAAATACGGATATTCTCAACTTCCAAAGGTATTAGTTGGGTGGCCTATGTGAGCCCTCCACATGCTCTGGCAAGCTGGATACCCACCCCAAGACCTCTAACCCATACCACAATCCAGATCCAGCAATTAACCCTCAGACTGATCGTTGTATCCCCCTACAGTTCACAGGCCAGGAGCTAAAGCTGGAACTGAAGCTGCAAAATGACATCTGTGCCTTGTCTCCTCAGCTGCTTCTTGCCCCCAGGGGAAGAAGCCAACTGTTCCCAAATGCTGGACCCAAAGTCCATAGGGCACTAACCTCTCACTTTGTCCTAGGCATATCTGTGTTGATAAATCTGGAATCGCCCCAGCTGCTGGTGTTCTGGGATCCCTCAAGCTGGATGCTGTCCCAGTGGCCCCGGGGGCTAAAACCACAATTCAAGCGGGCCTGGGCTTGACTCCCAGAGTGCTGAGCTGTCGGTTCCCAGCATTCTGTGCTGGCTATTCCCTGCTGGGCTGTCGGGCTGCCCTCAGCAGGAGGTTAGTTTCTCTGTGTAGTTCTGTGGGTGCTGGAGATTCAGAGGTTGTTCAGAGTCCACCTTTTACATGGTTTGAAAGTGGTGTGGGCTGGAGTGCTGTATAAGTGCTGTTTCTACTCTGCCACCTTGGCTCCACCCAGATACATAAAATTTTTAATGCTTCACTTTATAGTTATCAGATTTTAATCATCTTGTTACACATTTCAAGAAACCCTATATGATTTTGTCATATACTGAGAGATACTTCATTGAAATAGAGCCTTTGAGGAAGTATTTTACTCAAACAAATTAAATGTGTGTGTGTTGTAATCAATTATATGCATAATGTTTTCTTTTCATCACTTTATAAATCATGTGACTGTAAACATTCACTCTGCTGTATTTGTTTGTGAAATCTTATCCATTCTTTTTTTACATCTTCATTAGGATATTCTCAATATGCATGTACATTATCCTCACAGAAAATTTGGTGAAGATTGCCAATTAGACATACAGATTGTTAGTGATTCTTATGTTCTAGGTAATCTGTTTTGGTAATGAAATGGCTTCTTGTTGTTTTTTCCCCTAAGAATTTATTAGCTTTCCTAAACACTATTCAAATGGAGCTTACATTCTAACAGGGCAGTCAAAAAGAAAATATATAAGAATATACAGAATGAATGATTAAAAAAACAAACTGCACACATGGCCTCTCACTTATATGCTTTCATCTAATTTGCCATTGATCATGGATTTTTTTTTTAAAGCAATAGGGGTTAAGTAACTTGCGCAAAGTTACACGGCTAGTCATTTATTTATCTGTGGGTGCTAATTTCCTTAGGCTGGAACTGGTCCCAGGTCCTCCCAACTCCAGGGCCAGTACTCTTATTCACTGTGCCACCTAGCCGCCCCTGATTGTGGATTTTTAACAAAACAGAAAGAACTGATACTGAAATCAATAACTACGCATTTGATATAGTATATTTTACTCTTTATGTTATTTGGTATTCATCATGTTCCGTAACTTCCAATTTCCTCCTTGAATAAAGTGCTCATGGCCTCATAAGGCCATATAGGTAATAGGCCTTAACCCCTCTTGTTTCTTAGACCTGAACTATATTTTCTCATATATCCTTTTTTTTGCCTGTAATGCCTTCCATATATAAATCATTGAGTATTAAAATATATGTTTATTTAATTTGGTGGGTCTTCAAGTACTTTTTTTTGCTTTTTGGAGGGCAATTGGGGTTAAGTAACTTGCCCAAGGTCACACAGCTAGGTTTTTGTTTCTGTGTGCGTTAAGTGTCTGAGGCTGGAGGACTCAGGTCCTTCTGACTGCGGGGCCAACGCTCTACTCACTGCGCCACCTAGACACCCCTTAAAGTATTTTTTATAGAATTTCTTTTCTTCCTCATCCTTTATAGCAGATGTTGTTGTATAATCTACATTTTTCCTGATAGTCTTTTTGGAAAGTATTATTGTGAGTGCTAGAATACAAAATGAGCATATTCCCCATGAAATGATGTTTCTTATAGGGCTTGGATTATGAAATAAAACAAATTCTGCAAATATCTTTATTTGCCTAAAAAGGAGTCTTGTGAGTCAGCATCCCCTTTTTCTGTACTTCCCCTTTGTTTTCTGACTTTATTTATGGATCAAGAATGATTTGATTCAGTTGTTCTAAGAATATGCCACTAGATGGTCTCTAGACAAGGGTAACACATTTAAAGATAAATAGCTATCAATGTTTTTAAATGGTCATAATTTTTGTGCTCCTTAGCATCATCTCATGCTGTCTCCACCACTCATTCACAGGTACAGCAGAGGCAGAAGGGAAACACACAGAGGGGGATTCCTGTAAAGCCAAGCATGAGCAGTTCTCCAGAGGATGGCTGCTGTGAATAGCTTTAAGGTTCTAATCATATAATATAGTGA
This sequence comes from Gymnobelideus leadbeateri, assembly GCA_011680675.1. Taxonomy (NCBI): domain Eukaryota; kingdom Metazoa; phylum Chordata; class Mammalia; order Diprotodontia; family Petauridae; genus Gymnobelideus; species Gymnobelideus leadbeateri. Next base: position 51,959 of record WOXC01011345.1, on the reverse strand, counting down.
ACAGTCAATTAGACAGTAAACTAAAGCAAAACAGAACCCAAAGCACAGCATTTACAATGATAAAATATAACAACTTATCACTAAAGTGGCCACATAGTTTTAAATAAAAGGTATCATTCAGTAAGTCCTTAACTCAATCATTCTTAAGAGGTTAAAAGTTCAAAGTTCAAAGTTCTCCCACCCCTAGATCACAGTAAATAATGATCTTGTCAGTCAGCACTAAGTACCCAAGGAGAGGTCTTTCATCTTAGGTTGAATCTGACTCCCAGATTCCATGGTTCCTCTTCCATGGTCCTAACTTTTGCCTGAATTAAACCAACCATCACCTGGATTTAAAATAGACAGCTCTCAGCTCTTTGTCAAGTTCTTCCTCCAGTTCCCATTCCATATTGAAGTTCACAGCGTCCAGTTCACCTGAAGTCCTTTGCAATTTCTGTTTTTAGGAAGACAAACCTGAACAGAGCCAAATCAACATTCATGGACATTGCCACCCCAATCATCAATTCACTATCTGCCTGTGAAATCAACGCAGACCCACAAACAAGGTCTAAGAAGCCAACACAAATCATCAGCATAGAAATCAGTGTAGACCTATAAACAAGGTCTGAGAAGTCACCACAGATCATCAGCATAGTCCCAGGACCTCTGAAACCTTCCTCCAGGAATTCTGTAAGCAGACAAGAAGAAAATCTTCTTTCAGGGCTTCCAGTAAGGTCCCATGGCTTCTGTACAAAGTATCACAAATGCAAATTAACACAGACAAAAAGAGTTCTGGCCACCACAAATGCTCCCTTTTCAGTTCTGCTCTGTCCCAGCTGTGATAAAGCTTTTTATCTGTCATTAGCGTCTCCCTATTCAGCCCTCTTACTTCCTATTCCTGTCTTTGACAAGTCCCTCCTAATGTGGGATTCCAGGTTATGTTTCTTAACAAAGACTTGATATAACCAGGACATGACTCAATGACTTGAACTGAAACAAGGTACTAAATAAATAACTAAGACAAGGTGCTAAGTATTCATTTGCTTGCCATTACAATTCCTAAAGCCAATGAATTGTACTGGTTATAAGATTCTCCTTCCCAACTAGTTTAGTCCTAGAAAAAAAAAAAAACAGACATTGTTGCTAATACTGCACTCAAAGTTTTTCAAGTATAGTAGAATATTTGAGAGCTTTAACTCAACTAACCTAGTTTTCAAGAACCTGGAATCACCCCCATGCCAAAGTGAGGCATTAAAGGATCTACTCTGGAATAGATCTTGTGGAAGATCTTCTTACCTTAATATATATAAAATATATCTAGTTAGTAATCACTTGAGATATATTTCTATCTCAATCATATTAAGCTATTTCTAATAAGGGAGCATATTGAAATACTTGAAATATGGACAAAGAAAATAACATTTTCTAACAGCATGTGAGTGGGTTGAGATTACACTCTACTTTAACAGGAAAAGTAGCTTGTCTCATTTTTTCTATGTAGACATATTATTTCTGAAAACCATTTGCCTTTGCTTGTGACTTATAGAGCCCACATAATTTTTACTAGTGTTCATAACAAGTTGCCAAGGAAATTTGATCCTAGTGTTATTCAGGTGTGAAAAATGGAGGTCAAAAGCAAAGAAACAATGTAATTTTATTAGCATTCTGCTGGTATAATATTTGCTAAAATGCTTATAAAATTGAGAGAGAGGAAATGTAGTAAGACAGGGTACTTGTAGAAGTCTTTTGTCATTAAATTCAAGTCCTAGGATCTAAAGAATTTAAAGTTGCTCTAACTTCATAGAAGGGTTCATCAATTGACTGTGTACACGTGTACCTAAACTGGAAAAAAATAAGACAAATGAGTTCTTGGCTTGCCTTACAGTCTATATAATAGACCTAATGGAATCTAGCAGACTTACCATTGGGTAATACGCATTTTTCTTTTTTTTAAGCAATGGTTTCCAATAAAAGTGGAGGAGCAATTAATTGTTTATGTCTGCATTTAAAACATCTTCTCCATTTAGGAGGTGATTATTGTTTTGCTGGTGCTTAGCACAAAACCATAAGGTGAGTCATTTAACCTTTAAACATTTAAGAAAATGGCTAGGGCATCATTTTTATTTTATTTCTATTTCTGGAGGAACCCATGGGGTACTATTCTCTGTACTTGTATTATTGTTTTGAATATTGCTGTAAATGTGTACAGCAGATTTTATTTTCTTCTAATGAACTCTAAGTACCATTACAGGCTTATTCTCACTATTCTTCACAATATCATAACAGGAGCTACCCCTTACTAAGTGTTACACTTTTGTGAACAAAGCAGATGCTTAAGAAATAATGCTGAATGAATGAATGAATGAATGAATGAATGAATGAATGAATGAACATACCTAACACTGTATAGCCCTTTAAGTCTTATAAAGCATTATACTTCCATTGTTTCATTGGACCTTTATAAAATCTCTTGTAAAGTGATTCCTCTTCTAGTGGTTAGAAAGGAGGACCAGAAAACTGTAGCCTTTAGTCTTCAAGTTCCTAAATAATAATCCGGTTGAGCACCAAAGTCTTTAAGGTGTTTTTTTTCCCCCACTCATTCCAGAAAAGTAATCCCAAAGTCATGATTTTTTTTTCTCATCTATAGCACCGATTTTACTTGAATGATAATTCATAAATGGTTTCAAGTACTCAACAACTTGTCTGTAGATCAAAATGGTAGGTTCCAATAGCTCCTAGGATAAAAATATAAAATTTTATTTAGCTTTATAAAAATGACTTTAGCTTTACATACTTTTACAACCTAGCTCCAATCTTTCTTTCTTTCTAGCCTTATTGTATATTTCTCCTCCTCCTCTTCACTCTGCTACCCAACTAAACTGACCTTCTATCTGCTCATCACAAAGGATACTCTACCTCCCAGCACACTACCTTTGCACTGGCTGTCCCCTATACCTAAAATGTACTTCCTGCTTACTTCTTCCTTAGGATCCCTCTCTTCCTTTAAGATGCAGCTCAGGCACAATCTAATTAAAACCTCATTTGGTTCTCCCATATTTTAGTGTCATTCTTTCCAGACTACCTTGTAATTAAGCATTTCATACATATTTTTGTTAACTTTACATTAATGCTCTCTAAATTATATTTACCTACATCACCCCCTTCTAAATTCAATGTAAGTATGGATTATTTTTCTCCTTAACTAATATATTAAGTTCCTAGGACAATGTTTTTCATATTGTGAGCACTTAATTAATATTTGTTAGTTGATTCAGATTTTGAGGCTAAACCTGTCTTCAACCTTTCTAAATACACGTTTAATTCATTTCAATAAAGTGCCAGTAATGTCTATTCCAAACAATGGGCTAGTGACTGGAGATGTAGAGGTCTAAAAAGATAGTCCCAGCTCCTGAGGATATCATATTCAATGTAGTTTGTCCAAAGCCCAAACTGTTGCAGGCAAGCTAGGATATCTACTCATCTTTTTTAAGGATGAGAAGTGCTAAAAGATTAGAAGTGCTGGACACATGATCTCAAAACAATTCTATTTGATCAACATGGCATTAAATTTAATGAAGACATACTGGATGAATACATTATAAGAACAACATATCTGTTGAATAAAAGGTATGTCTAACAGAAGTGTTGCTGAAAGGTATAGTTAGTTCTAAGAATATAAACTTTATAATTAATGCTCAGGGACATAATTATACTTTTACATTCATCCTAAATCTGTAGGAGTTTCAGCAAAATACATTTAATGAGATGATGACATGAGGAAAAAAAGTACAATGGAACAATAACCCCCAAACAATTTTTAAAAGATTTAAGGAAGAACAGAATTAACTGTGAGTTTTCCTCTGCTGTTCACAAAGACTTTTGCAGTTTCATGTTTTCATAATCTTTTGTTAACTCAATAATTTACTTCCCTTTTCAGTGGTGAATGAAACATCTATCCTTCCCCTCCTTTTTTGCTATTATCCTCTAAGAAATCAGAATGATGTAGATTATGTTTAGAATGCAATCACAAGGAGTAATAGGGTTTCTGATTTCCAAAACTCTATGTACTAAATACAAGAAGACCAGTACCATTTTAAAACACTTCTTCACAAAGTTCTGATCCTTTAATTGTAGGTCCAATTCAAGAGAGATACATGTATAAGATTGTGTATGTGTATATTCAGACAGAGAGACAGACACATTATAGATGATAGATAGCCAGATAAAGGGAGATATACATCCATATCTATATACACACATGTACATACATACATACACATATATGTACACATATATACATCCATATCTATATACACACATGTACATACATACACGTATACATACATATCTATATACACACATGTACATACACACATACACATATACATATATACATGTATGTGTGTATGTGTGTGTATTAACCAAGCGATTTTTTCCTTCTTTCCTTCATTTCTTTCTGCCCTTATCTTTTTCCTTTTTTTCTCCTTTCCTTCTTTACTTCCTTTCTTCTCTCCTTCCTTCTTTCTTTCTTTCCTTCCTCCCATCCTTCTTTCTTTCCTTCCTTCCTTCCTTCCTTCCTTCCTTCCTTCCTTCCTTCCTTCCTTCCTTCCTTCCTTTCCTTCTTTTTCTTTCCTGAGACATGGACATATTCTGAAAGCAGGTGGTCCAGTTATATAGTATATTTATATATGGAATTTGAATTAAAAACAATATTTGAAAGTTTTTTCCCCCTGTGTTTACATCAGTGGGAGGGGTTATATTTTGAAGAAAGGACTTCTCACAAAAAAAAAGCATAGATAAGAAAAGAGGATTTGGATTTATAGAAATGAAGGGATCTAGGGGACTTGATTACCTTTTTGAGAACAAAGTTAATGTTATAGATTTTATAAAGGATACGTTGCCTAATACTTTGAACCAATACAGTGAAATATATTGTACACGACCCTTTTCTCCCAAGGTTCCTAAAAATATCAATTGTCTGAGAGATAGTCATTAAATAAATGTCAAACAAATTTTACTAAAAACCTTATGAAACAAAATCTATTCTCAAAAAGACTTGGAAATAGTAGTTGCAGTATACAATATGTGAAAAAATTCATCAAGTGCTCTACGTTCCCTAGATGTATCACAAAATGATTCAAATCATCACTTTTATGTCATGCTTGTCTTCTCCATTTTGGCTTCATCTTTTCATTTCCTGCTACCACCACCTGACACTTATTTCTCTTTGGCCACCTAATTATTTATCTTTCATATTACTATTTTGTCTTTTAAAAAAAAAGGACACAGTTTAACCTAAATTGGAAAAGAGTAAATCTGTAGTTAACATAGAAAAAAATTCTTCTGGCAGCTTTTTGATGTAATTTATCAGCTATTCATTATGAGATTGAACCTTTATTTATATCTTAGAAGATTAAAGGCAACCAAATTACATTTTGGCATTCAGACTTAAATTGGAATTAGGCAGCTTTGTAACCATAATGAGGTCAAAAATTGTTGCTTTGGTTCTTGCAATGCAATAATATATACTATGGGATAGAAATTTTTCCAAAGCAATGATTCTGCTGTTTCTTTTTAATGAAGCAAAAACCTAAGCATAATACACACCTACCTAATCAAACTACTAATTGCATAAATCACAATATCCCAAAGATTAGTAGGATAATATAATTAATAGACAATGGGTTTATGTAATAGTAGACAATAGCTACAACAATCACTTTAAGTGTGTGCGACTATATCTATGTGTGTAAATGATAAAACAGATAAGGTGTAAAGGGACATTAAAAATCTTTGGTTTTTTATTACCAAATATTCCCATTGTAATATAGAGCAAATTTAATGATGAATGAAGTGAGCCACAAGAAAGAGAGAAGGAAGTTGTTTTTTTGGCTGGGATTCATAAACCTCTCAGTCAAACATGTGTTGTGTTTCCTATGTGTCAGGCACTGAACTAACCGCTGAGAATACAAAGAAAGAAAAAAGGCAATTCTGCCCTCTAATGAGGGAGACAATGTGCTAATAATGAGCACTAATAGACATATCTGGGACTTCTTTCTTGGATTGTATTTGTTTCATTCTCTTTCAGATATAAAATATGGATGTTCTAATTTGAGTCACCAGCCTCAGATTAAGTAGAAGGAAAGGCAAAAGCCTAAGGGTTTTCTATCTCTGACTTACTAGCCACAACACAAAGCATGATTAGTCATATAGTCAAAGAGAATAGAGTTCATTACTATGTCCAACTTCATTATTATTATTAATGAAGTATAACTTAGTTAATAAGTAATTAATATATTTTATATTACATTTAAACTATTTTGCACATCTCTAGATTATAATTACAATAAGGCAATCTAAGCTCTGTGTTTACTGACATGTCCAAGAACACCTCTGGTCGATGTTTGAGCCCAGGTCTTTCAGGCTATAAGTTTAGCCCTATTTCTACTAGACCATGATAAAGAATTCTAACGTCACTGCTCATCATCTCCTAAACCAGCAAAGGATACCAATTAATGATATTAATCCTGGCAACTTTTAGCCTCCTTTAGTTTTTAACTGTTAGTCATTAGATGCTGCTTAATCAATTCTTTATACTATTAGACCATTTCTCCTTTAGCACTTCACTGTTTTGATGGGGGAGGGCAAGGCAATTGGGGTTAAGTGACTTGTCCAAGGTCACACAGCTAGTAAGTGTGAAGTGTCTGAGGCCAGATTTGCACTCAGGTCCTCCTGACTCCAGAGCTGGTGCTCTAGTCACCTAGCTATCCTGAGCATTTTGCTTTTGTTATCTTATTTTTTTTTCCTTTCATTTCTACTATCCACACCAAAGCATCCATATTTTTATACCTGAAGGAGAATGAGACAAAATACAATCTGAGAAAGAAGTCTCAGATACCACCATCAATGCTAGTTATTTACCTGTTGTCTCCCTCATTAGAACTGAACTCCTAGAGGAAATAACTGACCTTTTTTTGAACAAGATTCAAATGTAATTGGGAAATGTTTAGCAAAATAAAAAAAAATACAATATAACTTAGATGTTAATTTTTGTTTTTTTCTAATTCAATATGTGGCCTACAAAATCTGTTTCTATTTGAATTTGACACCACTTATGTAAGAGACCAGGCCAATGGTTTGTCCATTCCAAAAATAATGGAGGCTAGATAGCTTCCTATTCTTTTGTTTGTGTCCACAAATGGCTATTAGCATTCTAAAATGAACTCCCATCACCTCAACTACAAATTCAGATAGACTTTTGTGACCTGGCCAACAGAAGAAATTGCTTACAAGAAAAAAAGTTGATTTCAGTTTAAAACTCACTCCTGAGAGAACAATAAGATTAGCCCACGAAATAGTTCAGAAGTGGTATGAGAAAAGCATAGTTTTTTCATGGTCACTACTATCTAGCCTTGACATACATATTTCAAAATAGTTATTGTGTACTTAATGTGATTATATGAGAAATGGACCCAGAAGAGCATGTTACAGAATATTTTAAATCATATATTTTAAGTTAGTACCCTGGGGTATCTTGAGTTAATCCTTGCCACCCCCAAACCATTAACAAGGACTGCTGCGAACAATGTTGTGAACATACATCAGAGCTGAAGGAGTTTAAATAAACTTTGGCATCAGGTAGACTGACACTAAAACCAGCTCTAGCCAATATTGGAAGAGAATATGTAAGGACCAGTCTATGGCTAAAGCAAGAAAATTATGAAACCCCACAGTCTCCTTATAGTTTGCTCTTTATTAATTCCTTGTAGGCTGATCTTAACTGAAAGTCACTGAGTATGTTTCCATAAAGTCATCATTTCTTTGAACCCTCAGGCTCAAACTATTCCACATGTAAAACCCTATCTCATTCTCTACCATAGTCCTCACCACTTCAATCCAAGTTTTTTAAAAGAAACAGAAGAAAAACCATATAGGCTTGACAATGTAATTGTTCCACAAGAAAAATATTAAGCAAAATTAAAACATTTAATTATATTTGTGTGGGTCTATGTGTATACTTCACACAGTGAGAATTAGGATGGAGGTGACACAAATGCGGACCTCAAGTTACTGGAAACTTTAGAAAAGGCATGTCTTTTGAGCTGAACAAATTGATACATTTCTCATCATAGAAAATCTTGAAAATAAAAGGATTCCATTAATATTGTCTTCAGATACACACACAACCACACACAAATAGGAGAGCTAATCAGGTTAGGTTCTAGATTTCTTTGGTTTTTCAAATACTAGGAACCAGATAAGGGAATAATTATTGAGCCCAAGGGGTAAAAAAAATACAAAATAACCCTATGTATCTTCATCTTGAAGCTGGAAGTGTAGGAGCTACTCATAATTATATTCCAACTGTGTGTCAACAAAGAAACTTTGACTTACTCTGTCTCTTTAATACAGAGACCAAAACAGCTTTAATACAGAGACCAAAACAGTCAACTACAACTCAAAACTTTTGATATTAATAGATCCATCAAACTTAGCTTCCCTCCTAGTAAGGATTACAGGCTAACACCACCGATTTGAGCTCCTTTCTTCATCTATTAAACAGGAAATAATAGATCATCTTGGATAAACTTTAAAAATAAAACAAAGGATTCCAGTTTTAATCAATTCCTCCTCTCCCCTATGTCCAAAAACTTACCAATTATTTATTCTCATCATCAATTTTTGTTAATGAACTGGATTGGACTAGATTAACTGAGGTCCCTTCCAGTTAAAAATCTACAACTCTATAGGAAAATAGAAAGCTCTAAATCACACTAACATTGATTTATTTTTTTTTCTTAAGCACAATTTCAAAATGGAAATTTTGCCTCAACTCTAGAACCTAATCACATAACTTTTGTCATGTAGTGACACAAATTTTCCTGTTTCTCTTTCTTCCCACTTAATCTTTGTTCCTGCAATCTTTCTTCCCATTTATTTGCTCTGTTTCTTAGGATGTTCCTCATTCAATCACACTCTCCCAAACCAATAGTCATAATTAGTCTCTGCCTCTGGCTAATGCTTTTAGGAGTCTCCCTTTAAGAACAAATGGAGAAGCATATATGTTCTGCCAGTACAGTGACTGGGATGCTATGCTTCATCTTAGTTCAAGTAAGAAGTAAGTCTCCTAAAAGGGCAAATTGTGGGGGATATGTGTAATACAACAATTGCTAATTTATGCTTTCTCCAGAAGCAAAAAAAAAAATGACTGGATGTATATTGACTGATTATGACAGTGTTCTCGGTCATGTTTCACAATGGATAAATCTTTTTTTTTTCCCCTGGGATATCGTAGTTAATGGGAAAGTGAATGGAAAGATATTGACCTGTTAACCTTCTTGTGTGTCATTATCTTGTACTTCTGCAAGAGAACTTTACTGTAAAGTTGTAGGTGCCTTCTACTTCACACTCCACCCTCCCCTACTCCCATCTAACAAGCTGGCAACAAAACTTTTATAGCAAGGGTGAGTATAACACTCTAATCTCAACTAAGATTACATCAACTTTAGATTTATCTGAGTCATAGAGTAAGAGTTTTTCTCTCAATTTTGACTGAGGTTTCTGATAAAGTCAAATTAATATACCTTAATAACTGTCTAATATCTATAAATTGATCATTAGTCATTCATATATTTGGGTCTTATTTAATAGTTTTCTGAATAGTCTATTATGTAAGGACTCAAGAACTGACAAAAGTCTTGGGAGGTAACAACAATGCAGTCATACTGCCAATTCTTCATTTATAGGCAATCCAAATTGGTAAGACAGGTTCTTCATGGGCTGCTTCTCCAGGGATCACTATTTATCCAACTGAAGGAAATAACTCTCTAGTTAAATCCAAGTAACACCATAATTTAGTATTATTGTATGATAACTGGATTTAGTGATGGTTAATTTCACATATATCTTTGACCAACAAGACAATAATATTAACTCTTTAATGACAACCTTTTCATTTCTGTCCATCTGTCTCTCTCTCTCTCTCTCTCTCTCTTTCTCTCTCTCTCTCTCTCTCTCTCTCTCACACACACACACACACACACACACACACTCTGTATGTGTGTGTACATATATACGTATGTATACTTCCTCATCTACAGAGAATTCATATGAGAAGAATTTACATATGCACTGATATGTTCCTCTTAGAGTAATAGTAGAACAAAAGCAAGCTTCTGTATACAATATTCCACAGTAGAATATATCTTTACCATTGTACAAATGACTGAAAGTTTTAACAAATGTAAGATCCCATTTAACTTACTGGTTGTTGATTTTTTAGCAGTTATTTGATAAATCAAAGTTTTATCTTTGAGACTCTCTTTCAATAAAGTTCCTTCCAACAATATAGCAAAAAATATTCAAGATCCCTTCGAAGAAATAATATAGAGAGAACCTTCAGATGCTCCTATCTGCAGATGATATTGTGCTTATTGCTCATATATGAAAGTGTTGCATTGCTAACTTGAAGAGATAATCATTCAAAAACATACTACCCAACAATAAACACTTGTAAAACCAAGGAGATGTAGAATATCTACTGTCCATATAATGAGATGCAGTTAGATAAAGTTCAAAATGAAATATTTTGACTAAATACAAATTTAAATCTTCTCTATGAAAGAAAGCAATATTTAACATCATACAAAGGGATATTTTGTGAAAAATAATCATTGGATTGAATATTTCATAAGAATCTAGGACACAAGATGTATCAAGAAATAACACATAAGAAACCAAGATCCATTTCTCAAATATGATTATCAAAAGAAAAAAAACAGGGGGCGGCTAGGTGGCACAGTGAGTAGAGCGTCAGCCCTGCAGTCAGAAGGACCTGAGGTTGGATCCAGCCTCAGACACTTAACGCACACACAAACAAAAACCTAGCCGTGTGACCTCGGGCAAGTTACTTAACCCCAATTGCCCACCAAAAGGCAAAAAAAAAAAAAAAAAAACATAAGCAGTTGAATGTAGATCTACAAATAATCAACCCATATACAAGACTTAATAATAGAAGAAAGAAAATTTTAATGAAACTAGGAAGGTTCACCTTAGACCCAGAGAATTGGAAAAGTTATAAACAGTTTATGTTGCAGGGGCTGCAAGAAGTCAGGCAAACTAATGCCTTCCTGAAATATTGCCACAACCCTGGAGTAGGCCCTCTTCATTTCACTATAGGACTGTTTTAATATCTTGGTGATATTGATCTTGATGATTGGTCTCTCTGCTTAAATTCTTCCCCCACTCTAATACACTGTTGTTCAAATGGATTTTCCTCATGTACTGGTCTGCTCACATTACTCCCTCTTTGATAAAATCAAGGGATAATCTGCTGCCTCTAGAATCAATTGCAAAATCCTCTGTCTTGACTTTTAAAACCCTTCAGAGCCTTAGCACCTTCCTACTTTTACAGTATGCATAGACCTCCACATGGTTGTGGTGGTGATGATGATGATAATAAAAGGGTTTCCAAAATATCTTACAAATATTATTTCATCTGATCCTCGCACCAACCCAAGGGGTTACTATTGCTTTCCCCATTATATAACTAAGATTAAATGACCAGTCAAGGATCAAATATTAAATGTGTCTGAAGTCATATTTGAACACAAGTTTTCCTAACTATATACCTAGTGTTTTCTCCACTGTACCACTCATTTCCACGGTATAAAAGGTACTGATTCAAAGGTATAAGAACATGGGCCATTCACCAAGTGAAATGTGCAAGTGAGAAGTCCAAAGATATTAAAAAACAGTTCTCAAAGGAAGGAACTTAGGCACTCTGTACCCATATAAAGCATTTTCCCCTAATCACTACTAAATAAATAAATGCACATTTTAAGTTATCTAAATTATTCCATTAGAGTACTAAAGATGATCAAATAGAGAAAATAATAGATGTTGGAGGGTATCTGTAAAACCAGGAACATTATTGCATTCATGGTAGATATATGAATGGGTACAAACATTCTATGAAATAAATGTGAATTATATGCAAAATATTACCTTTGAACAAGTCATGTCACTGTCATCAAAATAGATCCAAGGAAGAAGAAAATATCCTTTGTTAAAAAAAATTAAAACAAACCCTTATAGCAGTCCTTTTTTGAAACTAAAATAATGTCCATCAATTGAGGAATGCTGAAATATTATGGTATATTAATGGGATAGGGTACTATTTTATGCTAAGAAATAAGGAAAAATATTTCAAAAGACATGAAAATTACTTATATGTGTAGATAGAAAGGGAAGTAAGTGGAATAAGAAAAATTAGTCTCTCTTCTAAAGACCTTCATCAGAAAGATTCTATCAATTTACCAGATACATATTACATAAATCTTTCCAGGTTTCTCTGAAATATTTCGTCTTTGATATTTTTTGCATTTTTAATTATCAACAAGATTCTACTAAATTCATATACTGTATGAATATAACATAATATATATTCAAATACCAATATTATAAAATACACAATTTGAGTACATTCATAAATTGATGAATAATTAAATTAGCAGAATGAATAATTAAATTAATAAATAAATTAGCAGAACGGTAAAAAACAGATTCTAGAATAACAGCAATATTATAAAAACAAAAACTTTGAAAGTGATATGAACTATATTCAATAAATGACCATTCATGATTCCAGAAAACAAAGGACAAAACAGAGTGATTAGAGAGAAGCAATAGATTTAGGATGCAGGATGAAACATACAATTCATATACATATACATATATACATGTGTCTATGCATAAATATGTATGTATCATATGCTGTCATTGAGGGAATTTGTTTTTACTGTCAATATTGCCAAAAAAAGTTGTTTTTCCTTTTTTCTCACTGTGGAAATGAGGAAGGGTAGAGAGAAAAAATTTTAAATTGTTATTTTTAATAGAGTAGAAAGTCTATAGATTTGAATATTATATGCATTTTATATGAGTTCACTGTATTATTAATTTTACTTAAATATTTTATTTTCTTACAAGACCTCTCATAAAGTGAGAGAAATATGTAAACATAATATAAGAACAAAATAGATCAATATAAATTTTTAAAAAGTAAATCAGCCTTTTATCAGAGAAATTTTCCACAAAGATTTTCCCCAGTTAATTGTTTTAATTTTAATTTTAGCTCTATTGGTTTTGTTGGCATAAAACCTTTTAGAAAATATGTAATTGAAATTGTCCCTTCTATGTTGTGTCCTTTCTATCCTTTGGCCATGAACTCTTATTCTATTCACAGATCTAAAAAGTAATTTAGTCCTTTCTCCTCTAATTTCCTTATCATGAGACCTTTTTATATATATTTTATATCTGTCATCTATCTATTATATCTCTTTGAAGCTCTTTTGGTATATGGTGTGAGGTGTTGGTTTAACTCTATACCTAATTTGTTTCATGCTACTTTATGGTGTGATATTGAACATTAACAAATATCTTTTGGTCCAGACTTTCTACCAGTATTGAATCAATCTATCTATTGTCCTCCAACTTACAAATTTTATATAAGATTAGCTTGAGCTACTTTAGCAAACATTGTTAAAATCTAGGTAAACTATATCTACAATATTCTCCAATAAACCAGTTTTATAACTCATCAGATACGATAATAAGCTGAATCTGACATTCTTTCTGAAGTCTTGGTGGCTCTTTTTGTTTTTAAAATATTTTTAAATTTTTCTTTGTTTTTTTATATTATATTTAAGAACATATCTTTTCACCAAGTTGTCTCTTGTAATCAAGTGTAACCCAAGCCCCCAAATCTATCTGTATGGGATTCTCTCTTTATTGCTTCATAACAATGTCCTGAGAATGTATTAAGGATGGAATACAGTTAGCAAGAGCAAGAGAGGAGAGAGATTCAGGTATGCCTTAGCTTTCAGCTTTAAGAGAAAATAGTTCATTCAAACTCTCTTCAGATCACTAAAGCAAGAGAAAATCTTCGGGAAAAAGGTGACATGATAGGAGCTGGAGAACTCTATCCTGTCTTTATTCTTAGTTTGCTATGCCAAAGACTTCAGGGCATTTTCCCCTTTGGTGAGATTTTGTTCTGTCTCTTGATTGAACTGAGATATCTTGTTCTGAATGAGAGTTTGTATAATTTATTTGTCTGATATGTATAGTTTCTATGACTTCTGTTTTGTTATAACTTGAAAAAATGAATCTCCTTGCTTTATGCTGTGTTCACTGTATAACTGCCATTTGGTGGGGAATCCCTGGATAAGAAGCTTGGGTCCCTCTTTCCACATTAATGAATTATGATCAAGAGCTTGACTTGAACCTTAAAGTTATTTCCCCTAGATTACAAACATTTAAAATAGCATATACAATGCTAGTTTGGTACACCCTCTCTCTCTCTAAGAAAAACAAAATAGTCAGCTTCTGGATCCAATCCCTTGTTTTCTTTGCTGGCAGGAATAGTTTCCTTTAAAGAAGGGTTGGGAGAGGAGCTAAAGATGTGTGTTCTTTCCTCCCCATCAGTCGAATCAAAAAAATACATATTACATATGGAGAGCCATCCCTATGAGTATAGCTATAATTTGTGGCTCTTTGTTTTTGTAAGAAATTATCAGTGGAGGGTTCCTAGTTTTGTTTTCTTTTTCTGAAACCTTGGATTTTTTCTGTCTTTCTGTGGTTTTTCATTATTTTGACTCAAGAACAACCCATTGTTCCACCTTACACAAGAAAAACAGTTAATCAAACCACTGAAGAAAACCCATCGTAAAGCATCATGAATATTCAGCAATTCTACAAAAAAAGTTGCGATGATTATTTATTCATCTCTACTCCAGGTTAAGTCTGGATGTTTTTTTTCATACAAGATTGGGCTTTCTTCTTCATATCTATTTATTTTTGAGAATATATTTAAACATTATATTTATTTATTTGCATATTTTATTTTCATTTTCATTATTGTAATCATCTAAATGGAAGCTATGTGGTTCAGTGGATAGAGCACTAGGTCTGCAGAAAGGAAGGCCTGAAGTCAAATCTGGCCTCAGATATTCAATTAATGTGTGACCCTGGGCAAGTCATTCAACCTCTGTTTGCCTTAATTCACTGGAGAAAGAAATGGAAAACCACTCCACTTTCTTTGCCAAAAACAAACAAAAAACCATGGACACTGTTGATTGAGAAGTAAAGGAAAACAGAAGATGGAGAGGAGAAGTGAGAGAATCCCAGACATGGGGGACAATCAGTGAAAATGCATGTAGGGCAGAAGTAGACTGCCTTGTATAGGGAAAGGCAAAGAGCCTGGTGTCACTCTGATCTGTGGAGTACATCAGAGAATATGACAGTTACATAAGGATACAGTTTCATAAGGAGTACTTCAAAGAATAAGGCAGTTTCAAAGAAACTATTACAATGTAACAATATCTGAATAACAATTTCTCCAAATAATTGATTAATGAAATAAAGATGGACAGTTCTCAACACATTGCATAGCATTTATTATATAGGCTTTCTTAAAGTGGGACTTTATTGATATATATTTTGAATCCTCTCTTACATTCTACTGTGCACATGACATGCTTTTCTTTTCCTTTCTCACTTTTATATTTACATTTCAGTAATAAAAATTGAAAAACAGAAATGTAAATAAAAACAATCATGAGGTTTTATTTCAGGCATACCAAATTGGCAAAAATAAAAAAACAAAAAACAGAAAATGACTAATGTTGGAGACAGTTTGTGATATCAAGATCATTAATATGGAGGTGTAAATTGGTCCATATTTCAATGGAGCACTTTGAATCTATGCTCAAAAAGTCACTAAATTGGGCATACTCTTTTACACAGTTATGCCACTACCAGAACAATACCCCAAAGAAATCAAAGAATGAAAAAAAGGGTCCATATATATATATATATATATATATACAAAATACATGTCTTTTCATGGTAGCAAAGAACTTGAAACTTAGATAATATCCATTAATTGGGGAATGGCTAATCAAATTATGATATATGGATTTAATGGAACACTACATACTTAAGAAATATTAAGCTATAGTTCCAAAAAAACCCAGTAAATTTTATGTAATGGGTATCTGTCATATGCATAGAGTTCCTCAGAAGGCATGCTTCTGAGGGGATTATCTAAAATGCAATATAACAGCCTCAGTGTGGACATTATGTAACCACTCCTTTTTGGCTAATGACACAGTGAATTGGAAGTTTATTTTGTTGTTGTTGTTGTTGTTGTTTGTTGTTGTTGTTGTTTTTTTACCTACAGTGATTCAAAATAGCTTGACAGCCTCGGTGACTTGGTCTATCACTTCACTCTGGGTAGATATATAGGACTCTGAGGCATGGTGACCAATAAGAATCAATGCTATAAAAGGAAAAGCCTTGGACCTTCTGAGATCTGAGGTTGGCATGTTGTCCCATGAAAATTATTTTTACCTTCTTTTTTTTTTTTAACTCAGTGCTTGCTCTTTTGTCTTAGGTAAAGGAGAATAATCTGAAGATGTGAACCTTATGAGTTTCAAAATGTCAGAAGAGTAAGCCTCCATAAATCTAGGAATACAAAAGCTAGAGTCCAACCTAGGTTTTTTATCCAGTCCAGCACCAATGCCTAAAAGGATCAAGGAGAGAACTTTGGTAGGGACCCAGAACAGTAGAACCTAAGATAAAGAATCATCTAGTGGTCAGCACATGAATTTATTAGGATCAATGTTATATAGGAACTGAGCTAAGCTTTGAGGTTACTCCCACCAGAAACCAAGATAGTGTAGGAATAAATATGCCCCTGCTGGTTAGAAGAAATGTTTCCATCTTTGCCCTTTCTATATCTTTGAATTAAATATCCTTTTGTAAAACTGAATTGATATTAAGTGATTAAATGGAACATAAACTTTAATGAATGGTATCTACCAATGGGGTTGCACAGTTGTTGAGGAATATAGCCAATGGCAATAGAGAAGAGACTGCTCTAGTACCACAGAACACCTTAGAACCTTGAGGGGAAGATATAGCCAGTCTGATTCTGTGAAATTGAGCTAAAGTATGCACACTACAATAACATGAAATTATACAGTGAAGTAAGGAGAACCCAGAAAACAATACAGTAACATCAAAATACATTAAAAACTTTGAGAGACTTTAGTACTCTGACCAATGTAAAAATCATCCATGATTTCATAATAGCAACGATGAAGCATGGGGAGGTTATAGACTCGAGATCTACATTGTACATCTCAAACCTATATAAATCTTGGATGTATATAATGAGATATTCATTGTTGGATATAAACAACATGAAAATTTGTTTTGTTTTTGCATACAAGGCAAAAGGTTGTTTTTTTTTCCTTTTCTTCTGAGTAAAGTGGTGAGGAGATGGTGAGAGGCACAGTGATGCTAGGGCTAAAGTTCCCCCACACCCTTACCTGCAAAAAGAAAAGATAGAAAGCCAGAAGTAATCACAGATAACTAAGACATATTTGAAAGTTACATGATGAACTTATTATATACTTAAAAAGAAAAGGAAGCTCCACATAATATAAATGCACATTTTTTCATTTTATGTAAAATCTTTCTATTCTGCTGACGTATATGGAAAAATGGCCATTTTACTGTAGTATATGTCAAATTCAAAATAAAAAAAAATCATTTGAATGGTTCAATATCACTGTGGAAAGAGGTCTCTGGTACAATGACCCAGAGATCTTTTCTGAGTCCTGAGATAGAAAACATTTTTTCAGTGACTGATAAAGTCCTACATGACATTCTCATCAAATCCTAAATTGCCCCAAAATTAACAGTGACAAAGCAACCAAAAATCTATTATTACTATTGTATGCAATGGGTTCCTGCAAGAAGTAGTGAGAGGTCCCTCGTTGGAGTACTTCAAGGAAAATATGGATGAGTACTTACTAATAATGTGATGGAAGGAATTTTAGCCAAGTTTGGATTGAACTAGATGATCCTGAGATTTCTTCCAAATCTTATATTCTGAATGTTTTGTTTTGTTTTGTTTTGTTTTTTATTGAGGACATCTCTGATTCCTTAATTAACTTCATGAAATCTAAAGAATTAATGATACTTAATGAATGCTATCTTTTTTGAAAAACTTCCCAGTTATCTACACTAGTTATCCAGGGTAAGAGATTTTGAACTGGAAGAGCCCACAAAGGCTATCTAGCTCAATTCCCTCATTTTATATGTGATGAAACTGATACCTACTACTACATATTACTAAAAATACTCAAGAATAAAATAGTTATTTGCTTGCTACTGTGCAAAGGAAGACCTTAGCTTCAGTTATTCCCAAGGGAGAATCACAGTATGTGGTAGGCATCTTCTGATACTTAAAGAGGTAATCTGAAAAGAATCAGTTTTTTTAACTGAGTTATTCATTTTTGACTGATTACTTCTTGTGAGTAACTGGATTTCTGCTTAAAGTCAAACATTCCACATGTGGCATGCCATTCCACTGTACCACTTTGTTTCTATGTGAAACAAACTGGTACAGCATCTTAATTGCATCTTTCTGTAAGCTCTTCAGAAGATTATTTTTTTAAATTAAAATATGGAATCCACTGTCTGGCAGTTGCAATGTCTGTGCCTGTGCAGAAGTAGGCTGGCCTTCTGTCTGGGCATGCATAGCAGTCAGGCTTTCAAACTTTCATGACAGAATCACAGCTCTGCTCTTGCTATTCGATAACCTAAAACATATGGCTCTTATTTTAACCATCAACATAAAATACCTCAACCATAGATATTTAGTGATTTCAGGTATGAATTAACCACAATGCAGCAACTATCCTGTAATTGCTGTATTTTTTTCTATTTGAGAGAAATAAATTCATGGGCATATTAAATACCCATCTTTTTTTAGATTCTACAAGCTCTATTTCTGAATTAAATTATATCATCAGAAATGAAAGTAAGACCTATCAAATTATGCAAACCCGTTGGCACAGCAATACCACTACTAGGTCTGTATCCAAAAAGACCAAAAAAAGTGAAACAGGCCTATTTGAACAGAAATATTTATTTACAGATTTTTTTGTGGTGGCAAAGAATCAGAAATTGAGGGAATGCCCATCAATTAGGGAATGGCCAAACAAATCGTGATATATGATTGTGATAGAATATTATTGAACTATAAGAAATGATGAGCAAGATGATTTCCAAAAAATCTGATGATTTATGAGCTGATAAAAATGAAGTAAGCAGGACCAAGAGAACATTGTACAAAGTGACAGCAATATTGTATGATGATTGACTGTGAGTAACTTAACATTTCTGATCAATACAATGACCCAAGAAAATTCTGAAGGACTTATGGTGAAAAATGTTATCTACCACTAGAGAGAGAACTGATTAAATCTGAAGTGAATATTGAAGAATAATTTATTTCACCTTTTTCATTTTTCTTTCTTTTTGCAAAATATGTTTATTTCACATGCAAAATTGATATCACATTTCTAACCTTTCAATGGGTGGGGGAGGAATTGAAGGGAGAGAGAGATTTTAGAACTCAATTTTAAATAAATATTAAAATAAGTAAATAATAAATTTATTTAAGAAAAAGGAATGAAAAGTACCTGGACCATATTATTAACCCCTTGTAGAAAAGTTTTCAATGTAGTCTGCTTTGATGATATGTCTTCAACTTCTATACAGAGATGCTATAAAAAATATTTTTTTGAACCACATTGCTTTCTCTTCTCTAAAACCTTTATCTCCAAAACTTCCTTGAGTTGAGTTCCAGGATAAACTTTCACTCTGTATATCTGTTTATATACTTATTTTAAAAATCATATATTACTATTTCCTTAATGTATTTCCTCTTTTTTTTCCTGGTACCAACTCCAACCAAAAGTAAATGCCTAGTTATAGTACTGGTAACATCTATTCTTTTTTCTCCTTTGTAGCTAGTGTCCATTCTGTTTTTATGCCTAGTGCTTCTAATATACATTATATAAAAATTTATAAGCCACCTAAAATGATTTTGGGAGGGGAAATTGAATTCCAAATTTTTCTAAAAATATAACTTAATTTCATTGGCAAATAAGAAGTCTGAGAATCCTTGTTTCCATCGAATATACTGCATAACAGTATCAGGGTTGGTCAGCTAGATGGCACAGTGGATAGAGCACCAGCCCTGGAGTCAGTAGAACCTGGTTTCAAATCTGTCTCAGACACTTATTGGTTGTGTGACCCTAGGCAAGTCACTTTGCCCTAAGCTCCAGTGCCAGTACAAACTCTATGATGAATAGAAAAGTGAGGTGATGTTTCTCTATTTTTTTTATTCTTTCCCCTCTCACTATCTCTTTTCTCTTCAATTTCCTTTCCTTCAAACTATGCTCCCCCAAGTTGTCCAACTCTAGGCCTAGTAGCAAGAGGTCTTTAACCATCAGTTAAAGCTGCTTTCAAGGTATAGTGGAAGAGCACTGGAGTGAGTGCTAAAAATGGCTGACTTGAGACTATCTCTAAATAGCTGTGTGACTCTCAGAAAGTCCTTTGGGCCTCAGTTCCATCAATGATAAAGAAAAGGTTTGGTCAATGTTTCTCAAGTTGTAAAATGTTACTACTCCTTGATAAGGATCATGTTGTAGCACAAAGAGGAGCTGCAGTTGTTGGTTGGCTTGCAGGCAGATTGGTGGTTGTTTTAAGTTTTAACAAATAAGGACCTGGGGTAGAACCAATATTTCTGGTTCTAAAATGTAACAGTGCTATGACTGTTTAAGAAACAATAACATGAAGAAACAGTGTTTAATGTGTCTGTATCTCAGTTCTTGTAACCACCACCACACATGCAGAAAGAGAGGGGAGGGGGAGAGCACCACAGTGTTAGCTACATAATCTATAACCATAATCTTTAAAATGGAAAAATTTTTTTAAATTTCTCCCCCACTTTAGATAATACTGGTATATTAACTGTGGCTCTCTTAGAGATTCTGACATGTCTATTTAATCTAGAAGACAGATACTAATGATTTAGATTATTATGTTAATGATGAGAAAGCTATATCAAAACCCCTAATCTAGCTACCCCTTTGATTGGTTCTTGGTATTGTTCCAGTCACTGTGCATACTGGGAGATTCAATTGTATTCCTAAATCCTATTTTGGGTCCTTAAAAGGTTTTCAGTATATCATATAACAAATTTCCAACCTTACGAAGTATAGTTTTCTTTTCTTTTCCTTTGTTTTTAGTCTAGTAAAAAACATAACACTATTATAGTAAAATCTTAATAAATAATATCTGTGATTATGGGGTGCGGTATAAGGAGTTTTTGAGGTAGCTAAATAGGTCACTTATCTGTTTGTTGTCTGGCAGTTATTGGGCAGAAATAATAGGGAATTGAATTATATATCATGGTTGAGTTCTTTCACTGAATGAAATAAAATGCTGTCTTAGTTTGTTCTGAGTCTTTCAAGCAAATTCTAGCCCCAAACACTTAGATTTGGATGGCCTTTCCAGAGATAAAGAATAAATTATGGAAGAAGGAAAAAAGTGAATTCAAAAAGTTAAACCTCTGTTATCTCAATCATATCAAAAAAAGTTTCCTCTACTAAAGTTATATGCTCCAATGTGTATGATTTTCATTAAAAGAGGAGTCTGCTCTGGTGGCCTGCACATTTAACTTAGCATTGAAACCTCTACATTTAATGCTTAACTAAAATGCTGACTCTAGTCAGTTATATATTGCAATGAGGACTAGAACATGGCCAGTTACATTAAACTGACTTGATTTATCCAAGGCTGTTCTAATGAGGCCCAAGTGGCAAATATACTATTCCCAGTGATGTGACTGTGTAGGTGAGCTATGATCAATCTAATTAAGTCAATACTACAATCCTGTCTAATTTGGCCATAGTTGTCTAGACAGTGATATTTTTTAAACCCCAGAAAAGCTGTGGCTAAAAGAAAGTAAGAATATTCATTGGCCTTTCTTACATGGAAACATCAACAAATATAAACATCCTTTCTGAAATTCATCTCATTATTCTAAGTTTCCTTGATTTCATTCTGATAATCAAGGTTGCAGCATATACAGATGACAATTTTAAAAGAAGAAAAAAAAATTAAATAAATTGAAGTTCTTACACAATAATGATAATAAGGTTGAGTATATATATAGTAGTCATTGACAGCAAGCCAATTAGCCCAATGGAGCTGATTATAATTAGTTACCTCTTCCTGGGGATACCATTTTTTTATCTTTCCTTGTTTTTCATTCATTTAAAAAATTATAGATATCTTTTCTATTTATATTATATCCACTTCTCTATATATTCCTTCTTTCACATACCCATAGATTAAGCCTTTCCCATGTTTAAAAAAAGAAAAAGAAAAAATATTTAGAGAGAAAAATCAAGCTACAACACATATACCACATCTGACATCTCTTCTGGAGTCAAGACCAGTACTTGTATAGTGGGGAGGATTTGATTAGAACACATTAGAATGTTGCTATTGATGTACTCATTGCCCAATTCCACCAGAACTCCTCACATGCTTAAAACTCTAACTCATCAATGGGTTTGAGGTCATTCAGTTATCCTCAATCTGGTTTAGCCCATCTACCAAGATGATTTTACCATGTGTGGTCACTGCACATGCTATAATTTCGTTGAGCCATAGGTGAGGGTTGGATGAAAGGTGGACAGCGAAGTTGGATAAGCCGTGTTGAAAAGGGCTTGGCAAGTCCTCACATCAGAGGGGGTAAGGAAATAAGCATTTGTTAAGTGCCTGTGATGTGCCAGACACTGTGCTAAGCACTTTACAGATATAATTCTATTTGATCCTCACAAACACATTGCAAAGTAGGTATTATTATAATCTCCATTTTCCATTTGAGGAAACTGAGGGAGACAGAGGTTAAGAAACTTAGCTAGGATCACATAGCTATTAAGTGTCTTAAGTCACAGTTGAACCTCTCTTCCAAGGTACTATCCACTACACCACCTAGCTGCCTAATGGATGATTGCTTGATTTCTCTTCTCACTAAACTGAAACTTACTTAAAGGTAAAAGGAAGGTAATAGAGAAAATGGATTTTAACCTAAATACAAATAAATGCCTACGTTTCATTATCACTTCTCAATCTGAAATAACTTGTATATGTTGGATTCACTGGAGAAAAAAATATCAGTGGATTTTTTTCTTTTTTTGTATTGTTTAGACTGTACTCAGTCAGTTTCCCTATGTATTTCTTTTCCAAGTCCTTTCAATTGTCTTTAGATAATTTTTGCTTGGCTAAATGTTTAAGTCCTGAAACCATAATCACCTCCTCCTCCTCTTCCTTCGATTTCTCCACCTCCCCTTCCTCCTCCTCTCATACTCTTCTTCTGCTTCCCCTTCCTTCTCCTACTCTCCTTTTCCCTTTTCCTCCTCTCTTTTGGAAGCTAAAACGAGACTCTTTCATCCCACACAACTATCTAGTGTTGGGAATTTTCAAGATCTACTTTGACTTGTCATGAAAATGAAATTAAGACAGAGGAAAATATAAGAAATAAAAGGAATTCAACTTCACAATTCTCCTCCCATTTGGCAGCCATCCTAGCTTTTGTTATGTATTTCAGCAAAAACAAAACAAAACAAACAAAAAAACCTCTCTCTTATTCTGCTGTTATATGTTAGCCATCAAGAAAATCTCACTTCTTCCTCCACTTAAGACAGCTATTTTACAAAGACTATTAAATCTTTTTGTCATCATAACTTTTAGTTATAAAATTTAAAATTCACTATATTGTTTGTAAAGTATTTCATGAACCACTGTGCAAAACTCTTGTTTCTAATAATTACATGAATATATATATATATATATCAAAGTAAAAATTGTCAATGTGCATATTAACTACCATAGCTAAGCTGAAAGTAACAATTTCCTTTCAATAAATGGTCCAATGTATCACTGCTAAAATACATAAATGATACACAAGTACTTCGTAAGTCATCACACTTTTAATTATTAGAAACAAAACCATAAGAATGCCAAATTAGGCCCAGGTCCGCGGTTTTAGCCCCAGGGCGGCCAGGCATTCAGCCGGATGGAGGGACCCCAGAACACCAGCAATTGTGGAGATTCCAGAATTATCAGCACAGATATGCCTAGGACAAAGAGAGAAGTTAGTGCCCTATGGACTTGGGGACCAGTATTTGGGGAACTCGTGGCTTCCTCCACTGTGGGCAAAAAGCTGCTGAAGAAACAGCTGCACAGAAGCCATTTTGCAGCCTCAGTAGTGGCTCTAACTCCTGGTCTGCAAACTGTAGGGAGATGCAGCAATCAGTCTGGGGGTTAATCACTCTTGCTTTAAACTGCCTGGATCTGGATTGTGGTCTGGGGGGAAGTTTGGGGTGGGTATCCAATTTGCCAGAGTGGGTGAAGGCTTTACAGAGGCCACCCAACTGGCGGAAGTTGTGAAGACCCCACGTTTGGGTGGAAGCTCCCCTGTCTGGTGGCAGAGTCCTACTGTGGCAACAAGGCCAAATATCAAATAATCAAGTGGCAACATGCCTAGGCAAATGAAACAAAATAAACAGAAAAGTTCAACATTGGACTCATATTTCAGGGGCAAAGAGGCTCAAAGCATGGAAGAGGACTGTGAGGTCAGAACTCCTGCACCAAAAGCCCCAAATGAAAATACAAGCTGGCTACAGGCCATAGAGGACCTTAAGAAGCAGATAAGAGAAATGGGGGAAAATTGTGAACAGAAATGAGAAAGATGCAAGAAAAGTATGAAATGACAGTCAACAGCCTGACTGAGGAAAATAACACCTTAAAAAATAGACTAACTCAAATGGCAAAAGAGGCTCAGAAAGGCAATGAGGAGAAGAAGGCCTGAAAACGTCAAATTTGCCAGAGAGAAAAAGAATCTCAAAAGCTCACTGAGGAGATTCATTCCTTCAGAGTTAGACTGGAGCAAATGGAAGCTAGTGACTTTATGAGAAATCAAGATGCTGTTAAGCAGATCCAAACAAATGAAAGATTAGAAGGCAATGTGAAATATCTCATGGGAAAAACCACTGACTTGGAAAATAGATCCAGGAGAGACAATTTAAAAATTATTGGACTAACTGAAAGCCATGATCAAAGAAAGAACCTAGAAATCACCCTTCAAGAAATTCTCAAGGAAAACTGCCCTGATGTTTTAGATCCAGAGGGCAAAATAGAGATTGAAAGAATCCACCGATCACCTCCTGAAAAAGATCCCAAAAAGAAAACTCCTAGGAATATTATAGCCAGGTTCGAGAACTCCCAGATCAAGGAGAAAATACTACAAGCAGCCAGGCAGAAACAATTTCAATACTGTGGAAACACAATCAGAATAGCACAGGACCTAGCAGCTTCTACACTGAGGGATCAAAGGGCATGGAATATGGTATTCCATCGGGTAAAAGAACTGGGATTGAAGCCAAGGGTCACCTACCCAGCAAAACTGAGTATCTTGTTTCAGGGGAAAATATGATCATTCAGTGGAATAGAGGACTTTCAAGCATTCTTGAGAAAAAAACCAGAGTTGAATAGAAAATTTGACATTCAGACATAAGAAGCAAGAGATGCTTGAGAAGGTAATCAAGGAAAAGAAATCAAAAGGAACTTATCAAAGTTGAACTATCTACATTCCTACATGGAAAAACAATATCTGTGTCTGATGAAACCTTTCTCATTATGAAAATAATTGAAGAAGGGTAGATGGGCATATGCTTACAGGTATACATGGATAGAGGACACAGGTTGAATTTGATTGGAAGGGATGATTCTTAAGGGGTGAAGTCAAGAGGTGAGAGAATAAAGTGGCAAGAGGAGATGGGGAGAGACACGGTAGGGCAAGATATCTCATGTAGAACAGGCAAGGGGAAGTAGTTGCAGGGGAGGGGAAGAACAGGAAGGCAAAAAGGCAAAAGCATATTCTCACTGAAGTTGGCTCAAGGAGAGAATCACATACATACTAAATGGGATATCTCACCCTGCAGGAGAGTAGGGGAAAGGGGATGAGAAGGGGCAGGATGGAGGGGAGGGCATTCTGGGGGGAGGGCCACTATCAAAGAGTGACAGGATCAAAGTAGGCAATTTACGAGGTGGGAGATGAGATGGGTGGGAGGGACATATAAGCAGTCTTGTACAATATATCTACTATGGTAATGTTTTGCATAGCTATACATGTACAACACATACTGAATTGCTTATCCTCTCAGAGGGAGTGGGTGACAAGGGAGGAAGGGAATGGATCTGAAAAACAAAGTTTTAAAATTAAATGTTTCAGGGACGCTAGGTGGCGAAGTGAGTAGAGTGTTGGCCCTGGAGTCAGAAGGACTTGAGTTCGGATCTGGACTCAGACACTTAACGCACACACAAATTTAAAAAAAACCTAGCCGTGTGACCTTGGGCAAGTTACTTAATCCCAATTGCCTTCCAAAAAGCAAAAAAAAAAAAATTAAATGTTTTATAAGATTTCCAGGTATTGGGGCTCAGAGATTCACTTTGCCCTAATGGCAAAGTCGAAGGGGGTATGGGAGAAGATATGGGAGAGAGCAGATTGGATGAGGGAATATGTAGTGGGACTGCTATTCTCAGGTGGTGGGTAGGGAAAAATGTGGGAAAAATTTTACCTCAAAATTTGGTGGAAATGAATTATGTAAACCAGAAGTTAATAAAGCATTTGTTTAATAAAAAAAGAGAAACCTGGAATTATTGTATCTCCCACATTTACAGATGTAGAAACTGAGACTTGGGGATTTTAAGTGCCTTACCAAGTTCACAAAGTTAGTAAGCAACTTAGAGAAGGATTAGAACCCTGGTCTTCCAATTCCAAATCCAGTGGTCCTTTTATAACATGTAATCTGTTATAGTATGTTCCTTGAAGATAAGTAGATGCTGGCTCACATTGGCATTTGTATCCTCATAGCCCTACCTAATTACCTGGTACACAGTAGATGCTTGGTAAATGCAATTTGGTTAATTGCTTGCTTAACAAGAGCCAAACTGCCTTGAGAGAGGAGCAGAAATCCTCTGCCTATTGTTCTGCTGAGAAGAGAAGACAGGTAATATATGAAGGGTCAAGAGGAAGTAGCCCTGAGCTTTGTAAGCCAAGTAGCCACAAGCAACTTGTCTTACAAGCAGCTCACCACATTAATTAATCTTTCCTTTACCACAATTCCATTGTCTACTTTAGCAATTGCTATACTACTTTCTGTGATTAAACAGTCTCGGTTAAATAGCAGGCTTCAGCTGAAAAGTCTTTGGGGAAAATCTGCTTCCTCTAAGAAACTACCATCCATGCCTCTATTCATACCATTCATTCACTCATCCATTCATTCAGTAACCATTTGTTAAGAATCTCTTAGAGCCAATGCATTAGGCTAGGAGCAATTGATGAGTAAGGCTCAAATAGTAAAAACTGTAGGGGTCCCTGCTCTCAAAATAAAGTGTTCTCAGGTTTCAAATCATATCTGGAGAATATTTCTCTCACTTTTTCTCCCCCTCCCCAATTAAAATATTTCATTTTTTTCCAATTACATGTAAAGATAATTTTCAACATTCATTTTATAGGTTTTTGAATTCCAAAATATTTCTTCCTCCCTCTCCTCCCCTTCCAAAGAAAGCAAGCGATCTAATATAGGTTATATATGTGCAATCATATGAAACATGTTTCCACATTAGTCATGTTTCATATTTTTCTTAAGGGGTGAAAATGTTTAATTCAGCATGGTCTAGGGAATTCAAAGTTTGAAGAGACCTTTTTGAGAAAATGTAACCCAACCCCTTCATATATTATGTCGGGATAAGAATTTCTTCTGGAAAAGGTTGTAACTTGCACAAAGCATACAGGTAGTAAATGGCAGAGGTCTCTGTCATTTCTCTAGAGGGAAAAATATGTCATGGATTTTTGAATTCTGTCTGCAATATTGATGCCTTTCTATTCTTTTTAGGGATGTTCTTCTTTAAGGCCAAAATATAAAGGAGCAAAATGTGGACTGTCTCATATTTAGCCTGGGGGTCTTGTGTGGCTCAAAAGAAGAAGAGTCATCTCTACTATCTTCTTTTCCCACTCTTCCTCAAGGAAAACTTTAGTTCCTACCAAGAAGGGAAGTAGGAAATCAGGACTAGAAGATATGACCACTGTACTCTCCTCAGCGATAGTAGTTACCAGGTTATAATTATATCCATCTCTTCTATTCAATATTGTTGATCTAAGGGATGTGATTTTCAGATTCAAGTGAAGTTCTGATTGCTGTTTCATTAATGGGGGAAAGGGGAGCTCCATGTTTTATATGTAAGAGTTTGCTCCTTTCCCACTGAGTACTAGTTATAGAATTATGACATATAACACCAAAAATCAAAAACCATTTATCCAAATCAGTAGTATACACACACTCACACACACACACACACACATACATACATACATACATATATGGTATTCAGTGGGAAAGGAGTAAAATCTTACATATACATGTATACATACATATAAGTGTGTGTTTAAATGTATGTGTATGTATGCCAGACAATAGAGAGTGGAAAGAGCTTTCCCATTGAAAGTAAGAAAATTCAGGGGTGGAGCCAAGATGGCGGAGTAGAAACAGTTCATCCAAGCCACTCTGGCCCCACATTCCCCCCAAACGATGTAAAAGGGGACTCTGAACAACTTCTGGAGGCCCAGCACCCACATAACGACACAGAGAAGCTAAACTCCCGCTGAGGACAGCCCAGCAGCCCTGCAGGAAGGACCAGCGCAGTGGTCTGGGACATGGCAGTGTGCAGTGCGCAGAGTGCAGGAGCCGAGCCGAGCCAAGCCCAGGTCCACATGAGCCGAGGGTTTAGCCCCAGGGCAGCAGGGCCAGCAGCCAGCTGGAGGAACCCCAGGACACCAGGAGCTGTGGCGACTCCAGAATTATCAACATAGACTTGCCTGGGACTAAGTAAGAGGTTAGTGTCCTATGGACTTTGGGACTGGTATTAGGGAATGTGTCGGCTCCCTCCCCTGGGGGCTAGAAGCCACTGAGGACAAATGCCATTTTGTAGTTTTCAGAGGCAGCTCCCGCTCCCAGCCTGCAAATTTGTAGGGAGATCCAGCGATCAGTCTTGGGGGGTAATCACTCTTGCTTTAACCTCCCTGGATCTGGATTGTGATCTAGGGTGGAAGTCGTGGGTGGGTTTACAGCTTGCCAGAAACGGAAGTTGCCCCCCACACGTTCGGGACAAAAATTCCTCTATCTGGCCTTAAAGCCATAGTGTGGCAACAAGCCCAAAAGTCAAGTAATTAAGTGGCAACATGCCAAGGCAAAGGAAACAGAAAAATGCAACCCTAGACTCCTATTTTGGGGGCATAGAGCGGGAAAAGGACTGTGAGGTCAGAAGTCCTGCTCCAAAAGCCCCAGGGGAAACCATGAGCTGGTTGCAGGCCATAGAGGACCTTAAGAAGGACTTTAAAAATCAAATAAGAGAAGTGGAGGAAAAATTGGAAAGAGAAATGAGAAGGATGCAGGAAAAGTATGAAATGAGGGTCAACAGCCTGACTGAGGAAAACAGCACCTTAAAAAATAGACTAACTCAAATGGCAAAGGAGGCCCAAAAGGGCAATGAGGAGAAGAATGCCTTAAAAAGTCGAATTTGCCAGATGGAAAAAGAATCTCAAAAGTTCACTGAGGAGATTCATTCCTTCAGAGTTAGACTGGAGCAAATGGAAGCTAGTGACTTTATGAGAAATCAAGATGCTGTTAAGCAGATCCAAACAAATGAAAGATTAGAAGGCAATGTGAAATATCTCATGGGAAAAACCACTGACCTGGAAAATAGATCCAGGAGAGACAATTTAAAAATTATTGGACTACCTGAAAGCCATGATCAAGGAAAGAACCTAGAAATCACCCTTCAAGAAATTCTCAAGGAAAACTGCCCTGATGTTTTAGATCCAGAGGGCAAAATCGAGGTTGAAAGAATCCACAGATCACCTCCTGAAAAAGACCCCAAAAAGAAAACTCCCAGGAATATTATAGCCAGGTTCCAGAATCCCCAGATCAAGGAGAAAATACTTCAAGCAGCCAGGAAGAAACAATTTCAATATTGTGGAAACACAATCAGAGTAGCCCAGGACCTGGCAGCCTCTACACTGAGGGATCAAAGGGCATGGAATATGATATTCCAGAGGGCAAAAGAACTGGGAATGAACCCAAGGGTCACCTACCCAGCAAAACTAAGTATTTTGTTTCAGAGGAAAATATGGTCATTCAGTGGAATAGAGGACTTTCAAGCATTCTTGAGGAAAAAACCAGAATTGAATAGAAAATTTGACATCCAGACACAAGAAGGAAGAGATGCCTGAGAAGGTAATCAGGGAAAAGAAATCAAAAGGAACTTATCAAAGTTGAACTATTTACATTCCTATATGGAAAAGCAATAACTGTGACTGATGATATCTTTCTCACTATGAAAATAATGGAAGAACGGTGTGTGGTCATATGAATACATATGTGAATGTGTGTGTATATGGTTACAGTTATATATGGATAGAGGGCATAAGTTGAATTTGTTGGGAAGGGAGAATACTCAAGGAATGAAATTTTGAGGTGAGAGAGGAAAGTGTCAAGAGGAGATGGGGAGAGACAGGGTAGTGTAAACTATCCCATGCAGAAGAAGCAAGGGGAAGTGGTTGCAAAAGAGGGGGAGAATAAGGAAGGCTAAAAAGGCAAAACCACATTCAAACTGAATTTGGTTCAGGGAGAAAATGACATACATAGTAAATGGGATATCTCAACCTGCAGCAGGATAGGGGGAAGGGGGATGAGAGGAGGGATGATGGATGGGAGGGTATCCTTGGGGTGAGGGGAGGTTGGAAGTACCCACTATAGAAGAGGGACAGGATCATGTAGGGAATGGACCAGGTGGGGGGTGGGATGAGTGGGAGGGAATTATAAGCAGCCTTGTACAATATATCTACTACGATAATGTTTTGCATAGCTAGACATGTACAACATATACTGAATTACTTATCTCCCAAGAGGGAATGGGTGACAAGGGAGGAAGGAAATGGATCTGAAATTTGAGGTCATAACATTAAATATTTCAAATATATTATAAATACTATTATTAATTAAAAAATAAGAAAGTAAGAAAATTCAGATTCAGAGAACGTTCTACAACTCATCCAAGGTGAAGTTCCCAAAAGTCATCAGTGTAGCAAACTGCAGATAAAAAACATAAGGACACCATGAATGCTTCCAGCTCCTTTGATAGCAGTTTCTTCTCAGTCTTTTCCTTAAGCAACCTGAACTGAGGTTGGCGTCATCCATCTTCTCTCAAAAACCTGCAAGGCAGAAGAATCCAAAGCCTGAAGAGACACAGAAACTTGAAGAAAACTAATAGACTGAAGAGACACTCTCCCTCTCTCATCTAATCTGTTCTATCCTTCAAGAGCAGCAAACTGATCTACACCAATAAGGAGAGATATTCCAATTGCCTTTGCAATTGGGGTTACAGAGGATATCAAGCAATGTTCAGCTTTCTTCATAGCTAGACTCTAGCCTAGCAAAATTTCATTTCCTTTCAATTTCATTCAAGAAAACAGTGATTAAAAAGCTTACTGTTTGGTAGGTACCATGGTAAGCTCTGGTACTTCCCCTGCCCTCAAGTAGTTTGCAGTAAGGGAAACATCTCAAAAACAGAAACTATTCCCACTACACAGTGGAAATAGTCATTAGAATTAATTTCCACATAGGAAGTCATGTTTTAATTTCAGAAGGTCAG
This sequence comes from Gymnobelideus leadbeateri, assembly GCA_011680675.1. NCBI lineage: Eukaryota > Metazoa > Chordata > Mammalia > Diprotodontia > Petauridae > Gymnobelideus > Gymnobelideus leadbeateri. The sequence goes on along the minus strand of WOXC01011345.1, from coordinate 20,276 downwards.
ACTTATAAGATGGAATTTAGGGAATATTATGGAAATGGCAGTTAGATAATGTCTATATTTTATAGTTTTTTAAAGTTTACAATACTTTTCAAGTATTATTTTGTTTCACCCTCACAACAATCCTCATTTTACAGATGAGGGAAATGAAGCAGACAGAGGTTAAATTACTTGGCCCAGGATTACATACCTAGTAAATGTCTGAGGTTGGATTTGAATTCAGGTCTTCCTAATCTTCTTTCTAAGCTTCAGTATTTTGCGGTATGTAGGGATACAAACAAATGTAAGATACAGGTTTTGACATCAAGGAGTTTATAGTTTATTAAAAAACCAATGCTTTGATTCACCAAGTTGTCACAACCAAAATGAAAAAATAAACTAGGGGCAATAGCTAATTCACTGATATAATTATCGGTGAAAAAATACCGAATCATGGTTTATTGACTTCAGTGTCAGGCTTGCTTGCATTCAGGAAAACCTGCAATAAATTTCTAATTTTAAGATTATTATTTATTTGTGTACCCTTGGTTAAAAACATGGATTTTTGATTCAGAAGTTACCATAGAGGTCATTATAGCCAACCTCAATTGAAAAATGAGAAAACCAAAGATCAAAGAGGTTAAATAATTTGCCCAAAGTTCCGCAGCTAACAAGTGTCTCAGGAAGTACTTGGTTCCCCGCTATGCCCCTATGAAACCTCCTCATCAGGAAATTTATCATCCTAAAATAGAGTATCAACTTTGCTACTCACACTGCATCCGTATTCTCTGCCTCTCTTATTGGAGAGTTGGAGGGTGAAGAAAGAACGCCTTCCAAAGACTATTTAATGAAGGGTCCCAAAGACGAGTTATATTTTTCCAAACAGCATTCATAATATGAACTGGACTCCACTATGCTCCTGCAGTGAGTACCCTCTTCCCCAGGCTCCCAACTACTCTGCTTTTTCAGCTTTCATTTATATGTTGAGTTCTTGATGAACTCTTTGAAAACAGAAACTGTCACTTTTTCATATTTTTATCCTTAGTACTTATCACATGGTTTGGCACATAATAAATGTTTAGTAAATGGCCGATTCCTTACCCCATATCCACCATTATCTCCACCATACCACTCTGCTCTGGCATCCTTCTTTTATTTCCGTCACCAGTAAATAAAATTAGCTCTAAATCTGGAAGGGAGGTTAGAGGTCATTTTGACTAACCTCTTCTTTTTACAAATGTAAAGTGTAAAGTAAGAACCAGAGATACCACGGGACTTCCCAAGGTTGCACAAGTAATAAGTGACAAAGCTCAGATCTGAATAAGAGTCCTCTGCGTGGCCTCAAAGTTTCCTTCCAATTTTTATATTCTATGATGCAAAGTTAGTGCTCTTTCCTCCATTGTACCATGCTGTGCTTCAGGATTGTGAGGTCACATATTATGTGGATAATTATCTCATTTCTTCTTCCTCCTTTATAAGAAGACTTATTTATTCTGTTCTTTCTTTGTCTATCCACTTGCTTCCTGACTAAATATCTTTATAGAACATTTCACAGATCTTATTTGATATATATATATATATATTTTTTTTTTTTCTGTGTAGCGATAGTCCTAAAAATTTCAAATATAAATCCAAACTCCTAACACTGAAATAGTTGGAAATCATTAACTGTCTTCCTTTCCTTGCCAGGTATCCTTGGCATACAAGGATGAATTAAGTAAACATAGCCACTGCATGAGAAGAAGTGGTCCAAGTACCAGACAGTTAACTTGAGGTTTATTAAAACACTCTTGCTTGGATATAATCATGTTTGCTTGCCTTTTTATTTACAACCAATTCTGAAATGTTTAATGCTGAAGTGTTAACATGCAATTTTTGTCATAAAGTTAATAGACAAGGGGAGCATTACCAAATGAGAAATCATGGAGTGAGATCTCTTAAGGTGGGTTGCAAACTTTAGTCTCTAACATGACTTGGTCTTATTCCCCCTGCATTGTCAACAAAAAACAAGATAAACTAGAGAGGAGAAATCCATCAGTTTATCATTTGGGAGAGCCTTGATAATTTTGCTCTGTATAGCAAGAGAATCTGAAAAGTACTTCTAATCTACAAGGCTAAGGTCTGGTCTTAATCTCATTAGCTAAATGACTGCAATGAATTGATTTTTGTTCATTTTCAAAACCAGTCAATGAAAAAGCAGTTTTTAAGTACCTACTATGTGTCAGGCACTGTGTAAGGCACTGCAGGCATCATGACAATGAATAAAATATTTCCCTACTCACAAGGAGATATGTCCTAATGGGAATATTATTATCCATAGCTTTTCCCCTCTCATAGATTTCCAAACATTTTGAAATTGAATTTAGATGATTTTAAAGTAGATGACATTTGAATGAATTCTAAGAAAACTGAAAACATGGTAAAAGCCAGTATCACTGACTGAAATCAATAGAGTTTTAAAGGCTTTTCATTCTTGTATATTGCTTCTCCCACTCAAAAATATCATCTCATTTTAGCAATAGACTACCAAACTTTCCCTATCACTACTTTTTTCTATATTCTTGTTTCTGTGTCAAATACTGTAGCATAGTGCTGAATCCTAACTTCTATAATGCATTTTATCCATAGTCATCTAATTATTCCCAACATCTTGTCTCATATACCCAGAATCTCATCCTAACAACTATCATTTCTGTTGAATTTATGGAATCCATTCTCTCCCTGTTGACTGTTTTTTTTTTTTACTGCAGTAAACACTATGACCTATTTTGATAAACATGAGATAAAATATCCTCAACATATGTTAATGAAACAAATTTTTACCATGTTTATTTAGAAATAATCCTAGTTTGAAACTATTTTTTTTTAGTTTTTGGTATGATGCCTCAAATTTCTTTAACTGATTTTTAGCCTTTATAGTGCTTCAAAGGAATTTTGTTTTGGCTTCTAATAGGCCTTTTTGATATTTTGTATAGTTTTTCATAGACCAGAACAATTATCTAGATAATTCACTTTCCTCTCTCTAGTCAGCCCTAGACAAGGTTTTAGGTAGAAGCTTATTCTCAGGTCTTTTTTGCATCACTTTTGAGTTTGTCTTTCTTTTTCTACTTACATCCTACTAATATAGTAATCTTGGGCAAGATCCAAGTTGTCTTATTGATGTTGTTTAGTTGATTTTGAGTCGTGTCCAACTCTTCTTGACCCATTTTGGGGTTTTCTTGGCAAAAGAATCTGGAGTGATTTGCCATTTTCTTCTCCAGGTGATTTTACAGATGAGGAAACTGAAGGAAACTCAGTTTAGTAATTTGCCCAAGATCACACAGCTAGTAAATGGCTGAGAACAGATTTGAATTTATATCTTCCTGATTCTAGACCAAGTGCTCTATCTAACATGCCACATAGCTGCCCCTAGGGCCCAGGTGTGTGGTGGTAAATATTTAATAACCAGCTTTTCAGAAAAAAAAAAAAAACATACTTTTAAATTTAATCTGCATCATTAACATTTTATCCATCATGTTATTAAGTCAATCAACATATCAAAAAACCAAGCACAAATTTCCCAAGATATAAAAGCTCATACTTAAAATTCAATAATTGGCTCCCCAGAGTCAATATAATCTGGCTCCAGGATCCCTTTAGTAATATGTTGATAACTGCTTCATGCTCTTGACCTTTACCTGTTCTATTCTTCTGTCAAAAGTCACTTCTTCTGTGTTCCTGGGTATTAGAACCATGACCTTTCATTTCATAACAGTTTAATTAGTGAAACAATTTCTAAATGCAGATATTCTATTATTAAATTAGAAAATGTGTATCCCATTTTCTTTTTTTTAATCATGACAAGCTAATGGTGTTTAAATTCTAGCCTACCTTCTAGGTTACCTTCGTTGTACTTTTTATATAATTGATGTGATTTAGAAAACTTAATTGTATTACCCCTGATAGCCCATTTCTCTTGCATTTGACCTCACAGTTGAATGTATTTGTTGTAAAGAATGAACAATAATACTATTTTTCTGTTTAAACAGAAAATATCTTTGCAGATGTGCAATATAGCATGAGCTGTGATGTTTTCTATGCATAACATACACCCACACCTTTTACCTGTCTTCTGTAAATGTAAAGTACTATATTCTTCCACAATAGCTAGTATCTGGATAGTAAAATGCAGTTGATGCATTATATATGTTAAAATACTATAGTCCTATGTAATGTAAGACATTACATGTTTGGAGAGTATCATAAAACAATGGGTAAATATTTATAAACTCTACAATAAAAAGACCTCTCTCTCTCTTTTCCAATTTAAAACATCATCTTTTAAGATTTTTCTTTCCAAAAAGCAATATATAAAGCCTAAAAAGAAAAAGGTACAGTGTTCAATCATTTATATATCTAATAAGAATACATAATAATTTATTACACATAAAAAATGCATGACTGGCCACTTTTTCCTCAAGCAATATCCATATTCAGAAACAATGATTTGAATATTTTATAGTGGTTTACTCTTTCCACTTTTCTATTGAGTGCCTAAGTCTTCTAGGTCCTCTAAGGGAGTGCAAAACCCCACACCAAGCAATGAGGCAGCATATAGCAATGGGAGAAGTGAGTGCAGCCAGTGTCAATTGGGTAGAGAAAAGGGGTGTTCCAACCAACTGTTAGTCTGCCTCTTCCTTTTCTTCATTCAGAGACTCTGAAAACTATGTTGTATCTGTTGCCCCAGCTGGAATTTCAGAATCAGAGAACTTCAACCTGTAGCTGAGCATGAATTTCTACTATAAAATGCTCAATGAATAGTTAGTTATCTATCTTTTGCTTAGTGACTTCCAGTGAGGAGAATCCATTACTTCTCTAAGCTATCCATTCCATTTTTGAGTTCTAATTATTTGAAGTTTTTCATTTAATAAATGTTTTTCAGTGAATGAAGGAAGGAAGGGAGGGAGGAATAAAGAGACAGAAAATGAATAAAACCTGTGCTAGGTGAAGATTTTACCAGGATTAGAAGATCAGCACTGAATTTGAAGCTCCAGTCTCAGTTCCATTATTTATCCCATAGGTGACTGTAGTCAAATCACTTTAGTTTTCTCACCCTCAATTTCTTCAGTTGCATAAAGTGAGAATAAAATCGCCACTGATAACTTTATTAAGGTTGTTGAGAGAAAAATTTACAATTTGGGAATGACTAGATGCATGCTAAATGCTATTATTTGTATTATGATTGCTTTGATTTTTTTCTAAAGCTGTGTGATTAAATCAATGTATGCACTTCCAATGCCTTAGTAAACTATTCCATGAATTGCTATGATAAAAGTAATTCTTTCACTGGTAGCACAATTCCAGGAATAAACTTTTTTAAACTTAGCTAAGCTTGTCCTCAGATAAAAGACAGTGTGTCATGCAGACTATATTTAAAGTCCTTTCAGTTCAATAGGGCTGACAAAATTTTTTTCAGCACACAAGATGACAACATATCTATTCGTGTATGTATGTATGTATGTATGTATGTATGTACATGTGTATACCCATTTGCATTTATCATAGAATGGGAGAAAGGACTTTTAAAAATTACCTGATCTAGTCATTTCCTTTTACCCTGCCTCCATTTTACATATGTGAAAACTGAACCTTATAAAGATTAAATGATCAATGTAATACAGCTAGTTAGTAACAGAGAAAAGACTGAAGTCCAGCTCTCCTAATTACTAGGCAAGTACTCCTTCAATTACAAAAGCTATACCATCCTTATAATCACCCCAGTGTGTCTTCATCTCTTCTGGTTCAACAAAGTTGAAAATATCCCATTTGTTCTGGTTAAAATCGATATTTAAATTTAAATATACTACTGACTTTAAAATACTCATCTCCTCTATTTGACAGAAAATATGTAAAAAAAAGCTAATTAAGTTCATAAGAGAAAAGCATCCTCTATTAAGTTTCATGAAAAAAGAAAAAAATTATCTAAAAGTATTTAAATTTTATTGTCTGATTTTAGAAAAAAATGTATACTTTTGATCATCTCTCCCAAAGTTTCTGAAAGATTGGATTAATGATAAAGGAAGGATATCTGTAGCTAAATTGAAAATTAATATGCACAAGACCTAATCATGCATTTTATCAAAAATAAGAAGTGTCATGATGAATTTTACATGGTTACTTAATGTGTCTTCCCAGGCCAATCGATCCATGATCAGAAGAAATAAAAGTAAAGGTACAGTCAAAACAACATTTTGAACGCTCCATCAAACAGTACAATCTTATCCTCTGCTGAACCACAGAACAGCTTTGACAAAGTGAGATATTGCTGCAGAGGTTTTTAATATAAATATTTCCTCCTAAGGGAGACAGCTCAGAAAGGTGCGTCAGTCAAGCTACAGAGTTTGAATGATCTACATTCAATTCCTGTCTTTCAAACATAAACTCAGATGACCCTATAAAAGTCATTTAACCTTTCATTTTCTCAGGCATCTTCCTAATATGAACTACAAACCAGTTGCTAATTTCCTTTCATGGAGTAAGTTTCCATGTTGTGAGTAAACTATATTAATGAAATCAAGACCACCACCACCAACAACAACAACAAATTAAAAACAAAATTCCAAAGTTTAAAGCTAAAAAACCCTAAATAATCAAACTTGAAACTAAAGGTATATTTTGTAATAAAGCATAATGTAGAAGATTATTTCGGGACAAAGATCAACAAATGACATGTTCCTTAAATACATAGACAGTGGAGGGCATATAGGGCAGAAGTTGAATGTTAATATAGCACAGGAATGACAAACATGGGTCTGACTTCAGAAAACATGAGAAATGAAATTTACTTAAATGTAAATTTTCCATCATAATAAGTAGAATAGGCAAGATATTATTTAAGTACTCTGATAATAAGGAATCAAAGAAACTCCAAATCAAAAGATACCTCAAATGACTTTCCAGCCCGCAGTGGGACAGGAATTTTAATAATTTTAAAAATACTCAAATATATTTAATAAAAATTATAGCAAATTAGAGAGATACATCTTAATAAATCAGAGGTGGTAAAGGAGGTGAACTTAGGCATCATTACTAGCACCCATTAACTGTTTTTAAAGAAAAACAGTTATAATACAAAATGATGAAAAATCTCTACTAAACTGTTCTTTGCTGTGCAGAGCTTTTATTAACCCAAATTAAAATTCCAGCAAATGGGGAAATTGCCAGATAATAAAATGATATGTAAAGAAAACAAAATGTGACTCTCTTCACCAGGAAATGTCTGGTGGGGAAAGAGACATCCAGAGACAACATACTAGCTCAACAGAAATTGCCAGCAGAGGCCATGCTGAATTTTCAGTTATAATAATACTTCACTTTTCCACTCATTCTCAAAAAATAAGTAATGTCCTTTAAAATTACAACATGCAATTATATTCTGTTATATGAACGGAAAACTCTCAAAAATGGGCAAGGAATATAGAGAGACAGTTATAAACTATTTTTATTTCCACTGATAAACCTATGAACGATGGGAAAATCACCCAACTATGACTAGAATGCCAAATGTCTTACCCATTTAGAAAAGAGTGCTTGATGAAGTAAGCAAAGGGTTATTGCATGCATCAAAGAGTCCATACTAAGAAATTTAGGCTGAAACTGGAACATCACGAAACAAAATTGGGTTAAAAGCATATATCTGGAAGGTTGAGCAACAGTCAAATCTAGCATGGAGTGACAAGAGTTTTAATAAAGAGCATGGAAACTTAAAGGACATGAAGGGCATAATAGCTTGGAGAGCAGTATAAAAAAATTGAGCTTAATACATAATTAAGAAGAATAATTACTTAAAAGAACCTATCAGAAAGTACCCAATCCTAAGTGTCTTCCTCCCAAACCTTGCCCCTACTTCACTGGCATCACCACCACCACCACTACCAATTCCTCCAAGGTACAAGATGTTCTGGCTAAGGTTCTGCCACAGTCAATTGTTTAAAGAAAATTACAAATAATGGCAGAGTTGAGCAGGAACTTCCTAAATAATAGGGTGACGTAGAATAGATTGGTAATGAGAGTCATAAGGGTAGGGGGAGAGGATGAGGAGAAAATGAAGTAAGGGCCTTTTCAGGACTGAAGAAATCCCACAGGTCATTAAAAAATAACGAACTAGTGGTTCCAACAATAACCCCAAAGTTAAATTTTGCTTTCTTAACGGTCAACAAAAATGGCTCATTGTAGTAAGGAAAGATTGTGTTGTTCTTAAGTGAAAGTTTCTCTTTTTGAGGAAGAAGGAAGCAGAATGAATGTTCTGTAAATAAGAGGGAAAGAGTCTTCAAGGGCTGATTCATCTCCATGGGATGGGGGTGGGGTGGGATTATTCCTACTGTAATAAAAATCCTTCAAATCATAATGTTAATATAGTAAGTTTCTAGGATGTTTAGAAGGTATGGTGAGCTCCTTCCTCACCAATGTGAATCACAAAGTACCTCCACATTAATAGAAAAATTTTAGAGTAGCCTAAGATTCAAAGAAGTTAATTTGCCTATGCCCCACATTATCAGAGCTGGAATTTTAATCTAGGTATTCCCCATAGCAAAGTCAACATGCTACCCACTATACACAGTGCCTCTCCCATTAAAAAGCAATGAAATTGGCAGAGCCAAGATAGCGGAGTAGAAACAGCGAGTCTAAGCCACTCTCCCCCCAGATAACTTCCAAATCATGTAAAAGGGGACTCTGAACAACTTCTGGAGCCGCATCACCCACAGAATGACACAGAGAAGCTAACCTCCTGCTGAGGACAGCCAAGCAGCCCTCCAGGAAGAACCAGCGCAGCACTTTGGGAGCAGGCAGCACTCTGGGAGCCAGCAGCAAAGAGGGCAGAACACTGAAAGCCGAGCCCAGGTCCATGCGAGTGCTTTTAGCCCCAGGGTGGCCAGACCAGCAGCTTGCTGGAGGGACCCCAGAACACCAGCAGCTGTGGGGATTCCAGAATTATCAACATAGACATGCCTAGGACAAAGTGAGCGGTTAGTGTCCTATGGACTTTGGGACCAGTATTTGGGGAACACATCAGCTTCCTCCCCTGGGGGCTAGAAGCCACTGAGGAGAAACCCCATTTTGTAGTTTTCAGTGGCAGCTCCAGCCCCTGCCCTGAGAACTGTAAGGAGATCCAGCAATCAGTCTTTGGGGGCAATTGCTCTTGCTTTAACCGCCCTGTATCTGGATTGTGATCTGGGGTGGAGGTCATGGGTGGGTTTCTAGCTTTCCAGAAACGGAAGTTGCCGTGAATTTGCCACACATTCAGGACAAAAATTCCCCTGTCTGGAGGCAGAGCCATAGTGTGGCAACAAGCCCAAAAGTCAAATAATTAAGTGGCAACATGCCAAGGCAAATGAAACAAATTAAACAGAAAGATGCAACCTTAGACACCTGCTTTGGGGGCAAAGAGGAGAGGAGCATGGAAGAGTCAGAGGACTGTGAAGTCAGAAATCCTGCTCCAAAAGCCCCAAAGGAAAACATGAGCAGGTTACAGGCCATAGAGGACCTTAAGAAGGACTTTAAAAATCAAATAAGAGAAGTGGAGGAAAAATTGGGAAGAGAAATGAGAAGGATGCAGGAAAAGTATGAAATGAGGGTCAACAGCCTGACTGAGGAAAATAACACCTTAAAAAATAGACTAACTCAAATGGCAAAGGAGGCCCAAATGGGCACTGAGGAGAACAATGCCTTAAAAAGTAGAATTTGCCAGATGGAAAAAGAATCTCAAAAGTTCCCTGAGGACATTCATTCCCTCAGAATTAGACTGGAGCAAATGGAAGCTAATGACTTTATGAGGAATCAAGATGCTGTTAAACAGATACAAACAAATGAAAGATTAGAAGGCAATGTGAAATATCTCATGGAAAAAACCACTGTCCTGGAAAAGAGATCCAGTAGAGACAATTTAAAAATTATTGGACTACCAGAAAGCCATTTTCAAAGAAAGAACCTAGAAATCACCCTTCAAGAAATTCTCATGGAAAATTGCCCTGATGTTTTAGATCCAGAGGGCAAAATAGAGGTTGAAAGAATCCACAGATCACCTCCTGAAAAAATATCCCACAAAGAAAATGCCCAGGAATATTATAGCCAGGTTCCAGAATCCCCAGATCAAGGAGAAAATACTCCAAGCAGCCAGGAAGAAACAATTTCAATATTATGGAAACACAATCAGAATAGCACAGGACCCGGCAGCTTCTACACTGAGGGACCAAAGGGCATGGAATATGATATTTCAGAGGGCAAAAGAGCTGGAAATGAACCCAAGGGTCACCTAACCAGCAAAACTGAGTATTTTGTTTCAGGGGGAAATATGGTCATTCAGTGGAATAGAAGACTTTCAAGCATTCTTGAGGAAAAAGCCAGAGTTGAATAGAAAATCTGACATCCAGACACAAGAAGCAAGAGATGCCTGAGAAGATAATCAGGGAAAAGAAATTAATAGGAACTTATCAAAGTTGAACTATTTACATTCCTGTATGGAAAAACAATAACAGTGACTGATGAAATCTTTCTCAGTATGAAAATAATGGAAGAAGGGTGTATGGTCATATTAATACATATGTGAATGTGTGGATATATGTTTAAAGTTATATATGGATAGAGGGTATAGGTTGAATTTGTTGGGAAGGGAATATACTCAAGGGGTGAAATTATGAGGTGAGAGAGGAAAGTGGCAAGAGGAGATGGGGAGAGACAGGGTACGGTAAACTATCTCATGTGGAAGAAGCAAGGGGAAGAGGCTGCAAGGGAGGGGAAGTATAGGAAGGCAAAAAGGCAAAACCACATTCTCATTGAATTTGGTTCAGGGAGAGAATGACATACATGCTAAATGGGATATCTCAACCTGCAGCAGAATAGGGGGAAGGGGGATGAGAGGAGGGATGATGAATGGGGGGGGACATTTTTGGGGGGAGGGGAGGTTGGAAGTACCCACTATAGAAGAGAGACAGGATCAAGTAGGGAATGGACCAGGTGGGGGGTGGGATGAGTGGGAGGGAATTATAACCAGCCTTGTACAATATATCTACTCTCTAATGTTTTACATAGCTGCCATGTAAAACATGTACTGAATTACTTATCTTCCCACAGGGAATGGGTGACAAGGGATGAAGGGAATGGATCTGAAATCCGAGGTCTTACAATTAAATATTTCAAATATATATAAATATTATTATTAATACTCTGTTGCATGTAATTGGGAGATAAGATGTGCAGGCATTGGAACACAGAGATTCACCTTCCTCTAATGGAAAAGTTGAATGGGGTATGGGAGAAGATATAGGAGAGAGCAGATTGGAGGAAGCGATATCTTGTGGGACTGCTATTCTGGGAGAGTGCGTAGGGGAAAAACAGGAGGGAAAAACAATTGTAACTCAAAATCTGGCAGAAATGAATGATGTAAGACAGAAGTAAAGCATTTGTTAAAAAAAAAAACAATGAAATTGGTGGAGCCAAGATGGCAGAGTAGAAACAGCACTTCCACAGCACTCCAGCCCACAACAATTCAAAATTATGTAAAAGGGGGACTCTGAACGACCTCTGGAGCTCCAGCACCCACAGAACAACACAGATAAGCTAACCTTCCACTAAGAACAGGCTGACATCCCGGCAGGGAGTGGCCAGTGCAGCACTCTGGGAGCAGAAACCAGGACCACATGACTCAGAGGTTTTAGGACAGGGTGGACAGACCAGCAGCAGGCGGTTGGTACCCCAGAACACCAGCAGCTGGGGGTTTCCAGAATTACCAACACTTAGATGCCTGGGACAAAGTGAGAGATTAGTGCCCTATGGAATTTGGGACCAGTGTTGGGAGCACATCAGCTTCTTCCCCTGGGGGTGAGAAGGAGCCACAGCACAGCCCCCATTTTCCTACTTCTATTGCAACTTCAGGGGGATCCAGTGATCAGTCTGGGGAGGAATCGCTCTTGCTTTAACCTCCCTGGATCTGGATTGTGGCCTGGGGTGGAAGTCTTTGGGTGAGTGTCCAGCTTTCCAGAATAAGTGGGGGCTTCAGGGAGGTCACCCAACTAATACCTCCAGCAGTTGTGAAGACCTCAGCATTTGTGATGGAAGCTCTCCTGTCTGGTGGCAGAGTCCTACTGTGGCAAAAAGCCCAAAAGTCAAGTAATTATGTGGCAACAGGTCTAGGCAAAGGAAACAAAATAAACAGAAAAATGCAACATTAGACTCCTACTTTGGGGACAAAGAGGATTGAAGCATTGAATAAGAAGAGAGCTGTGAGGTCAGAACTCCTGCACCAAAAGCCCCAAATGAAAATATGAGCAGTACACAGGCCATAGAGGACCTTAAGAAGGATTTTAAAAACAAATAAATGGAGGAAAAATTGGTAAGAGAAATGAAAAGGATGCAGGAAATGTATGAAATGAGAGTCAACAGCCTGAATGAGGAAAATAACACCTTAAAAATAGACAATTCAAATGGCAAAAAAGGCTCAAAAAGGCAATGAGGAGAAGAATGCCTTTAAAAGCCAACTTTGCCAGATGGAAAAAGAATCTGAAAAGCTCACTAAGGAGAATCTTTCCTTCAGAATTAGACTGGAACAAATGCAAGCTAGTGACTTTATGAGCAATGAAGATGCAGTTAAACAGATGCAAGCAATTGAAAGAATAGAAGGCCATGTGAAATATCTCATGGGAAAAACCCCTGACCAGGGAAATAGATCCAGGAGAGATAATATAAATATTATTGGACAGCCTGAAAGCCATGATCAAAGAAAGAACCTAGAAATCACCCTTCAAGATATTCTCAAGGAAAATTGCCCTGATGTTTTAGATCCAGAGGGGGAAATAGAGGTTGAAAGAATCCACCTATCACCTCCTGAAAGAGATATCAAAAATAAAAATCTCATGAATATTATAGCCAGGTTCCAGAATTCCCAGATCAAGGAGAAAATACTACAAGCAGCCAGGAAGAAACAATTTCAGTATTGTGGAAATACAATCAGAATAGCACAGGACTTGGCAGCTTCTACACTGAGGGATTGAAGGGCACGGAATATGATGTTCAGGAGGGCAAAGGACCTGGGATTAAAACCAAGAATCAACTATCCAGCAAAACTGAGTATATTGTTTCAGGGGAAAATATGGTCATTCAGTGAAATAGAGGACTTTCAAACATTCTGGAGGAAAAAAAACAGAGCTGAATAGAAAATTCGACACTCAGAAACAAGAAGCAAGACATGCTTGAGAAAATAAAAAGGGAAAAGAAATCAAAAGGAACTTATCAAAGTGGAACTATTTACATTCCTACCGGGAAAAAGAATAACTGTGCCTGATGAAACCTTTTTCAGTATGAGAATAATTGAAGAAGGGTATTGTGCATGTATGAATACATATGTGAATATATGTATATATGTTTACAAGTATACATGGATAGAGGGCACAGGTCAATTTGGTTGGAAGGAATAGAGGGATACAAGGATACATATGTGAATAAGTGTATATATGTTTACAAGTATACATGGATAGAGGGCACAGGTCAATTTGGTTGGAAGGAATGATACTTAAGGGATGAAGTTAAGAGGTGAGAGAGGAATGTGGCAAGAGGAAATGAGGAGAGAAAGGGCAGATTAAACTATCTCATGTAGAAGAGGCGAGGGGAAGAACAGGAAGGCAAAAAGGCAAAACCATATTCTCATTGAATTTGGCAAAAAGGCAAAACCATATTCTCACTGAATTTGGCTCAGGGAAAGAATGACATACATACTAAATGGGATATCTCACCTAGCAGGAGAGTAGGAGGGAGGGATATGAGAGTGGAGATAATGGAGGGGAGGGCATGCTGCAGTGAAGGGATGTTGGAGGCACCCACTTTTGAAGAGGGACAGGATCAAAGTAGGAAATGTATCAGGTGGGCGTGCAATGGTGGGAGAGAAATTTAGCCAGTCTTTTACAATATATCTACTATGGTAATGTTTTGCATCGCTATACATGTACAACATATACTGAATTCCTTATCTTCCCAGTGGGAGTGGGTGACAAGGGACAAAGGAAATGGATCTGGAATTCAAAGTTTTAAAAGTAAGTGTTTCAAATATATATTTTTTAAAAAGCAATGGAATTAATATGAATTTACAAAGAGTTTAATATCCCACATTACTCACATCTGATTGTAAGATTTCTTTAAGGGGAGCGGAGCCAAGATGGCGGAGTAGAAACAGCATTTCCAATGTGCTCTGACCCACACAAATTTCAAACAATGTGAAAGGGAGCTCCGAACAACTTCTGGAGCCACAGCACCCACGGAACGGCACAGAGAAGCTAACCTCCTGCTGAGGACAGCCCAGCAGCCCTGCAGGGAGCGGCCAGCGCAGCGCTCTGAGAGCAGGCAGCACAGCTCGCCGGGAACCAACAGCGCAGCCCGCAGAGCTGAACCCAGGTCCGCGATTTTAGCCCCAGGGCGGCCAGGCCTTCAGCCGGCTGGTGGAACCCCAGAACATCAGCAATTGTGGCAATTCCAGAATTATCAGCACAGATATGCCTAGGACAAAGTGAGAGGTTAGTGCCCTATGGACTTTGGGACCAGTATTTGGGGAACACGTTGCTTCCTCCCCTGGGGGCAAAAAGCTGCTGAAGAAACAGCTGCACAGAAGCCATTTTGCAGTGTCAGCAGTGGCTCTAGCTCCTGGTCTGCGAACTGTAGGAAGATCCAGCAATCAGTCTGGGGTTAATCGCTTTTGCTTTAAACTGCCTGGATCTGGATTGTGGTCTGGGGGAGAAGTTTGGGGTGGGTATCCAACTTGCCAGAGTGGGTGGAGGCTTTACAGAGGCCACCCAACTGGCGGAAGTTGTGAAGACCCCACGTTTGGGCAGAAGCTCCCCTGTCTGGTGGCAGAGTCCTACTGTGGCAACAAGCCCAAAAATCAAGTAATTAAGTGGCAATATGCCTAGGCAAACGAAACAAAATAAAAAGAAAAGTTCAGCATTGGACTCCTATTTTGGGGGCGAGGAGCCTCAGGGCATGGAGGAGGACTGTAGGGTCAGAGCTCCTGCACCAAGGGCCCAGAGTGGAAGTACAGGCTGGCTACAGACCATAGAGGACCTTAAGAAGCAGATAAGAGAAGTGGGGGAAAATTTGGGAAGAGAAATGAAAAAGATGCAAGAAAAGTATGAAATGACAGTCAACAGCCTGAATGAGGAAAATAACACCTTAAAAAATAGACTAACTCAAATGGCAAAAGAGGCTCAGAAAAGCAATGAGGAGAAAAATGCCTTAAAAAGTCGAATTTGCTCTGCCAAGCACAGGCTAGCGGGGTCCCAGAGGGCGCCTGGGTGGCAGCTCAGCTGCTGCTGCTGAGCAAGGGCCGGGGGTCCGCACGCCGCTGGCCCCCTAGGGCACCATGGACTGGTCGACTCAGCGTTGCCCACCATTTACTGCCCAGAGCTGCCTTCGCCCTGGCTGTCTCTCCTGGCTCCTGGTGGTGATAGCCTTTCTCCTGTCATACCCTATGCTGAGGACCATCAGCCTCCATCTCCACTCAGCAGTTACTGGCAGCTACCTCTCTGGGACTCACTCAGTTGCCTTTGTCAACTGCCCCAAAGAACAGATCGCCAAAGACATAGCAAGGACCATCCTAGATAAGAAGTTGGCTGCTTGTGTGAATATCCTGCCAAGGACTTCCTCTCTGTACTTTTGGAAGGGAGAGATTGAAGAAGCCACTGAAATTCTTTTGTTAGTGAAAACGAAGACTTCAAAAATACATGAACTCTCTAACTACATCAGATCAGTTCATCCTTTTGAAATTCCTGAGCTCTTCAGCCTACCCATCGACCAAGGAAACCCTCTTTATTTAAAGTGGATTGAGGAAGGGGTAGCTGAGGATTGAGCAGAGGCCCACTCTGCTTTCGGGCATGACAGTTCTCACATTATTGTCTTTCCCACTGGGAAGAGCTCTGTAGAGAGTTTGGCAGGAGGTGGGGAGAGACAGTTGCTGTCCCCTGGACTGCAACACATTTAGAAGATGATTAACTTATGGATTCTGATGCTTATGTCAGCTTTTTGCCCCTTCCATGTAATGAGCAGAAGAGGTGAAAGCATATTGAATGGCAAAGAAAATAGCTACATACTTCAGTCTCTCCTTTCCCCTCATGATGAGAGTTTAGCTCTTTAAGGGGATGGTTGTGAGGATTC
Source organism: Gymnobelideus leadbeateri (assembly GCA_011680675.1). NCBI lineage: Eukaryota > Metazoa > Chordata > Mammalia > Diprotodontia > Petauridae > Gymnobelideus > Gymnobelideus leadbeateri. Next base: position 4,130 of record WOXC01011345.1, on the reverse strand, counting down.
TTGCCTATCACCCAGATGTACTTCCAGATGTACCACCAACCCATGGAATGTCCCCTTTTCGCAGAATGAAATCTTTGGTAAAAAATGTGAACTAGGCTAAATTGGGTCTGCTTTTCAGTTGCCTATATTGCCTCTGTTAGGAAGAAACCTGGTAAACTAACTAATTCACCCTTAGGTTCTAGGAGCTAGATGTGTTTCTCCCTCAAAGGGAATTTTTTTCCTTTATAAATATTTTATCTTTTCCTAATTACATATAAAAACATTTTAAAGCTTCACTTTTACAATTTTGAGTATTAAATTCTCTCCCACCCTCCCTCCCCTCTCTCCTCATTGAAAAGGCAAGCATATGCAGTCATGCAAAACATATTCCCATATTAGTCATGTTGTGAAAGAAAACACAGACCAAAAAAAATAAAAGAAAAATAAAGTGTTTTTTTAAAGTAAAAAAAAAAGTCAAATTTGCCAGATGGAAAAAGAATCTCAAAAGCTCACAGAGGAGATTCATTCCTTCAGAGTTAGACTGGAGCAAATGGAAGCTAGTGACTTTATGAGAAATCAAGATACTATTAAACAGATGCAAACAAATGAAAGAATAGAAGGCAATGTGAAATATCTCATGGGAAAAACCACTGACCTGCAAAATAGATCCAGGAGAGACAATTTAAAAATTATTAGACTACCTGAAAGCCATGATCAAAGAAAGAACCTAGAAATCATCTTAAAGAAATTCTTAAGGAAAATTGCCCTGATGTTTTAGACCCAGAGGGCAAAATAGAGGTTGAAAGAATCCACAGATCACCTCCTGAAAAAGATCCCAAAAAGAAAACTCCCAGGAATATTATAGCCAGGTTCCAGAACCCCAGATCAAGGAGAAAATACTACAAGCAGCCAGGAAGAAACAATTTCAATATTGTGGAAACACAATCAGAATAGCCCAGGACCTGGCAGCTTCTACATTGAGGGATAGAAGGGCATGGAATATGATATTCCAGAGGGCAAAAGAGCCGGGAATGAACCCAAGGGTCACCTACCCAGCAAAACTGAGTATCTTGTTTCAGGGGAAAATATGGTCATTCAGTGGAATAGAGGACTTTCAAGCATTCTTGATGAAAAACCAGAGTTGAATAGAAAATTTGACATTCAGACACAAGAAGCAAGAGATGCTTGAGAAGGTAATCAAGGAAAAGAAATCAAAAGGAACTTATCAAAGTTGGACTATTTACAGTCCTACATGGAAAAACAATAACTGTGTTTGATGAAACCTTTCTCATTATGAAAATAATTGAAGAAGGGTACATGGCATATGTTTACAGATATACATGGATAGAGGTTACAGGTTGAATTTGATGGGAAGGGATGATTATTTTATTTTTGGAGGGCAATTGGGGTTGGGTGACTTGCCCAGGTTCATGAGGCTGGGTTTTTGTTTGTGTGTTTGGGTGTCTGGGGCCGGATCTGAGCTCGGGTCCTTCTGGCTCCAGGGCTGGCTCTCTGCTTGCTGCACCACCTAGCCACCCCAAGGAAGGGATGATTCTTAAGGGGTGAAGTCAAGAGGTGAGAGAGAAACGTGTCAAGAGGAGATTGAGAGAGACAGGGTAGGGCAAACTATCTCATGTAGAAGAGGCAAGGGGAAGTAGTTGCAGGGGAGGGGAAGAACAGGAAGGCAAAAAGGCAAAAGCATATTCTCATTGAAGTTGGCTCAAGGAGAGAATCACATACATACTAAATGGAATATCTTACCCTCACTCACTCTCCTGAGTAAGGGAAAGGGAGATGAGAGGGGGCATGATGAAGGGGAGGGCATTCTGGGGAGAGGGGAGGTTAGAAGTACCCACTATCAAAGAGGGACAGGATCAAAATAGGGAATGGACCAGGTGGGAGGTGAGACAGGTGCGAGGAAAATATAAGCAGTCTTTTACAATATATCTACTATGGTAATGTTTTGCATAGCTATACATGTACAACACATACTGAATTGCTTATCTTCTCAGAGGGAGTGGGTGACAAGGGAGAAAGGGAATGGATCTGAAAATCGAAGTTTTAAAATTTAATGTTTCATAAGATGTCCAGGCAGTGGGGCTCAGAGATTCACCTTGCCCTAATGGCAAAGTCGAAGGGGGTATGGGAGAAGATATGGGAGAGAGCAGATTGGATGAGGGGATATCTAGTGGGACTGCTATTCGGGGGTGGTGGGTAGGGAAAAAATGGGGGAAAAATGTAACTCATAATCTGGTGGAAATGAATGATGTAAACCAGAAGTTAATAAAGCATTTGTTTAATTTAAAAAAAAAGAAATTATGGAAAAAAAATAAAAAGTGGTTCTGAAAAAAAAAACAAAAAAAAAAGGATTTCTTTCAAACAGTCACAACGTCCTGCTAAATGTATCATGACAACACATCTTTCATATAGATGTGAAAGGGAACATGGAAAGGAAATAAGCACAGAAACTATGCTAAGTGATTACGAAATATTATCACAGAGGGCAGACACAAGATAGTGGAGTAGAAACAGGACTTCTACAGGGCTCCAGCTTCCACTTCCCCAATCCATGTAAAAGGGGACTATGAACAAACTCGGGAGCTACAGAACCCACAAAATCACACAGAGAAACTAACCTCTGGCTAAGGACAGACTAGCAGCCCGGCAGGGAGCAGCAAGCCCAGCCCTCTAGGAGCTGAGCCCAGACTCCTGTGAGTAGGGAGTCAGAGGTTTTAGCCCCAGGGTGGTCTGACAACCAGCCAGCTGGAGGGACTCCAGATCACCAGCAGCTATGGCTTTTCCAGAAATACCAACACATACATGGAAGGACAAAGCGAGAGACCAGTGTAGTATGGACTTTGGATCAGTACTTGGGAGTGCATGGTTTTGCCCCCAGGGTGAGAATCCACTGAGACACTTCAGCTCAGCTACAGGCACAAGGCAGCTTCAAGTCCTGGCCTGAAGACTGTAGATGGACGAAGCAACCAAACTGAGGGGGTAATTGCTCTTATTTTAACTTCCTTGGATCTGGATTGCAGTCTGGGTTGGTGGTCCTGGGGTGTGTGTTCAGCTTGCTAGAGCATGTGGTGGCTTCAGAGAGGGCACCCAACTAAGACCTTTGGCAGATGAGAAAACCCCAGCATTTGGTATGGAAACCCCCCTGGCTAGTGGCAGACACCTACTGTGGTAAAAAAAAAAAAAAAAAAAAAAAAAACCTGAAACTTAAGTAATTGAATGGCAACATGCCTAGGCAAGGGAAACAAAATAAACAGAAAAATTCAACATTAGACTCCTATTTGTGTGGCAAAGTGGATAGAAGCATGGAACAGGAGGAGGACTGGGAGGTCAGAAATCCTGCACCAAAAGACCCAAATGAAAACACAAGCTGATTTTAGGCCATAGAGGACCTTAAGAAATAGATAAGAAAAGTAGAGGAAATTGGGAACAGAAATGAAAATGATGCAAGAAAATTATGAAAGGAGAGTTAACAGCCTGACTGAGGAAAATAATTCCTTAAAAATAGACTTAACTCAAATGGCAAAAGAGGCTCAAAAAAGGCAATGAGGACAAGAATGCCTTAAAAAGCCAAATTTGCCAGATGGAAAAAATAATCTCAAAAGCTCACTGAGGAGAATCATTCCTTCAGAATTAGATTGGAGCAAATGGAAGCTACTGACTTTATGAGAAATCAAGATGCTGTTAAACAGATCCAAACAAATGGAAGTCAATGTGAAATATCTCCTGGGGAAAACCACTGACCTGGAAAATAGACCCAGGAGAGATAACTTAAAATTATTGGACTACCTGAAAGACATGATCAAAAAAGAACATAGAAGTCACCCTTCAAGAAATTCTCAAGGAAAATTGCCCTGATGTTTTAGACCCAGAGGGGGAAATAGAGGTTGAAAGAATCCACAATCACCTCCTGAAAAAGAAAACTCCTAGGAATATGATAGCCAGGTTCCAAAATTCCCAGATCAAGGAGAGAATATTACAAGCATCCAGGAAAAAAACGATTTCAATATTTTGGAAACACAATCAGGATAGCACAGCATTTGGCAGCTTCTACACTGAGGGATTGAAGGGCTTGGAATATGATATTCAGGAGGGCAAAGGAGCTGGGATTAAAATCAAGAATCAACTACCCAGCA
>WOXC01011344.1:600000-823771 GCA_011680675.1 Gymnobelideus leadbeateri | reverse complement strand
GCAAGTCACTTAACCCCAATTACCCTGCCCTCCCCCCTCCAAAAAGCAAAAGAAAAAAAAAATAGAGAGTCCTGGGTTTAAATCCTATCACTGGCACTTAGTACCTGTGTGACCTTGAGTTAGTCAACATCTCTGGGTCTCACTTTCCTCAATTGTAAAATAAAAGGGTTATACTAAATCAGCAGCATCAAACACAAATAAATATGAATCCTTGTAAGAGTTGCATATTGACTTAAAAAACAGTATTAACATTATCTGTGTTTTACTGTACTTTTATTTATTTTGTTAAACATTTCCTAATTATATTTTAATCCAGTTCAAGTTTACTGGGGAATTTTGCAGAACATAGGGTCCCCTTAAGTTTGACACTTCTAGACTAGATGGCACCTAACATTGCCTGAAATCTATGAGCTGCTGAACTTTAAATTTTAAGAAAGGACAATACAACAGATCCCTTGGGAAACTATCACCTATGATACCTTCATTCCCACCAGGATCCATACATCTGTCTTTTCTTAAAAAAAATTAAGAGACCAAGTCCCATATATGAACAAATGAAATCCAGCTCAGATACCCTACAGGAGATGAAAGAGTATAATGAACTGTGAGGACTGTGGTGGGTCATATGTTGCTTCTGATCCATGCACGGAATTTCCAGTGATATTGATTCTACATGACCCAGAAGGACTGGAGTCTGTGTGTGATCATAAGGACTCCATTCAATTGTTACATCTGAATCCACCTAACACCAGAAAGTGGAACGTGCGTTTCAAGGTCCGTTTAAGCAGCCTCTATAAATGTTGGCCATACTACAAACACACATGGAGGAGGTCTGTTAAGAAGGTTGCCATGGCAGAGTGTATAGCATAGGAAATAGGACAAAGAGGGGTTGTCACGGAAGCCAGAGGACGTAGGTCTAGTGGTTAGTCTTCCTCATGATTTCACTAGTGACTTTGGGCAAGCTGACATATACTTTCGTTTTCCCCCTTTCATTTACCTCATTGCCCTGAAAGTCAGTACTGTCCTTAGACTTCTCTGTGACTTTGGCAACTATGGTAGCTCTACACTACCAATTTAAATCCCAGCTCTCTTATGACTTGGTAGACAATGTTTGAGAGGTATTGTGGATAAAATAATTCATTGCTATGGGGCCCACCATTGGCATTATACCTTTCAATTCATACATCGATCAACAGTCCCTTGTTAAGTACCTAACTCTCTCTTTTTTTTTAACAAATGCTTTATTAACTTCTGTTTTACATCATTCATTTCCACCAGATTTTGAGTTACAATCGTTTTCTCCCCGTTACTCCCCTACCCAACCTCCCAGAATAGCAGTCCCACAAGATATCTCTTCCTCCAATCTGCTCTCTCCCATACCTTCTCCCATACCCCCTTCGACTTTTCCATTAGAGGAAGGTGAATCTTTGTGTCCCAATGCCTGCACATCTTATCTCCCAATTACAAGTAAAAGAGTGTTAATAATAGTATTTATATATATTTGAAACATTTAATGTTAAGACCTCGAATTTCAGATCCATTTCCTTCCTCTCTTGTCACCCATTCCCTCTTGGGAGATAAGTAATTCAGTATATGTTGTACATGTCTAGCTATGCAAAATATTATCATAGTGGATATATTGTACAAGGCTGCTTATAATTCCCTCCCACTCATCCCACCCCCCACCTGGTCCATTCCCTACATGATTCTGTCCCTCTTCTATAGTGGGTACTTCCAACCTCCCCTCACCCCAAGGATGCCCTCCCATCCATCATCCTTCCTCTCATCCCCCTTCCCCTATTCTGCTGCAGGTTGAGATATCCCATTTAGTATGTATGTCATTTTCTCCCTGAACCAAATTCAATGTGAATGTGGTTTTGCCTTTTTAGGCTTCCTATTCTCCCCCTCTTTTGCAACCACTTCCCCTTGCTTCTTCTACATGAGATGGTTTACCCTACCCTGTCTCTCCCCATCTCCTCTTGCCACTTTCTCTCTCACCTCATAATTTTATCCCTTGAGTATTTTCCCTTCCCAACAAATTCAACCTATGCCCTCTATCCATATATATGTCATTCATCATTCACATATGTATTCATATGACCACACACCCTTCTTCCATTATTTTCATAGTGGAGAAAGATATTATCAATCACAGTTATTGTTTTCCATATAGGAATGTAAATAGTTCAACTTTGATAAGTTCCTTTTGATTTCTTTTCCCTGATTACCTTCTCAGGCATCTCTTGCTTCTTGTGTCTGGATGTCAAATTTTCTATTCAATTCTGGTTTTTTCCTCAAGAATGCTTGAAAGTTCTCTATTCCACTGAATGACCATATTTTCCCCTGAAACAAAATACTCAGTTTTGCTGGGTAGGTGACCATTGGGTTCATTCCCAGTTCTTTTGCCCTCTGGAATATCATATTCCATGCCCTTCGATCCCTCAGTGTAGAAGCTGCCAGGTCCTGGGCTATTCTGATTGTGTTTCCACAATATTGAAATTGTTTCTTCCAGGCTGCTTGTAGTATTTTCTCCTTGATCTGGGGATTCTGGAACCTGGCTATAATATTCCTGGAAGTTTTCTTTTTGGGGTCTTTTTCAGGAGGTGATAGGTGGATTCTTTCAACCTCTATTTTGCCCTCTGGATCTAAAACATCAGGGCAATTTTCCTTGAGAATTTCTTGAAGGGTGATTTCTAGGTTCTTTATTTGATCATGGCTTTCAGGTAGTCCAATAATTTTTAAATTGTCTCTCCTGGATCTATTTTCCAGGTCAGTGGTTTTTCCCATGAGATATTTCACATTGCCTTCTAATCTTTCTTTTGTTTGAATCTGCTTAACAGCATCTTGATTTCTCATAAAGTCATTAGCTTCCATTTGCTCCAGTCTAACTCTGAAGGAATGAATCTCCTCAGTGAACTTTTGAGATTCTTTTTCCATCTGGCAAATTCGACTTTTTAAGGCATTCTTCTCCTCATCGCCCTTTTGGGCCTCCTTTGCCATTTGAGTTAGTCTATTTTTTAAGGTGTTGTTTTCCTCAGTCAGGCTGTTGACCCTCATTTCATACTTTTCCTGCATCCTTCTCATTTCTCTTTCCACTTTTTCCTCCACTTCTCTTATTTGATTTTTAAAGTCCTTCTTAAAGTCCTCTATGGCCTGCAACTCGCTCATGTTTTCCCCTGGGGCTTTTGGAGCAGGACTTCTGACCTCACAGTCCTTTTCCCGCTCTATGCGCCCAAAATAGGAGTCTAGGGTTGCATTTTTCTGTTTCCTTGCCTTGGCATGTTGCCACTTAATTGCTTGACTTTTGGGCTTGTTGCCACACTATGGCTTTAAGGCCAGATAGAGGAATTTTCGTCCTGAATGTGTGTGGGGCAACTTCCGTTTCTGGCAAGCTGTAAACCCACCCATGACTTCCACCCTAGATCACAATCCAGATCCAGGGAGGTTAAAGCAAGAGCGATTACCCCCCAAGACTGATCGCTGGATCTCCCTACAATTCACAGGCCAGGAGCTGGAGCTGCCTCTGAAAACTACAAAATGGCATGTCTCCTCATGCCCCCAGGGGAGGGAGCCGAGGCATTCCCCAAATACTGGTCCCAAAGTCCATAGGACACTAACCTCTTACTTTGTCCTAAGCATGTCTATGTTGATAATTCTGGAGTTGCCACAGCTGCTGGTGTTCTGGGGTCTCTCCAGCTGGCTGCTGGCCCTGCCGCCCTGGGGCTAAAACCTCGGCTCACAAGAACCTGGGCTCTGCTCGGCTCGGCTCCCCGCACTCTTCACGCTGTGTGCTGCCAGCTCCCAGAGTGCTGTGCTGGTCCTTCCTGCAGGGCTGCTGGGCTGTCCTCAGCGGGAGGTTAGCTTCTCTGTGTCGTTCTGTGGGTGCCGGGGCTCCAGAAGTTGTTCAGAGTCCCCTTTTACATAGTTTGGGAGGAATCTCGGGGCAGAGTGGCTTGGATGAGCTGTTTCTACTCCGCCATCTTGGCTCCGCCCCCCTACCTAACTCTCTTCTAGGCAATGAGGATACACAGATAGAAAATGAAATAATCCCTACTCTCAAGGAACTTCCATTTTATCAAGGGAGATTATTAAAGAAATGAAGAATAAATATATAATGAAAAAGTATACACAAATACAAGGTAATTAGGGGTGGAAGGTACTAGCAGTGGGGGTATCAGGAAAGGTAGAAAGGGGTTCATGGGCAAGGCAGAGATTTTATAAGGCAGAGGAGAGGATGGAGGGCATTCCAGACATGGGGAATGACTAGTACAAAGGCATGGATATATATGTGAAACAGAGAGAGATCTAATTTGTCTGAGTCATAGCATGTGGGAAGGGAAGCAAATGTTATAACAAGCCTAGGAGGATAAGAGAGGAAGTGCTTGTAAAAAGCTTTAAAATCTAAACAAAGGAGTTCATGTTTGATTCTAGGGGCAATGGGGAGCTATTCAAGCTCACTGAATAGAGAAGCAAAGTTTATTTAAGTAGAGAAGTCATTTCGGGGCTTAAGAAAATTCTCTTTGGCCACTGTTTAGAGAATGAATTTGAGAAGAATAACTTAAGGTAGGGAGACCATTTTAAAGGCTATTATAAGTGTCTAGATGAGAGATGATAAGGACCTGATCTAGGAAATTAACTGTATGCATAGAGAAAAGGGGTACATTGTAGTGATAGGAAAGGCAAGATTTGACAACTGATGTGGAAGGAGGAAGAATAAATAAGGTGTTGAAAATAATGCTCAGGTTATGAATCCTTATGAAATGCAGTGATGGTAAGGGAAATTTCCTCTTCTCTCTTCCTAAAAGATAACTGAAAATAATGCAATTAGGAGTAAAATGTAAGGAAAATACCAAACCCTTAACATTATATACTGACAAAGAAATTACTAAATGGATTTGAGCCACAGGCAGTCTTAATAACAGCTTTTAAAAATGATTATTTATGTATTTATTTATTTGTTTGTTCATTCATTCATTCATTCATTCATTTATTAACATACTTTTCTTTTTTAATTTTTAGTTCCAAAATCTCTCCCCCACCCAGAGAAGGAAAACAAATTATATAAATTATGCATATGAAATCATGCAAAACATACTTCCATAGTAGCAATATTATAACAGGAAGGAAGGAAGGAAGGAAAGAAGGAAATTATACTTCAGTTTGCACTCAGAGTTAGTTCATAAGTTCTCTTTTTGTAGGTGGATAACATTTTTTTCATCTTAAGTCCTTTGGGATTTTCTTGGATCATTGTTTTGATCAGAATAGCCAAGTCTTTAACAATCATTCATCATTACAACCTTACTATTACAGTACATAATTTCACTTTGCATCAGTTCATAGGTCTTGCCATCTTTTGTTTCATTCTGTTTTTTTTCCCCAGAAACCACTCTCATCATCTCTTACAGCCACAATTATATGCCACAACTCATTCAGCCATTCCTTAATTGATGAGTATACCCTCAACTTCCAATTCTTTGCCACCACAAAAAAGCTACTATAAATGTTTTTGTATATATGGGTCCTTTTTCTTTGATCTCTTTGACATACAGACCTAGTAATAGTATTGCTTGGATCAAAGGGTATGCATAGTTTTACAATCCTTTGGGCACCGTTTTAAATTGTTCTCAAGAATGTTTAGACCAGTTCACAACTCCACCAATAGTTTATTAGTATACCTATTTTCCTTCAACTCCTCCAGTATTTGTCATTTCTGATGTGTGAGGTGGTACCTCAGAGTGGTTTTAATTTTCATCTCTCTATTCAATAGTGATTTAAAGCATTTTTTCATGTGACTATTGCTAGTTTTTGTTTCTTCTTCAGAAAACTGCATGTTCATATACTTTGACCATTTGGGGAAATGGCTCTTATTTTTATAAATCTAAGTTCCCCATATATTTGAGAAAGGAGGACTTTACCAGAGAACCTTGCTGTAATTTTTTACATTGCTTCATTATCTATAACACCTTTTTAAAAAAAGCAAACTGTAGTTCCCCTGATTATCTCTTTTAATTAGATCTCTTTTTTCTTTTGCTTTTTCTGAGATCATGATTGCTATCCCTGCCTTTTTTTACTTTAGCTAAAGCATGAGAGATTCAGCTTCAGCCACTCGTTTTAACATTGAGTGTGTATTTCAGTTTCAAGTGTATATCTTTTAAGGAACATATTGCTGAATTCTGGTTTCTTACCTGTTCTGCTCTCTACTTTCATTTTATTGGTGAGGTCATCCCATTCACATTCACAGTTATGTTTACTATATATTTCCCTCCATCCTCTTTTCTTCTGTTTATTCTTCTCTTTTTATCTTGACCTTCCTCAAAAGTCTACTTTGCTTCTTACAACTGCCTCCTTTTTATCACTACCCCCCATTTCTTTTATCATCTTCCCATTTTATTTCCTTATTGAGTAAGATAGATTTCTATATCCAACTGATTTTGTGTGTATGTGTCATACACACATATGTATGTGTGTGTATATTCTTTACTCTTTAAACAAATTCTGGTGAGAATGAGGTTTAAACATTTCCTACCCACCCCCATATAAAAGGTTTTCTTTGCACATCTCTTTCATATCATACATTTTCTCTCTTCTACTTGTCCCATTCCCTTTCTCCTAGTGCATCTCTCTTTCTTATCCATTCATTTTTTAAAGATCATCCCAACATAATCAACTCATATTCATTCCTTCTGTCTATGTAGATTCCCTCTACCCTAATAATGATAAAGTTCTTAGGAGTTACACATATCAACTTCCCATATATGAATGTAAAGAATATAACTTTATTGAATCCTTTATTATTACTCTTTCATGTTTACCTTTTATGTTTCTCTTGAGTCTTGTGTTTAAATGTCAATATAACGTCAATAATATGTCTCCTCATTATTCATCAAATAAAATATAAATTTGCGACTCAAACATGAAAGGTCCTTAAGTATCTAGATCCAACTTATCTGAACTGTCTTATCTCATTTTTCTTTCACAGAGTTTCCATTTTATCTAAACTGGTCTTTCTCCATCCTCCCTCCATCTTTGTCCTGCCCTCTCCTCTATCAAGACTTGTTCACACCATCCCCCATACCTGGAATGGACTCCTCCATTCCACACCATCTCCCAACATATCTCTATCCATTGAATCCCTATGTTCCTTCAAGGCCCATTGCCTCCATGAATTATTCTGACATTTATCTCCAGATATATGTAATCTCTCCTTCCTCAAATTTCTCAGATCATGTCACCTTATTTCTCCCTCCCTTGTTTCAATTATTTGTAAATTCATCCCACTTCATTAGATTTTAAGGTCCTTGAGAGAAGGATCTGTATCGCTGAATCTAGTGTAGTACTTTGTACATATATACAAGTTAACTGCCAGACACCCTTGTATAAGAAAAACTGATATATTAATTAAAATTGTTGACCCCACAAAGAATTGGAAATTGAAGAAATGCCCATCAATTGGGAAATGGGTGAACAAGTTGAGGTATATGAATGTAATGGAATACTACTGTGCTAAAAGAAATGATGAGCAGCCATATTTCAGAAAAACCTGAAAAGATTTACATGAAGTGATGTTGAGTGAATTGAGCAGAACTAGGAGAACATAGTACACAGTAACAGCAACATTGTGCAATGATCAACTATGATACACATTGTTCTCAGAAATACAGTGATCCAAGACAACTGCAAAAGATTCATGATGGAAAATGTTGTCCACATCAAGAAAAAGAACTGATGGAGTCTGAATGCAGATCAAAGCATAGTATTTTCACTTACTTTGGGATTTTTTTTTTGTTTTTTTTTCCTTTTGTTCTATTTCTTCTTTCACAACGTGACTAATGTGGAAATATGTTTAACGTGACTGCACATATATAACCTATATCAGTCTGCTTGCTGTCTTGGGGAAGAGGGAGAAGAGGGAGAGGAGAAAGTTTTGGAACTCAAAATCTTGTAAAAATGAATGTTGAGAACTACTTTTGCATGTTATTGGAAAAAATAAAATATTATTTAATTTTTAAAAAACTAAAAATTTATTGACCATATCATTTGCCTTCCTATCATTACCACTCAGTTATACTACTTTTCCTACAATACTAAAATGTCCCAGTCCAAATTCGAGAGCAATTTTTAAAAGTCTAGAATAATGATATTCTTTAATGTCCTATATGAGTTTATCAATCTCATCAAAGTTGTATCCATAAGTCTTACCAAAACTACCTCATCCTGGTATATGACATATAGTTGTTTTCCATCTGTGATAGACAGATTTTGGTGAATATTTTTACCTAAGAAATAATTTGGCATCTTATGTTCCCAAACTGTGTTTCTTCCACATGGCACATACATAAAACTACCAAATGTCATAGTCATAATCACAGGTCTTTAATTTAAATGAACTTCAGAAATGACTTAATCCCTTTAATACATAGGATTGTAAATTTCAATCTAGAAGGGACTAGCTAGAGGGTTTTAACTTAAGAACCATGGGACCCTCAAAGAGCTTGTGGAAAGAGGGCCATGTACTTGGATGGAGAAATAAAATTAGATTTTTCTTTCAATAACATTGGTTTGATTTGAAATCCTATGTATTTTATTTTATGTATTTAAAAATGTAAGTCTGAGAAGGGGTCAAAAGGCTTTACCAGACTGCCAAAGGTGTAAATGATGCAAAAAAACTTAAGAACTTTTGGATTAGAGTCATCCAATCCTCTCACTTGCCCAAGGTTATAAAAATATTCAGTGACAGAGTCAAGATTTGAAATCAGATTCTCTATAACTCCAAATCCCAGCTTGATTTGTTTTTAAAATGTTTTTATCCTGCCTTATCAACTGCTTGTTTTAGAGATGAGAAAACTGATGGACAGAAAATGACTTGGCTAAAATTATGCAGAAAGCAGAGTCAATATTTTGTCATGATTATACACTTGCAAAATGTTTCAAAATGTACGGAAGAAGTCTTTTTCCTTTTTTCTTCATTTCATGGGTGAATGATCTCGGCCAAAGTAATTAGTTTTCATTATTCTTGACATTGAAAACATATTGTGTTTAAAAGTTCTATAATTCCACTCCCTTTTATTTAGCTTTTCAATGGAAGATAGTCAATGATCACTTTTACTCTCAAAACATGGAAACATAAAAGGATACTTTGTTCTGAGTCAGAGATAAGATCCATTTGTGAGTACTTTATTAGATAATGACCCTATAATTGACTTTAAGCCCAGATGTGGTCACATTTAATAAATGAGATCCTTCCTACAATAACCAATTGCTGTGAAATGATAAGGAAGAAAGCCAGGTTTCTAATTGACTGATGACTTTTAAACTAACATGTTGTCATTGCCTGAAAGCTACAGTCACTGTGTTTGTTAAGCACTTACTGTTTCACAGGTCAAATACCACCACAAAATGAGGGCAGAGTTTATAAAGGAATTACTTACACAAAGATAGGATGATAAAGTCTCTTCTTTGCTACTATTAACCCAGTCATCATGTGTTTTCTGAATTAAATTGAGCAGATTCAATATAGAAACTATACTTTCATTTGCCATGAAAAAGTAGCAATTTATTTAATGGAACTTGGTTTAGAAACATTTAGAGTAGAATATAGTCTTATGTCTTGAGGTATTTTGGCTAATACCAGAATGAAGGAATGAAAAATAATTTATTAAGCATATACTATGTGGCAGGCATATGCTAGCACAAGGGATACAACTAAAAATAAAACTATCCTTTTCCTCAAAGAACTAACATTCTTTGGGGGATAGAGGAGGAAGAGGTACTTAGGGGAATTTGATGTAGCAGCAAACACCCTAACATACCCAGGATGGCTGACAGCATAGGTTCTTTGATCTGCTTTCCTAAAGGAAAGCAACTCAAAAAGAGTTAAAAGTCTTGCTTTAATCAAAAATATATATAATTTACTTAGTTCAGGGGGAAAAGTCAGCACCCCAAACTTCAGAGAAAATACAAACCAAAGTTACAAGCCGACAAAAAACACAGAGAAAATAACACAATAAAACAGACCAACAGACAGGGCTTCTAGATGTCTGGCCATTACATCCATGCAGTGTTAGTTAGCAGAGATAGAAGCGCCAACATCTGGGTTTTCAGAGTCGGGGGGCTCAATGGCTGCCCAGAGTCTCATTTGGTCAAATCACATATTTCTTCCCAAAAGCAAGCCCCAAAGCAATACCTCTTCTCAGAGTTATATATATACTTCTCCAGGGTCAGAGAACATCACAATTTTTGTGACCAACTTGACTACAAAGTAACAAAAGTTGTGCTTTCCTGAAAAACAAGCCTCCCCCCACAGGCTTCAGGTGAGCACATGCAGCCTATTAGGGGGCAGAGTATATTTTCAAATCAGGAAAGGTCCCCAAATTCACCTAGGCCTGTTAAGGGTTAGGGAAGATCTTTAAATTCCCATTACCATTACAGTTGAACAGATAATGGAATTTAGATCTGAAGAGTCATAGAAATGGTGAATGGAGCCATAGAATAGTTAGCTTTCATTACTTTTCAAAAAGCAATGGCAATTGACATTGATTTCATCTGTAAAATGGGAATAATAACAGCACCTACCTCCCAGGGTTATTGTTAGGATCAAACGAAATCATATTTCTGAAGCATTTAGCATAGTGCCTAGGCAATAGTAAGTGCTATATAAATGCTAGCTAGCAGCAGCAGTGGCACTAATCGTATCCTTCCCAGAGCAACACGGGGAAGGGTGTGGAGAAAGAGTGGTGTTCACAGGGGCCAGGGCAGCTGGCAAGATTTCTAGAGTGGATGTCTGCAAAGCATGGTTTGGGGTCAGTGGTGGATATAATAAAGTAGGTAAGTCTTCGCTCACTTAAAGTCAGAATATCTCAGAACTGGGGTAGAATTCCAATGCTAAATGGATCAATTCTACTAGGGTGTGGTCTAAAAATTTGGTCCAGAGCATGGAAGTCCAGGTAACGAGAAGAGAGTAGTAGCAGAGAAGATGGCAAGGAGTCCTGGGTAGATGGCATGAGAAAGACTGCTACTATGCTATCCAATTATCCATGTTAATGTAAGATATGAATGACTGTGATTATCTAAATCAATAAACAATTCTAAACTTTTTTAGATATCACTATTAAAATCCTCTGTGGCAGTTACATTATTTTCAACAATACATCATTTACCATGTACTTAATTATTACAACCTTACATGAATCAGAGGAGAAATTTATAGAATACCAACAGATGACCAAGTGGATTAAATGGAATTGAAAGAAAGTCATTGTGGGGAGAGCTATAGAGGATCTAAGAGTACTGGGAGGAAACCAGGGGAGGACTGATATAAAACAGAAGGGAATCATGGGTAGGCCAGTGAGTAGGGATGTGTAAGAAGGGATCAGATGAAGGCTATAAGACAAAGTTGAGAAAAGCATAGGCCCAGTGGGTTGTATATTAATCCTTTCAGTCACTCCCCACACATATTAATAAATGTAACATAAAAATTAATTCTATGCTCAGAAAACATTAAAAAAAACCTGTGATCAATCTACAAAGAAATAACAAAATTGATGGATATTTATAACTCTTCTGTTATCCCTTGATAATGACTATGTAAATGGTCCAAAAGTAGGAAGCAAGAGGGCAAAGAGGGAAGAAATAGTCAAATGACTCACAAACAGACCAACCATCTCCTAGAATATGTTTTTGTTGTTCAGTCTTTTCAATCCTATTTGACTGTTCATGACCTCATTTGGGATTTTCTTGGCAGAGATACTGAAGTGGTTTGTCATTTCCTTTTCCAGATAAGGAAACTGAGAAAAACAGAGTTGAGTGACTTGCCCAAGGTTACCCAACTCCTAAGTTTCTGATATCAAATTTGAATTCATGAAGATAAGTCTTCCTGACTCTAGGCCAAGCACTCTATCCACTGTGCCACCTAGCTGCCTTCCTAAAATATATGATGTAACTATCAGTGGTATGTTTTACTGAAATGTAATATGCTATGCAGTCCTTTATATAAAGCATTAGTAAAATATTTATAGTAAGGCATTAAAATCGTTTTTCCAAAAGTCAAGAAGGATTGGTGCTAAGTCACCCAAAGTCAATATCCTAGGCCACCCTCTGACCAATGAATTACATTTATAAAATGGCAGATTGGAATCGGTGGTAGATATAGTCTCTAGAATGGACTATATCATTTATTAACTCTATGGACAGTTCCATGACAAGTCCCTTAACTCTAAGTCTTTACCTCCTAATTTGTAATACACTAGTACTTGGACAACATACTTCACATAGCTGTCCTGAGGAAAGCTCTAGGTATACCTTAAAGCACTATATAAATGTGACTGAATCTGGAGCAAGATTTTTCTTCCATAAAATTCTGCTTTGACTTCATTAGAATCATCAATTGACCAAGAAGACCCAGACATCATATAGACATCATAGACCTGATTGTTTGAATGACTAGAGGCCGTTCAAATAGGTAAACTAAAATAATATTTCCTAAAACCCACTCAAGGGCAGCTGGGTGGCATAGTGGATAGAGCACTAAACCTAGAGTCAGAAAGACTCATCTTCATTAGTTCAAATCTGGCCCCAGACACTATCTTTGTGATCTTAGACAAGTCACCTAACCCCGTTTGCCTCAGTTTCTTCACCATAAAATGAACTGGAGAAGGAAATGTCAAACCACTCCAGTATCTTTGCCAAGAAAATCCCAAATGGGGTCATGAAGAGTCAAACATAACTAATCACAACAACAAGAGAAGCAGTATCTCTGAGTCAAAGGGAATGCAAAGGTTAATACATTTGGGGACATCATTCTAAATTGTAAAGTGGGGTTTTTTGGTTTGTTTGGGGGGAGAGGATGGCATTTATTATGCTTCCTTTGAGGAAGCAGGTGTGGTGCTCACCAGGAACACCCACCTAAGTGTTTATTTTATATGTGAGGATATTGTGGTTTTAGTTTCAATTTTACTACAAGGTTGGTGTATACAGAGTTGTCCCAAAAGTCTTAGTGAAGTTTTAAGCTAATAGGAGGCCATGGCAAGCAGAGTTACATGCAGGGTATATGCGATTTGATTTAATCACTTAAAACTAAATTAAAACTTTTGGGACACCCTGTATGCCATGGTGTCCAGTTGTTATGTGATTCTTCTGCACTCTCAGAATTGTTAGACACTCAAAAAGACCCAGAAGTATGGAATAACCTCTGGGAAGGATAACACAGAGGATTATGATTGGAGGGTTGCTGCAGTGGAAATTTTAGAAGTATAAAGGGATACTGCACCTCTCTCTCTCTCTCTCTCTCTCTCTCTCTCTCTCTCTCTCTCTCTCTCTCTCTTTTTCTCCATACACACACACACACACACACACACACACACACACACACACACACACTATAGACAGTTGGAGGACTCCCACTCTTGTGCTTCTATAGGTCATTCAAATGACCTTACAGAAAGTTTAAAAAGGAAGTAAACTAGCTAGTAAGGGCACCAAACAATGGAATCCTTTAAGAGTTTGCCTTTACCAACTAGGACAGGGGAAGGGAGTGAGAGTGAAGGTTGTTGGGAGGGTGGGGGAAGGCAGGGAGACTGAGATACCAGAGACATGGAAGTATTTGGTGGCAAACTCACCAAATAAAACCCTAGGAGTTGAGAGCAGCCCCTATGAAATCTAGAGAAAGAGAAATTATCACCTGGTTTATCCAGAAAAAGGAAGCATGTAAATGAGATAGTTTCCCCATTCTCCTTTCTGACTTTGGTATGGAAGAGACACTTGTGGAAGCATTTTTTCTACCAAGTTCTTCTGTCCCAATGACTCTCCATTTTCTGTGATCAATAAGGTAGTTCTCAAAAGAAGGCTGGGAAAGTTCAGCTAAACTAATTTAGAGTGTTTTGTTTTTGTTGTTGTTCAGTCATGCCTGACTCTTTGTGACCCCATTTGGGGTTTTCTTGACAAAGATACTGGAGTGGTTTGACATTTCCTTCTCCAGCTCATTTTATAGGTGAAGAAACTGAGGCAAACAGGATTAAGTGACCTGCCCAGGGTCACAAAACTAGTAAGTGTCTGGGGCCCGATTTGAAATCATGAAGATGAGTCTTTTTGACTCCAAGCCCAGCATGCTATTCATTGTGCCACCTAGCTGCCCTTGAGTGTTTTTTAAATTAAAGCAATAGTATTTTGTTAATTTTGAATCTGTTTTAGTAAATATATTATAATCTATATATAAATGAGTAATCTTTTCAGGATCAGAAGAAGATGGCAAAGAAATTAAAATCCATTGTAAACTGGAGCTAGGAACATTTGATAAATTATAAAATATTGTTAGGATTAATCATCTCTTTAGATTAGATAAGATCCTATGGAAAGCACTAGAAGGGAAAGTTTTAGAGACATGGGGATATTGGTCCTATTTGTGCAGGCACCTGATGAGTGAACTGGTGACTCAGAAGTGAGTGGGTACATCAAGAGTGCTCATACATACCCAGGTGCTTAAGCTTGTAGATCAGGGCTTGGAATGCTATCTGGGGTGTCCCAAAAGGTTTAGTGCCATTTAAAGCTACTAAAACCTAAAACTTTGCTAAGAGTCTTGGAAAGCCCTGTGTATTTCATTCAGTCACCCTCCCTTAAAGTCAGTCTAAAAGCACATATGACCCTTTGTGCACAAACATAGAAGCTTTTAATGTATCTATTCACAAAATTCAAGGGGCTTAGAATGAAGTCATCTAATTTCTTTAAATCATAGCAAACTAGTCTCTTCCCTCCTTTAGACCCTCTCATAGGACCTAGTTCATGCCACTCATGTGTACCCATATTCTAAATTACAGACATTAGGGCACCTCAAAGGTCCAATTGCTCTCTGAATCATGAAACTTCCCTGCACATTGACAAGTTGTCATCTAGCCTTGCAACACTTTCATGGTGCGGAACTGATGGTGGTGGGAATAAGCTTTTTTTTTTTTTTTTTTTTTGCTTTTTGGAGGGCAATTGGGGTTGAGTGACTTGCCCAAGGTCAAGTGTCTGAGGTCGGATCCAAACCCAGGTCCTCCTGACTCCATGGCCAGTGCTCTATTTACTGTGCCACCTAGCCTGGAATAAGCATTTATTAAGCATGGCTAAACACTTTGCCAATTTTATATGATTTGACCCTTACATCAACCTACTTATGTAGGAACTATTACTATCCTCATTTTATGGTTGAGGAAACTGACAAAGATAGAAGTTAAGTTACTTGCCCAAGGTCACATAGCTAAGAAGTGTCTGAGGCTGTATTTGAACTGGGGTCTTATTATCTCACATGAAGAGGTGAGAAAGACCTATTACAGTGGAGGGGAAGATGGAAGGGTGAGTGCTGGGCATTTCTTGAAACTTACTCTCATGGAATTGACTCAAAGAGGGAATAACACAATTAGTTGGGTTTATAAATGTATCTTACCCTACCTAGAAGTAGGAAACTGAGTGGGGGTGGGGTGGAGTGGGGACTGTTAGAAGGCAGGGCCAATTGGAGGTAATCACATGAGTCTTCCTGACTCCAGGTCCAACAATCTGTGCACTGTGCCGCCTAGAGCCTATCCTCTTTGCATCTGAGACAGCACTTCATTTTGGGATAAATATCATTGTCAAGAAATTCTCCCTCATTTTTAATCTAGACCTGGCTTTCTGTCCTTTCCACCCATTCATCCCACATGACAGAACTCTAAATATGTGGATGCTACTATCAGGTTCTCCCAACTCTTCCCTTTCCTTCTTGAAGCTCAACTTCCCTAGAATTCCCAAGATGAGTCTTTTGCATTATCTTAGTTATTCCCCCCTAGATTCCCTCTAGCTTATCAATGTCTCTTCTTAAATAGGATGCCCATATGGGGCGGCTAGATGGCGCAGTGAGTAGAGCGTTGGCCCTGGAGTCAGAAGGACCTGAGTTCGGATCCAGCCTCAGACACTTAACACACACACAAACAAAAACCTAGCCGTGTGACCTTGGGCAAGTTACTTAATCCCAATTGCCTTCCAAAAAGCAATAAACAAACAAACAAACAAACAAACAAATAAATAAATAGGATGCCCATAAATAAACATGGTAGTCCTAAAGTGGCCTAACCAAGGTAGGATTCAATAAGGTTATTATCTTCCTTGCTTGGATGCTATACCATTATCTGTGTAGCCCAAGGTCACATGAATGCTTTTTATTATCACTTTACACTATTGACTCATATCAAATTTGTAGTTTAATGTACTAAAATCCATAGTTCTTTTAAAAATGAATTCCCGCTGGGGTAGCTAGGTGGCACAGTGAATAGGACACCAGCCCTGGAGTCAGGAGGATCTGAGTTCAAATCTGGCCTCAGACACTTAATATACACAAAAAACTATTCATGTGACCTTGGGCAAGTCACTTAACCCCAATTGCCCTACCTTCCCCCTCCAAAAAAGAAAAAGAAAGAAAGAAAAGAGGCAGCATGCCATAGTAGAACTAGTTGGATCTAAGACCAGGAAGATCTGGGTTCAAGGTCTACCTTTGAGATATATATAGGTTATGTGAACTAGGCAAATCACCCAACCTGCCAGTGTCACAGGTAATTGTCTAAGACCCTAAGTTGAAGAGAAGGCTCAGTAGAAGGAGGTTTTTATTTTTTTATTTTTAACTTGGGAGTTCCTTAAACAATTGATCTCTCACAGGCCCAGTCCTTGTCCCTAAACCTATCAAATCTGGAAATATGAATAATTTATGTGAGAATTTCATACTCTATGGATACCAAATAGATTTACTAAAAACACCTAACTATCCTCAATCACCTCAATTCATAAGGTCTAGTTGAATTTTAACCAAGGAAATTGAAAGAACTATTGAACTATCAGTGATTTTTTATTTCTTTATTAAGACATTTTGTTTTAACATATCAATCACTTTAAGAAACAAAAGCATTACCTTCCCATAAAAATAGTTAAGCAAAATCTCCTAATACAGTGACCCTACCTGACAGAACATGAAACTTTCAATTTTTATAGATTACAATTTATAAACCAAGAAGATTTTTATTTTAGTCATTTAGAACTGGCTTCACACAGATATTTTCCTTGAGTTTTGTTGCCTTTTAGTGTCATATTCATTTACAGTGATGTGACCATTGTGTATATTGTTCATTTCATTCCACATATATCAGTTCATAAAAGCTTCCTCATGCTTCTCTGGGTTAATAATGTTTGTAATTCCTTTTGACTCAATAATATTGTATCACACGTATCTATTAACCATGTGTTCAACCCCTACACAATTTTTGAGTACATAATTTGTTTCCAGCTTTTTGCTATTATAAATGGTGCTCCAGTGGTTGTGTTGTTATCATTCCCTTCTCTCACTAATATTCAATCTCTCCCCATCTACTGCCTGCTTCCCTATAACCTAAAAACATACCTGTATCTCTTCTATCCTCAAAAAGCCCTCACTTGAAGCATCCTCACCAACTACCGCCCCCTATCTACTTATTTGACTTTTCCCTCTTTTTAACTCTTGGCAGTCTGGCTTTCAACCTCAACATTTAACTGAAACTGCTCTCTCTGAAGTAATCAATGATTCCTTAGTTCCAAAAATGAATGGCCTTTCCTCAATCCTCATCATCCTTCTTGATCTCTTTGTGGTCTTTTGTGTGGTTGGCCACCTTCTCCTCCTTAATAACAATCAGTAGAGGGAAAGCACTTGCATTGAGGGAAAGAAGAAAACAAGTATTTATTAAATGTTTCCTATGTGTCAGGCACTGTGCTAAGTGCTTAACAAAAATTATATTATTTGGTCTTTACAACAACCCTATGAAATAGGTACTATTGTAATCCCCATTTGGAGACTGAGGCAGACAGAGGTTGTGATCTTTGATCTTTGATTCATAGTGCCATTCTCTCCTTTTTCTCTTCCTACCTATCCAGCTACTTTTTCTCAGTCTTCTTTGTTGGATCTTTATCTGGGTCATTCCCACTAAGTGTTGGAGTCCCCTAAGCCTCTGTCCTTGACACTCTGCTATACTGTTCGATACCATTTCATTTGATAATCTAATTAGCTCATGTGGATTCAATTATCTCTATGCAAATATTTCTCAGATGTTTATCCAGTCATATCCTCACTCCAGGCCTCCAGTTTTGCATCTCCAACTGCCCATTGGACATCTTGAACTGGATGTCCCATAGACATCTTAAAGACCTTGTCATCTTTAAGATTGAATATACAATTTTTTAAAGTCTTTCATAACCCAGTCTTTTCCTACCTTTCCAGTCTTCTGATACCTTACTC
This sequence comes from Gymnobelideus leadbeateri, assembly GCA_011680675.1. Classification (NCBI taxonomy): domain Eukaryota; kingdom Metazoa; phylum Chordata; class Mammalia; order Diprotodontia; family Petauridae; genus Gymnobelideus; species Gymnobelideus leadbeateri. Next base: position 805,512 of record WOXC01011344.1, on the reverse strand, counting down.
TGCTCCAAAATACTCTATTATCCTATGGCACTAGACTGCATTTATTCACACACTACATTTCATTTCCCAAGTCCATGCATTTTCACTGGTTGCCCTCCAAACCTGGAATACTCTCCCTGTGTTTCTCTTCCTCATGGCTTCCTTGACTGCCTTTAAGTCTCAGCTAATACCTCACCTTCTGCAAGAAGCCTTTGCCAATTCCCCCTTAATGCTAGTGCTTTCCCTCTGAGATTATTTCCAATTTATCTTGCCTATAGCTTGTTTGTGCCCAATTGTTTGTATATTTTCTCCTCTATAAGACTGTCCTGTCTTCTTCAAGAAGTCTTTCTTGGTCCCCCATAAAGGCAGCTAAGTGATTCAGTAGACAGAGTTCTAGGTTTGGTGTCTGAAAGTCTTGAATTCAATTAGCTTCACTCACTTACTAGCTGTGTAACCTTGGAAAAGTCACAACCTCTGTCTGCCTCAGTCTCCAAATGGGGATTATAATAGTACCTATCTCATAGAGTTGTTGTAAAGACCAAATAATATAATTTTTGTTAAGCATTTAGCACAGGCCTGACACATAGGAAACATTTAATAAACACTTGTTTTCTTCTTTCCCTCAATGCAAATGCTTTCCCTCTATTGATTGTCTCCAATTTGTTCTGTATATAGTTTGTTTGTACATGGTTGTTTAGATGCTGTCTATCCCATTAGATTGTAGGCTCCCTAAAAGCAGGGGGCTATCTTTGTCTTTCTTTGTATCCCCAGCACTTACCACAGTTCCTGGAACATAGTAGTGTCTTCATAAATGCTTGTTGACTTGATTTGATTTAGCACGTGGAGCCTTTCTTTCTGTCATCAGATTATTGGGAATGTAAAATATAGTGAGATCTCTGGATCCAACAATTTAGTGACTTTTTGTACACACTTCCAATTTTTTCCCAGAATGGTTAAACCATTTCCCAGCTCTGCTAGCAGTTAAATTAGTGTTTCTATCTTTCCATAATCACTTCAATGTTTTCTGTCAGTTATCTTTAAAAAATTTTGAAAATGAAAGAAGAATAGAGATGGATGATAATACTACTGATTTTCAAAAAAGAAAAGGAATGGAATGGAATCTTCAAGTGAGAGGCTGATGGGCTTGATTTCAATTACTAACAAAATTCTATCTAGGACATAATATTAAAGGGATGGCTTGTGAGCAGTTAGAAAGAGAAGCAGTGATGAATAAAAGCTAATATGACTTTGTCAAGGTCATTTTAGATTTACTTTTCATCTCTTTTGGACATGATTTTAAGACTAGTAGGTTAGGAGAAAACCTGGGATGATGGTGTAACTGCATTCCAACAAGACATTTGCCTTAGTTTCTCATGCTTTCTGATACAGAGATGGAGGTCATATGATGGTATAGTTATAATGGTTAAAAATAACTTTTGTTTATGTGATGCTTTAAAGTTTACAAAATATTTTCATCTGAATTATATCACTTAATCCTTATAAAAATCATGACATCAAGATCATAGAATCATTTTGAGGTCAGAAGATAGCACAAACATTATTATCTTTACATCAATCTCCCAGAAAAAATATAAACTCCTCAGGGACAGGGGCTTTTGTATGTCTTTGTATCTCTAATACCTAACAGTGCTTTATGCTTTTTTTAACCAGATTTTTTTTTATTTCATTGTATAGAGCAGCAATTATCAAAATGTGATCTGTAAACCACTAGAGGTCCCTGAGGCTCTTCCCAGGGGTTCAAGAGATCAAAATTATTTCCATAGTAATACTAAGACATTATTTGCTTATTATAACATTCCTCCCATTTCCAACCACATATCTATGTGAAGCTAGGGTATTTTTTTTAATATCTTTCAACCAAAACAACATATCACAACAGATTGAATACAGAAATAGATAAAAGAATCCAGCTGTGTTCTATTAAGTGAAATATTAAAGAGATTGAAAAATATATAAAACAATCCTTCTCTCTAAATTGTTTTTTTATTTAGAAAAATGTATTTTTTCATTAAAATGCTATTTATGTTCATACATAATGGGTTTGTTATTGTTATTTTTAGATGAATTTTTTAAAAATTCAGTTTTAATTTCTAATATGGTAACTATCAATAGATACAAACCACATAAACAAAATCTCTCTGGGGTCTTAAGTTCAAAACATTTGAGAAGTGTGGATTTAGAGAATTCTCAGTAAGGAAACTCCCTACCAGTGTAGGTCTATAGCTGTTCTGCTTTTCCTAATCTTAGAGATTTGCCTATGGCACTGAAAGGTTAAATGATTTTTCCAGGCTAACACAGTTGGTATATGTCAGGAGAAATACTGGAACCCAAATCTTTATAACTCTGAGGCTGCCACTCTGTTCACTACATTGTGTTGCTTCTCAAATAATAAATGCTTGTTGCATTGGGAAATTGTGGTCCAGATAATTTCAGTGTTTGTCACATAGCTAGTAAAAGGCAGTTGGGGAGCTAGCACCAAGATGGCAGAGTAGCAAGAAGGACAGCCAAGATACCCAACATAACTCTTCCACAAAGATCTGGAAAATGTACTAGAGTCATAATCAGGAAATCTGAGGGGAAAAAACATCATAAGGAGTCATATTTCCAGTCTAGATCAGAACAGAGAAACAGATAAAGGCATTTTCTAACACTGGAAATGAAGTCTAGCCAGCAGCATGGCCTATAGAGCATTCCACTGTGCAGGAACAGAGAGAGGATGGAGGCTGTGTACCAGGGCAAGAAGAGGTTGTAGACCCATACAGGAGGGCCTTGACCTTGTTTGGGATACTGAACAAGTGCCAACTTGTAGCTCTGTTTTCATTACCCAGGTCTGAGTCATAGATCCAAAGTGGACTGAGGAGCAGGCCTACCCATAGTGGGGGCATTCCAGGTTGAGGAGCAGTTCATGACGCTAGGCTTTGTCTTGAGTAGGGAGCAAGTTCAAAAGAAAACAGCATTTTTGTGGATCTGACCTCAGGAGTGGAGTTCTAGATTCAGTTCTAGACTCCAGTCCAGACTGGAACCTATAGCAGAAAAACCAGGGCAGGAATCTCAGATCAAAGGGGATCCTACTATTCTTTCACTCTGAACCTACAGGGCTTTCCAGCTGACTGGCAGTGGCTGAGTTCATTGGCATTCTACTGGAACACCAACCAGGGCAAATCCATAGAGTCTATTGCTCAGACCCAAACCCAGATCAAGAACTTACAGAAGTCAGACAGGAAGGATATGATCATACTCAGCCCTAGATCAGATCACTTTGGGAGCACTAAAAGTTTGCAGACCTTCAACCTGAGTTATTTTTTTTTATTTTTTTTAAGCAGTTGGGGTTAAGTAACTTGACCAAGGTTACATGGCCAATTATTTTTGTGTGGGTGTTAAGTATCTGAGGCCGGAACCAATCCCAGGTTCTCCTGACTCCAGGGCCAGCACTCTTATTCACTGCGCCACCTAGCCACCCCAACCTGAGTTATTTTTGAGATCCTGGAATAGCACAACATTCAATGCCTCAAGAAGAACAGTAGAAGTATCCAAGGATCCAAGAGGACACAAACTCAACATGGATTTTCCTTACAGGTATGTGCAGAGCATAACCCTACTATAAAGCCCAAGTCAGAAAGTACGCTGTAAGAATGAACAAACAAAAAAGTAATGCCACCATAAAGAGATACTATGTTGACAATGATGCTCAATACCAAACCTGAATAATCATTATAACCCAGAATAACAATTACTCCAAAACATCCACAAAGAAAGCCACAAAGAGAAATGCAGTTTGGGGGAAAGTTCAACATGAATTCTTGGGAAGGATGAAGCAAGAATTTTAAAGGGGTAAAAAGTAATTTTAAAAATCAATTTTTGGAGCATGACAGGGAAAATGCTCATAAAAATGAGAGTAATAGTAGAAAAGAATTCACAGTTAGCTGTAGAATTGGACTAAGACTCTGGACTCTAGTACTGACTCTGCTATTCTTAATGATGCCAGCCCTAGATCAATGTCCTTTCCAGGTACTTATCATAGCCTCTTTCTTCCTTGATTATTTTTATGACTCTTATCTCCAATACCAAATTTTAGGGGAGCAGAGACTCTTGCATATAGTAGAAGATCAACAACTATTTGTTTAATAAATGAAAAGGGATGTATGACTGTAAAGAGTGATTTAAAGAATCTCATTCCACTACTATAACACAAAAAATGAAGTAGAAGTAGACAGAGAAGTGATTAGTCTCAAATGTGCTTTGGATAGAGCCTAAAACGGAACTAGTAATTTCTACTTACTGTGTCTTTTTTTTTGCAACTCATCAGAAAACACACTCATTAAGAAGGGTATGACTGAAGTATAAAGGCAAATGTCTGTAATCCCAACTACCAATGAGAACAAGGCTCTCTTGAGCTCAGAAGTTCTGGGTTTCAGTAGTCTAAGCAAAACGGGTGTTTGAAATAAGTCTCACATAAATATGATGAGAGCTCACAAAAGTGGAGGGCAGAGGGGTGTTACAGGTCTGCCTAAGGAGGGAAAACTTGCCCAATTAGAAACAGAGCAGGTCAAAGCTCCCAAGCTTATCAGAGGTTTCCTTCAGACTTAAAGCTGCTTAGAGTCTCCTTTGATCTAATTCTATTTCCTTCTTTTGTAGTATTCCCATATTCTTAAAATGTTGTGCATAATGAAAGCACTAAGATATGGAAATAGTGTCACATTTGTGTCAGTGAATGATAGAAAAGGATAGATAGAGGAACTATGATTTAACTGATGAGTGTATCCCACCGCTGACTTTACTCAAACTTGTTTATTGATTATTAGATTGTCTTTGGGAGTTATAATGGCAAAAACAAATTCATCACCCTGAAGCCAATTGAGGGAGAATCTCTCTGAATGTAGCTAGGTTGTACCACAGAGCTATCACAGTCAAGTCTTATTCCAGTGCCTTATCATCTGGTGAAGATGCTCCTAAACTTTGATTAAGTCATAGGAAATCAAACCAAACTGGGAAATGTTTCAAGTATGGGCCCACTGGAGATTAGAAAGGATATTTGCCATTTTAATTCTAGATTCCAAGACTTCTAGTACTCAATATGTGTATCTTCCTGCCTCTACACAGGACTCAATGTATATTGACTCATTTACAAAGGTTCTGTTCTTAGTTTTAAGGAAAAGGAAGTGGTTACACAATCTCCCATAGGAACCCAATCCCATTTTTCTACAGTTGACTATTGTTCAAAGCAGTATGTGTTACCACTGGAAGAGTAATGGAAAGGGAATATATAATTATTTATCTAAGCTAGCATACAAGATACATGAGGAGTATATGGAACGTAGTCTTCAAAGGAAAGAGGCTAGCACCTAATGAATCCAGGAAGTCTCACAATTCCACCAACAATTAATTAGTGTCCTAATTTTTCTATATCCCCTCTAATACTTGTTTCCTTCAGTCATTTTAGTCAATCAGGTAGGTATAAAATAATATCTCAAGGTTGTTTTGATTTGCATTTCTCTAATCAATAATGATTTAGAGCATTTTTTCATATAACTATAAATTATTTTGATTTCTTCATTGGAAAACTGCCTGTTCAGTTCATATTCTTTGATCATTTATCAATTGGGGAATAGCTTGTATTCTAATAGATTTGACAAAGTTCTTTACATATTTGAGATATGATATCTTTATCTGAGAAACTGTCTGTAAAATTTTTCCCCCATAAAAAAACAACTTTCTGCTTTCCTTCTGATCTTGGTTTCATTTGTCTTATTTGTACAAAAAATTTAAATTTAATTTAATTGAAATTACCCATTTTATACCTAACTTTGCTCTCTTTCTCTGATTTATTCATAAATGGTTCACCTATCCATGGCTGATAAGGAATATGTTCCATGTTCTTCTATTTTCTTGTAATATATTTCTTTATATCTAGGTCATATATTCATTTTGACCTTATCTTGGTAAATGGTATAAGATCTATGTGGTCTATGCCCAGTTTGTGCCATACTGCTTTCCAGTTCCCCACCCCCACAAGAAAATTTACCAAATAATGAATTCTTATCCCAAAATCTTTAGTTTTTACACTTGTTGAATACAAAGTTATTATATTTATTTGTTGTTGTAAATTGTATGTTTACTTCTTAGCCAATACCAGATAGTTTTGATAAATTGCTAACCCTACTTCCTTCACATTTTTTTCATTAGGTCCTTTGATTTTCTTGACTTTTTGTTCTTCTAAATGAATTTTGTTATTTTTTTATGATTCAGAAAAAATATTATTTTTTGTAATTTAATAGGGATGATGTTGAATGTATAAATTAGTTTAGGTAAAATGGTCATTTTTATTATGTTGGCCCTGACTACCAATGAATAATTAATGTATCGTTTATTATTTAAATCTGATTTTAGTTGTATGAAAATTTTTTATAATTTTGTTTATATAGCTCCTGAGTTTGTTTTGGCAGGTATACTCTCAGGTATTTTATTTTGTCTAGCGTTATTTTAAATGGGATATTTTTTACTATGTCTTCTTGTAGGGTTTTATTTGTGGTATAGAGGAATGCTGATAATTTATGTACATTTACTTTATATTCTGTTACTTTGCTAAAATGATTAATTGTTTCAACAAACTTTTTAGTTGAGTCTTTGGGATTTTCCAAGTATATCATCATATCATCTGCAAAAGGACATTGTTTTGTTGCCTCGTTTCCTGTTTTGATCCCTTCTGTTTCTTTTTTCTTCCCTTATTGTTATTGCTAGGATTTACAATATAATATTTAATAACATTGATGATGGTGGGCATCTTGTTTCACACCTGATCTTACTGGGAAGGCTAATAGTGAAAAATTACATTACCTTACAAATAATGCTTGCTAATGATTTTAGATAAATACTTTTTATCAGCTTAAGGAAAAAATCCATTTATACCAATGCTTTCAAGTGTTGTTGTTGTTGTTGTTTTTAAAGCAATTGGGGTTAAGTAACTTGCTCAAGATTACACGGCTAGTCATTATTTTTGTGTGGGTGTTCATTTTCTGAGGCCGGTTTCGATCCCGGGTCATCCCAACTCAGAGGCCCGAGCTCTTACTCACTGCGCCACCTAGCCGCCCCTCAAGTGTTTTTTAATAGAAATATATGCTGTATTTTATCAAAAGATTTTTCTGTACTTATTGATATAATCATATATTTTTAACTTTTATTATCCCTGCATTCCTGATATAAATCCAATTTGGTCAAAATATATAATCTTTGTAATATATTATTATAATCATTTAGGTAATTTTTTATTTAGGATTTTTGCATTCATATTCTTTAATGAAATTGGTCTATAATTTTCTGTTTTTACTCTTCCTGGTTTAGGTATCAGCATCATATTTGTTTCATAAAAGAAATTTGGTAGGATCCCTTCTTTACCTTTTATTCTGAATAATTTATTTGATATTGGAATTAGTTGCTCTTTAAATGTTTATGGAATTTGGGGTGTAGAAGGAAGGGAGGGACAGTAGGGTGGAGGAGGGGAGGGAGAAAAGAAGGGAGGGGAAAAGGGAGAGAGGAAAGGGAAGGGAAGGGAAGGGAAGGGAAAGGGAAAGGGAAAGGGAAAGGGAAAGGGAAAGGGAAAGGGAAAAGCAAAGGGAGGGGGGAGGGGAGGGGAGGGGAGAGAAGGGGAGAGGAGGGAAGGGAAGGGAAGGGAAGGGAAGGGAAGGGAGGAGGGAGGGAAAGAGGGAAAAAAAGAAAGAAAAAGAAAGGAAGGAAGGAAATGGTCTTTCTATAATTAGCACTTTTTAATATAGTCACTAATGTCTCTTTGATCATTTTCCCCCTTTTCTGGGTATATATTTTTTTCATGGTGTCCTTTGCAGTGCTTTTCTTATACTTTTCCTCAACTGTGTTATGTGGCAGGCTAACCACACCCAGTATGCTCCTTTTCTTGCCCTTTGGATGATCCATAACTTCAATTCTGTGTAAACTGTATATTCTATAAGCTTCAGAACTGCTCTGGAGCAGTTTTCTTTGTTCATCATTTTAACCCATTGTTTCTGTATTTGTTTCTTGGCTTGCTAATCTATGATGCTGACTCTGAACTGTATTGTTATGGAGTTAATGGAAGAGCTCTTTCCATTTAACAAACCATCTTGCCAAAGAGGCTTCTCAGGAGGGTAGAATATGATCATGTGTCATATTCTAGGTTGTACCCTCCCTTCTTTTCTACCTCCCTTCCTGCCTGCCTAGAAAATAAACATTAAAAAACTGTTTAAAAAAAATTTTTAAGTGAGTGTCAGTTACCTGAATGGTGTTGAGGGTGTTAGCTTTCTTCAGATTCAAATAAAGGTTGACAATTGCTTCTAAATTAAAAGTGGACATTTTAGCCTGGGAAGACATAGAAACCCCTGACACATATCTAAGAATTTGCCCTCAAAACTTTGATGTTTGTCTCACTTTGAAGTAAAACAACCTCTTTCCCCTCATGACACAAGCTCATTCAACTAAATTCCCTTGATCAACCCTTCTTTCTACATTAGCCATGTTTAAAATTTATATAGATGATAGTTTTGGGGGGTTTTTGTTGTTGGGTTTTTTTTTTTTTTGAGGCATTCGGGTTTAAGTGATTTGCCCAGGATCACCCAGCTATTAAGTGTCTGAGGTCAAATTTGAAGTCAGGTTCTCCTAACTCCAGGGCCATTGCTCTATTCATTGTGCCAACTAGCTGCCCCGGGAGGAGAGATATTTTAAAATAATTAGCATTAGATTTTTTAATACTGACTTATGTTATTCCTTTGCTACATATTTACTCTATTAGCATTGACCTAATAAGATTATATGGCTAGGTAGTACCAAAGCCCAACTCCAACTTAAAATCTTAGAGTTATGAAACTTTGTAAGTAAAAAAACAATGCAGTGGATAGAGTGTGGGGCTTAGAATCAGGAAGACTCATCCTCATGAGTTATTAATTGTTGCATTATTAATTATTATTAATATATTATTATATTATAACTGAACAACAATAGCAACAAAGAGATGACCAAGTTCATCCTTTCCCCTCTTCTTTCTGATGAGGAAACTGAGGCCCAAGGAAGTCATGTGACTTGTCCAAAGTCACACAATTAATTAAAGGTAGATCTGGGAGTACAATGTAGACTTTACGATCCACATTCTTTCGCTCTCTATAATCCATGGTCCTGCCTTTGTACATCTAGTTACCTTTCAAATGAATTCAGGAGTGAGATTGATTTTCCATACAATTTTAGATAGGACTAAATTGTGCTGAATGAAACAAACATCATAATTACAAATATTTAGGAATTTTTAAAGTCACTAAAATAGAAAAAGCTAACATAAAGTAACTTTAAATGTCTGTCCTCTCTCCTCCAAACCCTTTAAACTTAAGTATGTCATTTGTTGTTGTTTAATCCTATACAACTCTTCATGACCCCATTTGGGATTTTCTTAGCAGAGATACTAGAGCTGTTTTCCATTCCTCCCCCTGCTCATTTTATAGATAGGTAAACTGAGACAAAGAGGATTAAGTGATTTGCCCAGAGTCACATAGCTAGTTAGTGTCTGAGGCTGGATTTGAACTCAGGAAGATGAAACTTTTTTATTCCAGGCCTGGGCTTCTATTCACTTTGCCACCTGACTGTCCTTATATCTAGCTTACTTAAGTTTAAATTTAATATTTAAGTGTGAGTAACATGAGCATACTGGTGCTGAAGGTATTAGCTTAAATGGCATTATAATTTTTAGTGAGAAGGTAATCTGCAAGAGAGCTATAAGTACTCAGAGCATAAAAGTCATTCCACTGAGGATGAAGGACACTAAACTTTCCGCCAAAGCCCATGAAAATGGCACTGGTGCTACGTTATCTCCTCATATACATAGCAGATCAGGGCAAACACATTTGAACAGTGTCAACCATGGTCTGCTCCTTGGTTTACATCTGTCAAGACTGAAATTTAATAAAGACTGAAATTTTTAAAATTCGATGAAATAAGGCATACTCTAGTCAGTAAGAGAACTAAAAGCAAGTGATTAGAAAGGAGGTGATTAATTCCTGGAGTTTAAAATTAGTTATCTGCTTGAAGTTTCTCTGTTTTCTGATTAGCTCAAATCTTTAAAAAGGTCACTTATTCATTTAATTAAAAAAAAGATTAAGTACCCATTATATGCATGGTAAATGTAACTAGCTTGCTGTAATGTTTATGTCCATTAATAAGCCTCAGATGGAGCCCATTAAGGGAAGCTTGCTTAGGGAAGGCTTGCTTATAGGAAGGCTTTCACACTTTTTGAAAATTTCTAATTAGGCATTGAGTCACAAGGGTTGTGGTACCTTCTAACTCTGAGAAGGGTATATATATATATATATATATATATATTCTGAGGTGGTATTTTGCTTTGGGGTCTTGCTTAGGAGAAGGATCTTGTGATTCCTTGGTTGAGATTCTGAGTTGCCATATGTTCAGAGCTCCCCAACTGCTCAGATTTAAAGGCTCTCTCAATCCAGGGATGTGTGTAAAGTGTATAGTTGATCCAGGCAGTCAGAGCCCTGTCTGTTGGTTTTTATTTCTCTGCTTGTATTTTCTCTGACATTCAGGGTGCTGGCTATTTCTCTGAACTAGTGAATGTAATTAAAAAAGATTGTTGACCCTTTAAGTAACTCTCTTTCCTAGTAAAGCAGATCTAAGAACCTGTGCTAACAGCCATCTTGGGTGTGCCAGGGTTTTAAACTGTCCTCTTACTCCTTCATTATCCCATTTTTTAGGAGTGTAAGGGAGATAAATTCCAGAATATCATTAGTGCACATTTATGTTCATCCCATTTGAGTTCCATCTCTTAGGACCACTCCACTCCACTCTCCCAAACCCTTTTCTTGCTTCATGCTTATGGTTTTGATGAAGCAAATTATTTCTCCAAATTTACTCAATAAATATGGTGTCTTTTTCTTTTTTTTCCCATCCTCCCAAAACACATTTGTCCATTGTAGGGATTGTCAAATAATATGGCCTAGGAATTGCTCTTCCTGATACTCATCTAAGGTGTAGAGAGTGGCAACCCCCAATCAGAGCATCAGGTTCCATGGAGAAAATTCCAGGCACGTAAGTATTAAGTCCTCAAGGACATGCTGCTTGTCCTACTGGCTGGTTAAATGGTTGGAAATTAAAATTTCAGCGGATACTAGAACTGAGAGGATTTTAGACATCATCTGGACATCAGTGAACAGTTGAGGAATCTGGGGCCTGAGGAGGGAAATAATTCATCTAAGGCCCTGCTGGGCAGGTGTTTAGTGTGTGCACTAGAAATTATGTCTTCAGACTGATGGTGCAATGTTATTTCCATTGTACTAAGAACAAGTGTGAGGAGCCTTACGTAGGCTGATATTTAGATTGGAATAGGGGCTTATATTTTGAAGCCTACTTGGAAAACTGTAATTTTAAAGGTTTATGTGAATCTTAAATTTAATATTGCAGGAGGTAATAGCCTACACCTCTATTTAGGCCAAGTGATAGAATTTTGTGAATAAAGGATAAAATTCTATTCATTCAATACATTCTTACTGAGCTTCTACTATGGGTGAGGGTTTAACTAGGTGGTGAAGTGGATAGAGTACTGTACCTGGAGTCAGAAAGACCCAGAGTTCTTCCTGGGTTCAAATCCATCCTCAGACACATGAGCTGTGTGATCCTGGGCAAGTCACTTAATCCCAGTCTGCCTTAGTTTCCTCGTTTGCAAAATAAGCTAGAGAGTGGCAACAAGAGATAAATGAATGTTCAATTAAAGAAAAAGAGCAGGCTTGCAAAGTGAACTAAAAATAAAAAATGGGAAAAAAAATCCATAGCTGATCTTGTCCAAAATGCCTCAACACCCCCAACCCCAATCTCATCATCGTATAAGACACACTGCTAGCAGTTTCAATAACCAAAAGAAACGAGGTAACACATGATAACTTAGAATTTTTCCTGGATACATAGAATTGAGTCAGAACTAAAAATGTTGCTACTGAATGTATTCACTACCCCACTATTGTGTCTGTATGTGTGTTTCATGCATAGACCAAGTAAGTTATTGTGTTGTCTCTTTTATTTGTTAAAGGCTAGGCACAAGTGTCCAAAGGCTACTCTTAATAAAAGGATGTTCCATGGCACAAAAAAGAAGGGGGTAGGGGAGGAAATAGCAAACCATTCTCATATCTCCACCAAGAAAATCCTAAAAAACCTGGATCCCCTGATATTAATTGGTTGTTAATATAAGAAAAAAGTAATCCTTTCTCTCAATAGAGAGCACAGGACCAATTCTAATCCTAGATCTAGGAATAGTCTGGTGTTTTTTTCATAGTTCTAGTTAGTTCTGTGTGATCCTAAGTTACTACTAAATTTGATTGCTAGTTTACTGAACAAATTACTGACAAAATCTTCAAGTTTCCATCCCATTGGCTTGCTGTAGCCCCAAATTCCTTTTTCACGGGCCTAAATCTTCCATTTCCTAATTAGAGATGAGGTCTGAAGTGCATATACCTTGAACAAGGGTAGAGATTCACTTAAATTCCCAATAAGGTGCAGAACACTGATATTATATCCTTTACCAGAAAACAAATAGAGTTAAGATAGCAAGATGAGATCACTGAGAAGCTATAGTGGAGGAAAATGGGGAAGGAGGATCAGAAAAGAGATGTGATCTTTATAGTCACATTGGGACACACATCTCCTACTTCTCATTTTTTGCCTAGATCGTGGTCACTTAATTACCTCAAGGGCTAGTACCCAGTCATGTTCTTCTCCCAAAGTGCCCAGCATTGCACTGGGCAGTCAGGAAACTAAATTTTTTTAAAATGTTGATCGATGGGGAGGCTAGGTGGTCAAGTGAATAGAGCACTGGCCCTGGAGTCAGGAGGCTGGGAGTTCAAATCTGGCCTCAGACACTTAATTCTTATTAGCCGTATGACCTTGGGCAAATCACTTAATCCTAATTGCTCTGCATTTCCCCCTCCCCCCCCAAAAAAGGCAAAAAAAAAAAGTGTTGCTGCAGCTCTTCCTGACAGGGCAGAAACAATTTCATTTTTTTTTTTTTGTAACCACTCCAATCTGATCCACTTTGAAGACTGACTCATAAACCTCTAACCAATAAAGAAAAATTCAAAGGTAATTGAATCCATTACCCTGTCCCCAAGTTTTCAAGTAAAAGGGGGAGGGGAGAGGGAAGTGGGTGTCTTTTTTTTTTTTTTTAACTCTGCATAAAATGGAGATTCTGCCTCCTCCCAACCTTGGGCAACTGAACTGAGTCATAATAGTGGTCAGGGTGGACTCCACCCATTCCTGGCATACAATTTATGCCAGGCTTAAATATGGTTTAATGAATTAACCACCAGGCAGAGCACTATGGTAGCACAGGTCAAGAGAACAGCCTGTCTTATTGGCCCTTGAGGTAGTTTTGCCCTTTGACTGGAGTCAACATCATTCACTGGCACAGATACTGTTGGGGCCAATGTCAGTTTGTCAGTCACTATTGATTACATTCCAGCAGAGATGAGATCCCAAAATGAAATAAACAATATCAACTTGAAAAAAAATTATATATAGTCTGTTTACTCTTAAAAATCAAAGGCAGGACCAATATTTAATGTGTCTAGCATGTTGTTCCTTCTCAAAGAGGACCAAAGATATCAAGAAAATGATGTATTGACTTGCAGTTGGATTGGATTTAAGTGAGGCACGACTTCACAAATCCACCAACTCTCCTCTCTCCCAAATGGCTCCAGTGGAAAGATATAAATAAGGAAAATTGGAGATGATATTGGATACAGTGGGAAAGCTTGGCCTTTTAAAATTAAGGTTCTTTCTCAGGTCTCATTTCTGTCTCAGGCAACACCCATTCAGTGATTAAGAATAGGTAAGAAATGAGGCAAAAAAATGGCCTCTTTTACATAGTCAAGAGAAAAAAAAAAGGAATTTAAATTTTGATCACTGAAACCTTGCAAGATTATCTGTCTTGGGGCTTACAGGCTAATTTTTTTTTCCTCTTCCCTACTTATCTATTCTATCATTAAAAAAAAAAAAACTGGAACAACGAACTCTTTTGCCCCACATAGTTTCATTTATGATTTCTTGAAATACAGCTTTGGAAACCCAGACTTTGATAAAGCCCATTGGGATTCAAATACCTTAAGCCCAAATCACTCTGGCTCTTACAGATTAGCCAAAAATAGGTCCCAGCCCAAGCCTCACTTGGTCATTGTTTGGGTTTTGATGGCTCAGAGTGAGTGTAAATAGCAATTGTTTCTATTTTAGCCAAAAACCCTGAGGGTCTTCCCCTCCCAGATTGTCTAGCATTTTGACAGAGCAGGAAAAGAAAGGACCAAGTTTTTCAAATATGGACAGCAGTCTGCCTTTATTAAACAAGTGTCTTCTATTACACACTTATAGTTTTGCATTATTTTGGAGAACACTAAAAATTACAATGAAAAGTGGATGCTGAGGATGCTGAGTATTTGGATTTTTGAAACATTGATTGATATCACAGCTGGTTCTCATTTTTTTTTCTCCCAAATACTTGCTTATCCCACAACATGCACTAATATAATAGTAACTATATAAAATGTTTCTTCTCTTTTGTTGTTTTTGTTTTTGAAAGACTTTAAAAATAGTTATGCATCCAAGAGCCATAGTCACCTAAAATGCTGATTTATTTGTAAATTTTTTGTCTGCAAAGATTCTGCTAAAAGTGATTAGGAAAGGCTGACCTACTTATATACGTTTCTGAAATCTGCCTTTAAAAAAGCACTCCTAAAAACACTCCAAAAGTGTATATGTATGTATGGATATTGAAGCCCGCATAAACCGGTTTAAAATAGAAAGTAGGGTAGCTGTCATTTCTGATATGTTTTTGTTTTTGTAGGTAGAGTTGGGTATGATGTTCTAGGTAATGTCTACTCACTGGTCAAAAGTTTGGAATATGTGATGTGATATTTTCTTTTAAAACTTCAGAGTAAGCCACTAGTGTTGCCCAATTGCAGTTAGAAGAGCTTTTCTTAGGACTTTAATGCCTTGCATTTTACACCAACTAGTTTCGTGGGTCTCCACTAAACTGATACCTCACCCTGGCATGAAAGTGACCCTGGATTCTTAAAGTCTCTGCAAGGGCCACACAAGCCCTGATAAATCCGGACCAGCTTGGGAAAGACTTTGAATTAAGAATCTTGCCATGCTTAATTCATGGCTCACGGACAGCTGCAGAATAACTTTTTTTTTTTCAGCAACTATAATCCATTAAAACCCTAAAGAGACTGTAATCTGTGTTCAGCAGATGTAGTTCCCATGCAGACCAGATTGAAGATCCCTGAATTACTGAAGTATAAGGTGCCTCAGATCCCCTGGAAAAGTTGTACTGGAGATCCTCTTCCTCCCTCCTACTTTCCCCTATACCATCCAGAACTCCGCAGACTAACTTGCACACCATGGCTTAAAATAGGTACTTTGACCGAAATGGTTTCTAGCTCCTTACTCTTGTGGAACTCCGATCAGGGGTCTCCAGGTTTCTCTCCAGGTTTCCAGCTTGGGTGTAGGGAGGGAACCAAGCCCTAGCTGCTTAAAGGCAGTGTAGTGGGGTTGGAGGAAACAGAGCCTCCGGAATCAGAGGACATAGCTTCCAATTCCATTCCTATTACCTGTGTGAGCTTAGTGGTGTTTTCTCATTCCTAAAATTGTGAGAAACTTGAATCGGACGATTGCGAGGTTCTTTTCTCTCTCTTCCCCAAAGATTGTGAGAACAGAGCACACCCCCCACATCATCTCTGCCAAGCAAGCATCTCAGTGAGCGGTAATGTCCGTTGAGACTTAGAATGTAAACTCATTGAGGAAAGGGATGGTTTTGAGTGAATTAGTCAAAGTAATTCATTAATTCGTTCCTTAGTCCCAGATATTGCGCTAAGTCCTGGAGATACAAAGAAAAGCAAAGTAATTCTCAAGGAACTTTTCAATAACTTCACGGAACTCAAAGTCTAAGGAGGCAGGCAACATAAACACTAATGTATGCAGACGAGATCTCTCTCTACAGGATAAAATGGAGAGTTTTGTCTTTGTACAAGGCTCAGAGCCTTTGTACATGGCAGGTGTTTAGATATGTGCTTGCGGATTGGAATGGAACGGAATTCTCTTAATTTCAAGCTAAATGGGAACCGACCTCTAACAATTAGGCCGGTTCCCTCCCTATTCCATTAATGGAATACGGCTGCGAGCTCCCCAGAGACTTTGCTACCATTGTCCCCAGGGACCAGCAGTCATTACAGGTGTACTGAGCTCAGGGGCTTCTCCCTCAGCACCCTGAATCAGACAGCGGACTAGTAGAGAGAGGATCTCAGAGGTCTTCCCGGCAGGAGATGGAGTAGTTGGGTTCTTAGGAAGTCGGTTTTCTAACTCTCTTCGGTTAGTCCCAAGTTCTATTTGGGGATCCGTGACCATGCAGTAAATTCAATTTCACAAACACATTCGGCGCCTGCTCTTCCCAGAAGCAGCGCTGGAGCCTTCTTCCTTAAGAATGGTCCAAGCGGGAGAGGAAAGGCTCGAGAGGTGGGAGGTGGGGGGAGGGGAGCGGAGGCTTGCAGGGGTTGCTTCTGGATTATCAGACTCTTAGGCTCTAGGCTCCCTTGTCCCCCGCCCAAGAAGGAGAGAGAGGGTGGGCGGCTAATCTGGGCTTAGGGACGGTTGAAGGAAAAGCGACAAATCCTGGGGAGCATTTGGGAGGCAAGTCCCACGCGCGTGGGAAAGTCACCCTAGACAGAGTGAAGGGGGCGCAAGTGGACAGGGGCCACAGCTGGGTGGCTCTGTAGCCAAGAAGGTAGCTCTCTCTAGTGCTAGAGCCCCGCGAAGTCCGTCGAGCAGGAGGGAAAAAAGCCCTCCTTCCACTGTGGCTGCGGCTCTTGTTTTCGCCAGCCAGGCGGCAGCTCACAACCTTCCCCCAAGGCTCGAGCTCCATCTGACCTGTTCTTCTTGGCCGCCAGATTGTGGATAAGTAGCCGAATTACAGGGAGAGGAAAAGGAGGAGAGAGTAGTGGAATATCTAAAACACTTTAGAGAAAACCCAAACCCACGAGTAAAAAGAGTTATTTCCTCCCCTTCTACATCTACTAAGTCAGTTTCTATACTTTGGGAAGTTGCCATTCCCTTCGGGTTACGTAAAGGTGTGTAGAGACCAGAGTTCTCCACTTCCGCCTACCTGCCGTGGGAAACACGGCTTTACTTTTGTTTCGAGGACAGTGGAAAAAGGGAGGATATGGAGAATTTGGGGAAGAAAAGATCTCACTCCGAGATCCTTGAATTCCTACGCACTGTTTGAAGGGCCCGAAACTGAGTTCGGAGAACTTCTGGCCTTTTACGTAACTAAAGAAGCTGTGAGGACCCGAGGGAAGCACTTTTGTCGTCGACAGTCACACACAACCTGACAGTGTTGCTGGAACAGTATCTCTTTTCTTTTTCAGAAGAATATTTTTCCTGCCTTCCTTCCCTCCCTCTTTCCTTTCCTCCCTCCCTCTTTCTCTCCCCTCCCTCCTTCCTTCCCTCCCTCCTTCCCTTCTTCCATCCTCCATTGGGCTGGATATAAGGAGAGTCCAGCAATAATCAATAACTCTTCCGTAGCCTTTTAATAGAAAGGGGCTGATAGGACTTTTCAAGACAAATGCCACAGGAGATGATGTATTCTTCACACTTTCCACTGAAAGAGCTGTTATTTGCACTTATCAACTGAAACAAGTTAGTCCATGAATCCTGGCTACTTGTTGCATAATACATCTATTCATATGCTAAGAGAGAGAAAAACTGGGGCTGTGGGGGTTCTAGGAAGGGGAGACTGAGAAAGCATACTTCAGCTATTTGTTAGTTTTTGTCTTTGTTTTTGTTTTTTAAACAGGTGTTTAAACAACAACAAACAACAGGTTGTTTTAAACAACAACAAAAATGTTTATTCTACCGCGGGCCCAGAGATGCCATTACGAAGGTGGACCCATTTTTTTTCTTCCGTGATTGGGGGATGGGTACGGAGATGGGTGGAGAAAGGAAGGAGAAGGAAGGAATGAAGTCCAAAGTTGCTAAAATTTAATTTGTCTTTCCCCTTTCTCAGTAAAGATAAATTGTGTACAAAAGATTGCTTAAACAATAGGATCAGCAGAGTCAGTTGGTATAAAGGCAGGAGAATTTTTCCCAAACGCTATTTGTCTGATGTGTGCTAAGAGAATTGAATCGTAATGACTGAGAAAACTCTCAAGTTGAAGGGACAGCAGCAATCAAAAATCTAGGGCTGTCTTTGGAGTTACACTATCCTACCTCAGACCCCGAAAGGAGAAATAACAACTTTTACTCCTGGACATTTCCCGCCCCTGCCCCCCTCCCCCCCCCCCGCTTTTTCTCTTCTCTCCTCCTCTGCCTAAAAAAAAAAAAAAAAAAAAAAAAAGTTCGATGCTCCATTATGAGAATTTACTGACCCAAGTCGGGAGAATTCTGTGAGAGTTTTGTACTTTGTACTTATCTATTGGTTCGGTCTTCTCCCCCCAACCCCCACCCCTAACTTCCCGGCTCCTGTAAGTCCCTGAGAATAGTTCTTAGGCAGAGCTCCGCAAGAACTTGCAAACCAGACCCATTCCCTGGCTCCACAGCTCCATATCCACTTACCTAGAATGACAGACTGCTGGTGAAGGGATCCAGCCCGGGGCTAAGAAAAGAGGGGCTGTTGAAAAACCAAACTCAAGTCAAGTTTGGGGCGTGATATTTCACAGTGCCGCTGGGACGCTGATTTATGTTCTCGCCCTATGAAATAGTCCAAACTCTTTGGCTTTGGATTATTATTATTTTATTTTTTATCAATTGTTCTTCCTCTCTATATCACGCGGAGATAGCTTTAAGTAGAAGGGGGATTTTATTTATCACCCAACACGACTGAAATGTATTCAGACAGAAAAGAACTCACACTGGATCTTTGGCTCAATTTTGGAGCCGTCGGGGAATCATTTGACTAACTTGCTGGGATGTTTCACAGTCGAAACAGAAACGCAGCTCGCGGTTCTGCTGTAAATCAGACAACTGTCTTCTACTATGAAAAAGAAATATCTAAGACAAAGGGGAAAAGAAAACAGAGAGGAAAAAGGCAGCGTGGCCAAAGCAAAATGTCCTTCAGAAACGAAGATTATATTTTAATTTTAGAATAAAAAATGTTGGAGTGTAGGAGGATATACAAACGTGAATGTCCTCTAATGGAATAGGCATCCCAATAGAGCGTTGAACGTGGAGCCAGGAAGAACTGTCTTCAAAATCCTGCTTCAGGCACTTACTAGCTGTGTAACTTCGTGCAAATCACTTCTCTCAACCTCATCTCTCAGTTTCCTCATCTGTGAAATTGGAACACCTAGGGTTGTCCCTCACAGTGAAGATTAAGTGAAAATAGTGAATACAGTGCCATATAAATTTAAGTTCCTAACAATACCTTGTATTTATATGGCGCTTTACCCCATGCTGAGAGGTAGGCTCCCAAGTTGGTGTCCTGACTGATTTAATTTTGCGTCTGCCCTCCGTCCCCCATAAATGAATCAAAATCGTTTCCAACATCACATTCTTTCACTCGCTCGAAGCGCTGTGAACCCCGAGACTGTTACCGGGTTCTGAATAATCTACAAGAAGTCTGATTTTACTTGGAAAAATGGGAAGAGTGAAATAAGGGGCAGGTAGAGGTAAAGCAGCCTGAAGCACAAGAATTAGACATCTTCGGGCGTTTTCCTTTTCCCAACTTTCCGCGAAAAGGATAGCCCCCTTGTGCTGCCCAGTCAGTCCATAAAACAATGCAGAAACCTTAGAACAAAGAACGCTCGGATTTCCTGCTACACAATATAGATCTAGGGATCAAAGCCTGGGATGGGAAGAGTCCTCAGTGAGCCAGAAAGTAGAGGAAAGCTGGAGAAGGGAAAACCGATATAGGCATCCATTCAACAACTGATTGTAATAAATTTAAAACCAAACCAAACATCTCTTGGGGTTGCTCCTATCTGCAGTTACGTCACATAGCGCGCAGCCCAAAAGATACACCGTGTTACCACAACCGAGGAAAGAACAAAGGTTATCATTGTTCTCCTACAGGATGTTTTTTTCACTAGAAGAAATTTAAGAAGAGAGAAACTCTTCGAAATTGTGTCCCAGAGGGCTTGACCCTTGTACACCTGCAACACTCGTAGGATTGGATTTAAAAATATGTGTACTAATTTTAAAAGATCTAATGAAGCCCAATTGAATAATTTGAGCTTGTTTGATTTTAAGCATAATTTTCTCTAATCGCTAAATAAAGAGACCCCAAGAGGACTCAGGTGCTTACTTGAAATTCCTGTACTTGATACCAATTTAGAGCTGTTATATAGAGAGAACACAGGCAGATTAAATGTTTGGGTTTTTTGTTTGTTTGTTTTTAATGGTCGTTATCTAGGGAATTACTCAATCCAGGGAAAAGGGGCGTTTCAGGGTCATTTCAAATGATCTTTCAAACCTATTAAGCTTTATGTTGAGGGAGGGATCACTCTGCTCCCTTCCTGGTTCTTTGTTTTGTTTTGTTTATGAAAAGGCAAAGTGTTTGTGACTTCATTAGAGTCAAGAATTCCTGCCACCAAAGAAGATTTCATGGAGAAGTTAAATGACTTGCACAAGGTCACCCAGCCAGTACATGGGAGAGAAGGGGCTCAAAAACCAGATCTTACTGACTCCAAGCCGAATCCACTACCCCCTCGATTACTCTTGTTTTGTGGGAAAAAAAATTAAAATAGAATATAATATTTCCCAGGGAAGATCATTGGCAAGAGGCTGGGAATTCTGAGAGCAAATTTGATTCGTGCATTTCCCCCCCAAAACTTATCTTTTTGCAGTTTAATACACGTCAATTTCTTAATCACAGTCTGTTTGTACAAGCTCTAAGGTACATTTTACATCGAGTTGCTCCCTACTTCTTCCAAGAAGGAATAAAAGGAAAAAAGGGATCCTCTGTTGTTTTTTTTTTTTTTGTATGAGCATCCTATTTTGTGAGTTATTC
Source organism: Gymnobelideus leadbeateri (assembly GCA_011680675.1). NCBI lineage: Eukaryota > Metazoa > Chordata > Mammalia > Diprotodontia > Petauridae > Gymnobelideus > Gymnobelideus leadbeateri. The sequence continues at coordinate 784,493 of WOXC01011344.1, read as the reverse complement.
TTTTGCCAATAGATGGCATAGTGTCCTTTCCATTCCATTATAACCAGACCAGAGCAAAGAAGAGAAGTAAGCCTCCAGCTTACTGGTTTTAGTTTCCTGTTTTTCTTTCCTTTTCCTGGTTCTAGTGCATAAAGGTGGGCTCTCTCCTCTTGGGGGTACAAAAACACAGATATCTCAAAAACAGTATATTACCCCAAAAATTAAAATTACAGATGTAATACATACTGTGAACCCTATAAAAAGCGTTTACAATTGTTACTTAAAAAAAGAAATTTATAACTTTCATATGTACCTTCCTTGTGTAATAGGCAACTGCCATATGTTTCCTAGTTCCATAATTCAGGTTTTCCTGGACATCTGTAGCAGGTAGTGAGTGCTTCTTAAAGCACATTTTATGTAATATGAGAAGTAACCTGCACTGAAGACTAAAGGTTACCGTAAAAATACAGGTCTTTCTAGAAATGCTAGCTATTCTGAATTTACATCATTCATTAGTCAGCCTAAGATAGATCCTGCTCCCTTCTTCAAGTCATTCTGCTGGGAGAGAGTCTTGTCTATATCAGACTTTCAGTAAGCATTACAAAATGGCCCCTTTTCGGGGGAGAGGGTCATCTAACTATTGTAGTTGTTGCTAGTCTACCATATTTTTTCATCCTTCTGAAAAGCATTAGGGACATCCCTCTGTGTGACTATTCATATATACACAGTATTCTCTCTCATTTGGGAAATGACATAATAATGTTTATATTTATGAAGAAAAACATGCTAAGCTTTATTTCCTCACATTTCCTTTACTGTTTTCATGAATCCCCTATTTCCATATTAGAGTAAAAATTATACAGGGAGTAAAATGAGGTCATGTGGCTATGTATTTCTACTAGGATTTTTCATGTTGTGTTTAATTGCCACATCAATATTACACTATTCAGATGCTTACTTGAATTTGGAGAGGCAAAGTACTTCATTTTGTTTTAAAAATATTTTCATTAAGCTTAAACTGAAATGTTTTATCTGTAGTGACAGTATGGATACTTTTTAGCCACTTTCTGGACTGTTTATACTTTCAGCAAAGTACGTAAATGCACATAAATTTTCCACTGCTTAAAAGTCCTATCTACAGATGTGCTACACAGGAACTTAGTCCAATTTTCAGCCAATTAGAAATTGTAATGATTTTTCAAGAAAGAAACATTGACAGCCAAAGCAGGCAATTCTTACAGCAAAGGGGCATCAGGGGAAATCTGGTGCCACTTTCAATTCGGTTCCCAAAGTCAACATGTTAAAGTAAGTCTTCTCATGAAAGAAAACGTGAACTTCAAATAAGTTGTGGGAAGAATGTGAAGTCCGGGGTTTGAGATGCCAATTCACTGTGATTTTTTTGATACAGCAGACTTGCCAAAAGTTAGCAAGGCGCCCATTTAGAACACTTTATTCAAAATACCGGTTCGTTCTTTTTCATCTTTTGATTTATGGGTCAAAATATGAGTGTCTGAAGGGACTGGTCATTTTCCCTTATTTATTTATTTCGCTCTTTTGTTAACTTCATTACTTCCTGTCCATCCACGAGACGGTTGTGCTAGCTGCAGAATGGGATATGTCTATCGAGAGGCTGAGGATTGGAATTTATTTTATTTTAACTTTTTAAATCATGAGAAAGATGGTAAATCTTGGGGGCAATGCGTGACTCGGGGATATATTGGGGTTCTAGCAACGGGTTTGGAAGACGTATTTTCAAAATACTTCTCAGTAAATCTGACACCCAACTATCCACTCTTTGCTAGTGTCCTTGATTCCCTGGTTTGTGTGCAGGCCGGTTTTTGAAATAATTGGAAAACTAACTTCCCAGATCACTGAGGGTCAAAAACGAAGCAATACGTTCAAGTCCGAGATCTCTTCATATCTCGCCAACCCAATCCCAACCCTCGCCAGCTGCAGAAAACTCAAGTTTTGCCGCAGAATAAACAGCCCAAACTGTTCGATCCTGTTTAGTTATCTTCCAGAAAGAAGTAATTACGGGTTGAAAAATAAAAGCGCAGAGGGAAAAAAGCCTCTGAGCTCCTTTTATTTGCAATTCGCTTACTCCGATGCTTTCTTTTCACGATAGTTTTGGTCTTCGCTAATAAAGGTCCGGAAATGAAGGGTTATTGTATGGGAAAAGATGCAAATGATTCGGTGTGGTGGCATGGGCAGAGGCCTTAGGGAGGGAGCGTGGCTGGGATGCTTGTATACATACCACACACACACACACACACACACACACACACACACACACACACACACACACACACACACACACACACACGGGCTGCTTTATAGGTAGGAGAACTAGGAGAGAAATTTTCGAGATCCTCCCTTTCATTCAGTTGGGCCTCCTTATCTAAAGGCCCCCTAACAGGGTGGTTACAAGATTCCGAAACGTCCAGTGCTACTGCTGTTAAATTGAATTCAGTTAACCTTGCTTTTAGTATGTTCTTCATATCTATGATAAATTCGCGGAAACCTTTTTGATATTAATAGACAAAGAAATACAATAATTTAAGCGCCGAATCTGCCCTTCTTCGGACATCCCAGGCTTTACAAATTCTCGACTCCAAATTTTATTCATTGAAGTTAGAGAGTTGGGAAACTAAATAGGAAGGAGAGACAGGGACACACACACACACACACACACACACACACACAGATACAGAAACAGAGGCAGAAAACAGATGAAGACAGACACAGGAAGAGAGACGGAGACACAAAAAGGAGGGAAAACGGGGAGGAAGAGGAAGGGGAAAGGTGAAAAGAGAGATTGTGGAGGAAAGGTAAGAGGAAGGAGAGAGGGGAAAGTGGGGGAAGGGGGGAAGAGAATAACGGGATGCTTGGTCCATTTTATGACGCGAACCATTTCTTGAAGCCTTCTAATCAGTACAGAGATTTTATGCAGGGTTCCCAATTAGGAGGATACTCTTCACCAGATTATGTTACAAAGTAACTGAGCCAAAGTAAATAACTTCGCGTTGGTGCTTTATGGAATCGCCTCCACCCTTCTGATCCCCTCCTTTCCCTTCTTCCAATGTAATGTCTTCATTTTTTTTTTTACACTAATGAACAGTTCTTTCTTAGTGGAAAGGAAGCCAAAGAAAGCCTTGACCCTTCGGAAAATTTGTGGATCTTGTGATGATTTAGGAGCTTAGAGTTGTAGTTCATTATACCAAATAGAACCCTTAAACTTAAAAACAAAATGCCCATCCTCCCAGTAGACTGAATTCTCTAAGAGGTGCCTACGTTTGACGGCTAAAAGGGGAGGAGTGGGGGATGAAGACCCAATCTCACTAGAGAACATACTCTTATACACCAAGGTATTTTGAAAGAACTGAACTAAGTAGAAGAAAGGAAACATATAAACTCGTTACTCCAGGGCTCAGAAGTAGAGACTATTAAAAGTTCAGAAACCTAAACTTGGAGAATGGGTCAGTAAATCGGCGGTTAATCGTATTTTAAATGCTACTCTCCCACAAAAAGCGCAGTCTCAAACCTGCTGAAATAAAATAGCCGATACCCACTATCGGGCCAAATAAAATTAATCGCCTCACAATTTATAAAAGGAATTGGTGCTTTAAACACACTGGAGAGAGAGCCAGAGGGACAGACTGGGCTTTGTTTCATACACACGATTCTTTCCACTCTCTTCAACTTTGAACAACACCTCGAAAAATAACAATGGGATCCGACAGGTTTAAACACATAGGAATGGTCAGACGCACGCGCGCGCACACACACGAGCGCACACACACACACACACACACACACACACACACACACACAGATCCCTTTACTTGCTAGTGTTACTAATGCCTAAATTGACTTCTAGTTTAAAAGAAAAAATAAAAACAGTAACCTTTCTTCTAATCAAATTAAGTTCCTTTAAAAGACTTTCTCTTTAATATTCCTATACTGCTGGGAATATTATCATCTATATTGCTGTTTTCTGGGGTAGGGATTTGACTTATTTAGAGAGTGCTGCTAGTTTATTTCACTCAGTAATTGTTAAAATCCAACCCTTCCCAGAAAAGATTATTTCTCTCTCAGATAGTGGGTTTGTTCCCGAATATTTTTGTAGGAATCTAAGAAGGGGTTCATTTCTGAGGAGCTCATTCACTTTCCTGCGGATAGACTAACATCAATAAACACTTCCACCCCGTTGTATGTACTGGTCCTGTTCTTTGCGACACTGGTTTGACATTTCACTTGTTCATATTCTGAAAAGTGCATCCCCAGAATCACTGGAAGTCTGAAGAAAGTGGTTGCAGCAACCATCAGGGCTCTACCTTCACCAGGGGCTTCAGTGTCCTTGGAAGTGATTTCCCATTTTATATATCCTAACCAAAAAAAGTGAGTTTTCATATCCTCTGTCTCTCCTTCTGATTTCAGAGTTTTGCAAACAGATTGGATCTGTTCAATCATGGAGCCCAGAGTAGAAGCCAATTCAGGCAAAATGAAATGGAGAGAAAATGTCTAGTTCAAATGAATTATTTACTCCTCCCACACACACCCCCTCCAGAAGTTAAGTGGAGTTATTAAAAATCTCTCTCCCTTTGCCTATCTCTCTATAACTGTTACATAGTCATGTGTTTACATTATATCTATATTCAGACTGTATGTAGTAAATAAGTATATGTACATACAAATTCAAACATGACCTATGAGTATATAGTTGTAGATTTATTTTAAAGTAACAGTTGCAAAGGTATTTTATCGAGCCATCTCCATTTTTATCTAGAAAGATATACCAGCACCAGGAGTTAAATCCACATATACACTAATTATTGAGGTAGAGAGAAAGTGACAGAGGTTAAAGATGAAAGAGTCTGGTTTTACATAATGTTAAATTGGTATAGATTATATCTATATAACTAGATAATGAAACCCACAGGGACACAGATAGAGCAAGACACACCCAGAAAAGCTGGGGGAGCTTAAAAAATAGCTATTGCTAATTGACTTGAGGAAGGTAGCTCAGTTAGTACCTGAGTTTTAATACATAAACACTTATGCATCTTAAAACTCAGACTACATGTAGATTATCCAGACTGAGTTTCTGACTATTGTTTAACATCACCTAGTGTCAAGGAGGAATGGCATTAAAGAGTCTGATAGAGCTTCCATAGTGTCCAACCCTGTAAATGTGAGGCTATAACTTGGGGAGGGGGAAGTTGGTGTGTCACCACCTACATCAGACCTTGCTGGTTGTTTTTAAATCTGGGGGTTCCCTCTCTCATCTAAGAAGAAATCTTTGTGCCAAGGAAGACTTGCTGAATTTAGAAGTAAGAAAACAATGATATTTTAATACTGCTTCTTCAAGGTCATCTGGGTAACCTTGGGCAAGTTACTTAACCTTCCCAGGCATGTTTGCTCATGAGGGAACCCTCTGAGGTGCTTTCCAATTCTAAATCAAAGATCATCACTTCTGACCTTAGAAAGTTCTGAGAGGGCCAAGGAGTGGAGCTCCAGAAAGTAAAAAGAATAGTCTGGTGTTGGCCCTGAGGGGCCATAGTGATGCCTATTCTTTTCTTCCAGTCAATTAGCTAAGGGACTAACTATTCAAAGAAACTTAAAATGACAGGAAGGACCATGCAAATTTCTATCATCCATTTTCAATTCACACTTTAAATATCTGAAATCCTAAATATTCTCCTTTTCTTTAACTACATGTATAATTCAGGCAAAACCAAATTGTTACAAAGACAGTTGGGACTGGGTAGAACTAAAAACCATAAGTATCTCCCTTTACCCATTCTGATTAGGTTTCTGAGAAATAGAGATTCTACTTGCCCTGGGAGCACCTGGATTAAATGGAAGGACCAGCAAGGGATACTGTTTAGGAGAATGTTGGGGCTGGGTCAGGATTAGTGGGGAGTTTGCAGTGGGGCTGAGGGATATCACATGGAGGTAATGGGGGAGGCCCAGAAAGGGGTGGAATCAGTCACTAAAATGTACTGGTGGGGGCTAGAGACTTCTAGCCTAGGCGGGAAGTGAGAGATGGAGGAGATTGCAGTAGAGGTGTGTGTGGAGAGGCAGGATGGGATTGGGTAGAATACTGGAGGCTTTGATGGTCTTTTGCTGACTTGAGATGATCTTCCCCATCTTGGAGGAGTGGTCTAGCTGACTGAGGGGGATGCACAATCTTTCAAGTTAAAGCATTCTCTGAAATCTCCCTATCAGGATAATGTGTTGCATTTGTTCTCCTGCATGGAGGTTGCACTCAAGTAGGGCACTCACTTTCTGAAACCAAGCCTGAATTTACAATATTTTATTTGAGACTAGGCTCTACTACATAACCGTGCACTCTAGCAGCCCTTCAAGAGCTAAAGGAGAATGAGGAACAGCATTATACGGCCTCTTCAACCCCTTTCCCACAAATTTGTTTCAAGAACAGTAAAAGCTTCCGTACTTAGTGCAAAGAGAGCTAGCCTAGGAATCAAGAAGACCTGGTTTCGAGACCTGCCCCTGACAAATAGTAGCTGTGAAATCATGGGAAAATCACTTAATCTCTCAGTGCTTGGAGACACTCTCCAAATTATTGACGCATCTTTGGAATTTACACACCTGAAAACTAATGTTATTGTTTTCCCATACCAGTGAAATCACAGGTTCGGACCGAAGCTCCACTTCCAAATCTCGCTGATAGTTTTACATCCCTAACTTTAATAGGCAGACCTATTCTGTTCAGCTCACCCCACACTGTGGGATAAGCCTGTTTTATGTGTTAGATCAGTTACAAAAGTATGTATTTTTAATGCAACTCACACACACACACACACACACACACACACACACACACACCACATACAACTCCCTCAAATTCTCCCCAAATGTTTGCTAAAAGGATTCTTGCCAACAAGAATTTAACCCGATGTCCAAATCTTTATCATCGAATAAAGACACAAAGCTGCCTGCTAGTCTCTTTGAAACGATCACTGTAACCCCACTCTTGTGAGGCACCTTAAACTCCGAAATAACATTAATTCTTTACATTACTTCGTACTGCCCTATTACTCTTCTCCCCCTGGGCTAAGGTAAAATAGTCCCGTAGTGGATATGTTATTTTAACCTGACTACACAGATTCTTGGAAAAAGACGTGTGAGGACGGTCTTCCAAACTTTGCCGTTGGCTTATTCCCTCAAATGAGATGGATTTCTTCCTCCTGCATCCTATAGGAAGAGAATTGCCTTAATACTTCTTTAACTGAATTTTACAAAAGATTGGATCATTTAAAATTGAATCTTATACCACATTTTTTAAAACATGAAGAGTGAGAAAGTTGAGTTAAAACTAAAAATTAAATGATATACACATGTTGCATCCTACTCGATCTGTGTTCCTCCTCCCCCCAAATATAAAACATGGAGTTTTAAAATTAGTTGAACACCCTAAATACTTTTCACAAAGAAATGAACTGTCAAAAGTTGGAGAAAAGAACTTTCATTGAAGAGTAGATAAATAACCCCGCCCCTAAATTGTACCTAATGGTAGTGGGCTTTTAAAAATTCATCTAGGTTATTTTAATTTTGCATTATTTTTAAATTTTAATCTTAAAGCTGTGCCCTAAGGCCATTTAAAAACGTGTTAAAAACCATAACCTTAACGTTAAAACAATTTTTTTTTAAAAGAGGGGTATGGAGCAACACCTCTAATAAAGTGCTGTGCCATTTGGGATCTGTTTGGTTTCAATCTGTGAGTCCAGAGAATAATTGGGGATGCTAGCTTCTGATCACCTAAACTTAAAGGCATTTACAATTCTCCGATTCCATACGCTCCCACACACCATAAAAAGTACTTTTTCTTCAATCCATTAAAAAGAAATCTTGGTGATGGGGGGGGGTCCCTCCACCCCCCATCCAACCTCCCTTTAAAGTATGTTCGTGACCAGCTGCTCTGGGTCGAGGCGAAAAGTTTCGCAGTGCCTTTCACTTGGAGACTTTCTAGTGTTCCTATCCTTTAAACTCTTCCCTAATCAAACCAAGTGGCCTAGCACCCTTTTGAGATAGTAGGAAAAGGATCAGATGCTTGACCTATGTGTGTGCGCGTGGAGGTGGGGAAGGAAGGAATAGGGACCTAGGGGAAGGGAGAGGGTGGAGGCTGGCAATAGATGGGGGACATCGAGGGGGCATCCGTGCTGGCGGTCTGACTGAGCCAGGCGGCGGCGCATGGAAGCCCTCCACTTTTGCAGCCTTGTAAGGAAACGGGCCCCGGCTTCCCCCAGGCCGGGCTTCGGGGATTGGTGGTTGAGCTGGGTGATTGACAGAGTTCTGGGGCTCCACCCCGCCCCCGCCCCTTCCCAGCCGCTTTATTGACACTAATGAGCAAGTTCTTCCCACCGCTCTCCTGCCTGGAAGTGCTGACAGATCAAGGCAACAAATTTCAATTACAAGCCTTAATTTGTGTCCGCAGAGTGTTTTTTACCCATGTCAGTTCTTTCTGGCGCATCAGACGAGGCAGAGCTTGGAGGAGAAGAAGGAGGTGGGGGGTGGCAGTGAAGACTCACATCCCTGGAAAAAAAAATAGGAAAAAGGAGAGAGCGCGCAAAAGGATTAATTAAAAACAAAACAAAACAAAGACAAGTTGGCGAAGGCACTGCTGATGACTCGGATTTAAGGAAAATCGGAGAGGAAGCGCCAAATTTGTTCTTGCCAGCGGCAAGGAGGGCAGATCTGAAGTGGTGGGAGGCAGCGCGTATTTTTTGTTTTGTTTTGTTTTGTTTTTTGGGAGGGAGGAGAGAGCGAGTGTGTGTGTGTGTGTTTGTGTGTGTGTGTGTGTGTGTGTGTGTGTGTGTGTGTGTCTGCGCGCGAGTGTGCGTGTGTGTATATGAGAGCGGGGAGCGCCGCGCGCGTGTACTGGGGCGGCGGGGATGGCCGAGAAGAGGAGAAGCTCGCCCTGCAGCATGCTGAGCCTCAAGGCTCACGCTTTCTCTGTGGAAGCGCTGATCGGCGCGGAAAAGCAGCAGCAGCAATTGCAGAAGAAGCGGAGGAAGCTGGGTGGAGACGACGCCGCGACCGCCGTGGAGGGAGGCGGTAGTGGCAGCGGCAGCGGCGGCGGCTGCGAAAAGAGCTCGGTGGAGGGAGCCGAAGGCGCCTCTCTACCGCCGCCGCCAGGGGCCGGAGCCGGGGCTGGCGCGGGGTCTCTGTCGGTCCGGAGCTGCGCGGAGATGGAGCGGACCTGCGGTTCCCGAGGACCTGCCGGTGAGTCAGCCCCTTGCCCACTTCCATTCCCCACGACACGGAGCTGCACTGGACCCCAGGAGAGGCACCCTGGTTCAGGACCCTAGTCGGGTCTGCCACTGGCCTCAAGGCAATTCCCCGGGGACAAAATGCCCAGGCTCTGGGCCTCAGGCGGCTAGGGACTGCTGAGGGAATATTCCTCTGCTCAGCAGGTTTCATTTGGGCTTTGGGGTAATCAACCGCAGGGAGGAGGGCTGCAGTGCCTTCTCTGTCCCTAACTCCCCCCGAGCTGCGGCTGCTGAGACGCCTGCACTCCCGCACGCGCAACTGTGTTTGCACCCGTGGGTCGCAAGGCACAAGTAAGTGTCTCAAAGTTACTAGTCAAACTTCTTCACCATCCACTCTCTGATTTCAGGCCAGCCTGCTGATTTTTTTTTTTTAAACTTTATTTGAAAACGTCGCCTTGGCCTCTAGGCTTCTGGCTCACACTGTGCAACCTTCTCGTAGACCCTCTCCTTCATACCGTTCCCCCCACTCCCAACCCGTGCTAGTGTTGTGGCCCAGCAAAGATGCTCCCGCTTTCATTTTAAAGCATTCCCCTCACTCCTAAACAAACTGGGCTATTTCCTTTCTAATGATTTTTGAAAATTTCCCTCCAACCTTCTTAACGTTGGAAAGCATAAATTGACAACAGAGCAACTCAACCAAGAGGGAGATAATATTTTCCTATTTGATTTCTCCTCTCTGGCTTCGTACTGAGAGCTCATTTTCCTCTTTTCTCCTGAAGCCCTTTTGGGACTGGAAAAGGTGCCCAGGAACAGCAGGTTGGTACAAATTGTCGGGAACTAGGCTTTTATTATTTTTCTTTCTTTACATTTCTTCAAGTCAGGTATTGTCAACATATTATTTGGAAAAGATCGGGAGGCAGGAAATCCTTGCTGTCTTAACCAGGATTGATAACATGGATTTTGTCAAGTGGGGCTGACAGGCTTCTTGCCAAATTTCAGTGGGATTGCGGGGTCTGGGCGGTTCGTTACCATTGACTTTCGGGCCCGGGCTGGGGCAGCATTTTGAGGAGGGCACGGCTCAGCGCAATCAGGAGGGGGACTGGAATGACCGATTCGCGTGGCTTTCTCGCTGCTTTCTCTTGCCTGGCGGAGGGTAAGGCTCTCCAGGTGTCCGGCTGCTGCTGTAATTTTGTTTCCCATCCCAAAGCCTGCTTGCTTTACTGCTGGGTGCGAGGCCCAGGATCTCTCTCTGTTGCACCCTAGTCCCTCCCTTCTTGGCAGGCGTTTTCTAGTTTCAGTCCCAGTGCAGAGATCCCAGTGCAGGCCCATGCCGGCGGCTCCAGGATTGGAAGGGTGGCGAGGGCCCGAGGCTAGGCCTGGGGGTTGGAGAAGTATGTCTGGCCTGGCACAGCACCTCTCCCCTTCTCCGGGACTCAGCCCCTCTCCTAGGCTCTGGGGATGGAGGAGCTAATGGCCGTGAGGGAGGCCTCAAGCAGCACTTCTCAGATTGTCAAATAGTGAGGGAGGTGAGGTTGGTGGTTAATGTAGTATAGAAAACGAGAGGATATCCACTTCGTTCTTGGTTTCTTGGGGGCAGCTAGGTCACAGCCTTGCCTCCAGGGTCTGCCTCTCTCTCATTTTCTCCTTTTTCTCCCTGACTCCATAAACTATGTTCAATAACCTCTCTCTTTTGCAGGCGGCTGTGAAGACGGTTTCCAGTCGGGAGCTTCCCCAGCCGTGTCCCCGGGAGCCTCTCCGAAAGGGTCTCCAGTTCCTCCTCCTGCCCCTCTCCCGGCACTGCCCCAGGCTGTGTCCCCGCTGCCCTCCTCACAGGCACCCCGGGTGGATCTTCAAGGCGCAGAGCTTTGGAAACGCTTCCACGAGATCGGAACAGAGATGATCATCACCAAGGCCGGCAGGTAAAGAGGCCAAGCTGTCTCAACGACCGACCTTCCTTTCCTCTCGTCCTTAGTAAATCAGTCGGAGAAGGCACAAATAATGGCCCTCAGTAGTTGGACCACCCGATCATGTGGGTGCCCTGCTATGGCACCTCCATTAGAACAGTCAGAGACGCAAAAATGTTCCATATCTGTCCCCTTTTTAACCCATTGTGAAAGGGGGGCAGAGGCAGACAGCTAAAACTGTGTTAGCTATTGAGTAGAGCAGTGCCTATGGGAAAGCAGGCTTAATAAAACATCACTGAAATCCATAAGAAATTAGCTGTGACCTAATGTAGAAGCCCTTAGCATTCAGATTCACCACGGAAATTAACTTTAGTTTTGGAGTTCTCCTTCTATACAGTTTTCCAAAGCCTTAGAACTTGTGAGGAAACTCTACCTCGAAGGACTTTTTGTCTTTTACTCTTTCTACTTTCATTCCAGTCCTGGGGAGGGGGGTTTGCGTTCTCAAATCCACATTTAAGGTCACCCATTGGTTCTATATCATCCAGTTATGGTTTTTTTTTTTTTAAAGTATGAATCTTTCAGGTGTGTTTCATTCTAAGATTAGATTGTGATGAAAATAAATTTGAAATTCAATAGTAAATTGTTAGCAGCTTGAGCTTAGATCTGTGTTCCTGTATTGATTGTCCTCCCCTTTGAATTTGCTCTTTTTAGTAGGTGGATGAGGGATCCTCCGCAAAGAAGTTTTCTAAATTACATGAAATGAGTAATACCATCAAAGTTTTTTAAAAGAATAAATCAATTTTTTTCAAAGACAGTTTTTAATAAGCTGTAGAGATTTATACAAATGGTAAGCAAGGCCTAAAACCTGTAGTATATCCCTCTAGTTATATAAAATAAACTGATTCGTATTCCAGGCAATGAAAGCACAGAAGTATTTGGAGTTTTAAGTTTCCTATTCATTTAGCCCAGTCCCAAAGTCTATGAATAATACGATTTCTTAAAAGGAAACTTCCCTTCCCCCCTCAACTTCCAGTGGGTACACATGGTAAAAACCTGCCCAGCATAAAAGTATCCAAACTTATTAGAAATTACAAAAACATATTTTATTGAATCCATATGCTTCTTTCTACATTTTCAGAGAAGTTTTTTATTAATGATCCAAATTCAGTCTTCAATAGCACAAAGTAACATTTGTCTTGTGTAGGGTCCAGTCAAAGACTTTCTCTATCTTACAGGTGCACTGAAATAACACTAAAAATGAGCTAACCACTCAAGTACTCCCATGCTTAGTTAGAAATAATGGAGTTTCTTTTCTATAGATGCATTCTTTAGTTGCATTCATATTTTAGGTGGGGAAGACTATTTAGTTACTTATTACTAAGTAGTCAAGTTAAGAAGTTAGAGTAACCAAAGTAAGATTAACTGTAAAAGATCTTGGATAAAAGTCATAGCAGGAAAATGTTTTATTTTAAAATTTAAAATCTTGATCTCTTTTTCTTTATTTGACCCAAGACTAATTATATGGTGCATATTTTCTTTCTTTTGCTCTTGAAAGCATTCACATCTTTGAAAGATAAGTTATATAGCTTGAATATTACAGCATGCTAAGGAAGCAGAGATAAATGAAAGGTTTTCCAAAATGTTATAATTAGCCAATTATTTCATTATCTATGCTAAACAAGATTATACTATTTTGGTTATTTGTTGTTGTGAGGATTTATTATTATTTTGGAGGGGTGGAGTGGGTGGTATATATACCTTGTATTTGGTTTCTGCTTTCAATAAAGAAGTTTTACTATACCTTTCAAACTTCGAGTAACTTTTGTTCTTCACCTTTAGCATGTTGCAGACAGGAAGTCCTGTCTCAATAAAGAACATATTGTTTCGGGTAGAGCATGGCACCTTGGCTCCTTGTGGCTTTTTATAACCTTTGTAAATTTCACATTAGAATCTGTTTTCCCCCACTTCCAAGAATTTAAATTCCCAGTCTTCTACTAAATATGCTTTCTTGTTTGTATATTTGTATAAAACATGCTGCAAGAACTTTTATCAAAACAAATCCATTGCTAATTTTAGTGTATGCTATCTCAAGTCCACTTCTTTGCCTTGAAATAAAAGGGAAATTTCAATAAACTTTGGTACGTGTACATGGTCTATCAGATTGCATCTTATAAATCAGTTTTGATAAGTCCCATTTTTTGATTGTTTGACATTTATTTGTATCAAAAATAGAATCTGCATAGACAACGTTGTTCAGCTTACAAAATTCCTCTTTCCTGTTCTCCAGATTCTTCTTGGTAGCATATAGGGATAGAAGAGGGATGGAATTGTTTTATTTTTGTCTTTTTTGTTTCTGATGCCTACCAAGGTTTCTGACACCTAGTAAGTACTTAGTACACTCTTGTCAGATTGAATTGAATTGATTAAATAAACATCACTATGCGCATTCCTTTAAAAAACATTAACTTCTCCCCTTTATTATGTGTAGGCGGATGTTTCCTGCTATGAGAGTGAAGATCTCTGGTCTGGACCCACATCAACAGTATTATATTGCAATGGACATTGTGCCAGTGGACAATAAGAGATACAGGTATTCTTAATAGCGGTGAAGATGAGCTCAGAGGCTGAGGTTTCACTAGGGGCAGAATTTTCGAGATGCAGTTGATGGTAGATTTTTGTTTTTAGTGGTTTAAGACATTCTTTTCATTTCCTCATTTAGGAGTCTAAAACCTTGTGCTTGGGCCAGAAACAGAAGGATCATGAATTTCCTAGGACAGTGCTTTCTACATGTGGTGCCCATTGCCTATGTAGATGAGGGCTCTTTGTTTTGTTTCACTTTGCTGGATGCTATCATTCCTCTGACTCCATGAAAGATATTTAATAGGGAACATTTTTAGTGCTGTTTGGTTTCCTGTTTAAGATCTCTACACAGGCCACTTTGCCTTTTAAATTAGATTTCTATTTTCATTTTAATTTTTGGAGTAAATATGTGAATAATGCAGGTAATATTACTTGCAACTTGGTGACCCTAAAATTTTAATTTAGGATTTTCCCCCAGGTTTATGTAAACTTCAAGCAAAAGCATCTTTTTGGTACATTAAATTGAATTTGGGACAGATTTTTAAAAATATATTTCTATAAATTTCCCAAAACTCTTGTAATTTCTGTGATTTGTTGCCAACAAGATAAAGTACATATATGTTTGGTAATCATAAAATGTTATTTATATGTGGGCTGTTACTTTTTTTGTTTTTATTTTTTAAACTAAATAATAACAGAAAGTAACCCCATTAATTCGCTGACACTTGAAAAGGCCTACAAAGCTATTGTTCTCTTCTTCTAGGCAGCTGCACAGTTTTAAAAATTACTTTTTATAAAATTCGAACTTTGTAGTTATCATTTATAAATACAACTGACTACCAAGAAGGCTCAGAAAAGGTCATCTGGAGCACAAATTGAAATTTTGTGTATCCTCTGTAAAGTTTAGTTCCAAATTTCATAGACAATATGATCTTTATTTTTTTCTCCCATGAAAGAATTAGAAAGGCCACAAAAAGTCACCATTAGATGTTGAGATTCTTAAGAAGTTATTTACTAGTATAGGAGACAATTGTTTTTAACTTTACTTGTTTTTTTTTCTGATTTACATTTTGTGCAAAAGACCAGAATGGTTGAAAAAACAATCTTACTTTTTAATGGGTTGCTAAATGAAATTATGTTTGGGTTCCACAGAACTTACTTTTTTTTTCAAGTTGGATAATTGCTTTACTGAAACAGTTAAATGGTGTTAGGAGAGCAGGCAGATTTTAATTAACAAATAGAAGCATAGAATATAAATAAAATGGGTAATAGAAAAGACAGATTTATTGATCTTAATTTTTATTGTAGCATGATTCCATTTGCATTTTGTGTGTAAGTAGTATTTCTGAGAATTTTAGCCTAAATTATTATAGATTTCAAAATGAGCTTTACAGATACACATAGTGCTAAGAGTGACTATCTGATTGTATCAGAGAGGCATAAAAAAGCCAATAAAGTTTGTTCATTAACTGCAGTTTTTCTAACATCCATATTTGAATCTGAGTTTTGTCCTAAGCAGAGTAATATAATGTAGGGCAAATTAAAAGAAACCATCCATTTCTCTTTTAAACCAGCTTTCCTCAAATTAATTTTTGATTAATTTGCTGAATGTAAATTATTCTCTAACTTTAGATAAGAGCAAAAGAATAGTAAAACAAGAAACAAACATTTCAAATGAAAAATAAGATGTCAAATTCATTGTTCCCTCACATTGTAAAGTATTTTAGCTTCTGCTTTACTGCACAGGAAAATATTAGAGTTCAGTATTTAGATTTACAATGTTTGACAAAGAATTATTAAATGCAACTTTGCTACTATTAGTGGGCATTGCTTTTCAAAATCGTTTAATATGTGTGGCTTTTCAGGTTTTTTACGACATGATCGTGGTTTTACTTCATTTGCTAATAATCTAAACCATCCACAGTACCATGCAGTTTTCTTATACGCCTCCAGAATTTACATCTTTTTCTTTTGGTTGCAACAATATTGGATGTTCAAAAATGTATAATAAACTCATCTTCTAAATTTTAGAATGTTATTTAGAAAGTAATGAATGAATTTTATAAAAAGTAATTTTTAAAACTGTGCAGCTGGTATATAAGCTGGTATAACATGAATAGACAAAATTAACATTTAAGAAGAATTATTTATTCAGAAGGAGACTTCAAAATAAAGTAATTAAAGCAAGGTTTATAACTGTATAATAATTAGGCATTTTTTTCTAAAGAGAGGGGGTTATGGGACAGAAAAAATGTTGTAATTTCAGAAGAGAAACACACTGAAATATGTGGATTTATTTGAAAGATGTCATTTAATATGAGAACTTATGAAAATGTTTTATATTCTTTGAGTAATAAATTGGTGGCCTGTGCAAATAGATATTATTCCTGATAATATTTTTAAACAGTCCCTTGGAATTAACATGTTGCATTTGAGAAAGAAAGAAGAACTAAAAAACTACCTTTGCAGATAGTTTGATTTTTTTTACCCTCTCCCCATCTTATGAATTTATTAATAAGTCCAGATCCAGGTTTTAAATGAGTGGATTTTAGATCAATATCAATAAATGATACCATCAAGGTCAGGAATGAATTATTTTTTAAAAGATGAAGGTTAATTTCATATTGATAGTTAATTTTACCAAATGACCATATCTGTATGTTGATATGATCCTAAAGTGACTTAGTATATTTCTCTTTAAAAACATGCAATCAGTTTTAGGGTTTTTTTGGTCATTTTCATAATAGGATTTATTCTTGGAAGAGTAAAATTTGAAAATTATTTGAAAGTGTTCTATATTTCGGGGAATTGTTTTATAGAAGTAGTTCTTTGTTTAATAATTTGTCATTATTCCTCAGAAGTATGGGATCCTCATATAGATGGGGAAAAGAAGACATATAAAGTTCTATATTTCATGAATATGTACAAGTTAAAAATAGACAAAATAAATTATGTTTAACTTATATAATATTATAGCATTAAAAAACCCCAAATAACAACCGAGAAGAAAACTAAAACTGAACTTTTCTGATTGCTGCCTCCCTTCCCTTTTCCCCCACCACTGCTATTGCTATAAATACCTAAATGTAAAGAGATTCCAAGAAGAAAAAGATGTACTATCTTTTCAGATTTTTTTTTTTTTAGATTGTGCTAAGACTGCAGCAGTCTTTGGGGATTATTTGCCTATGAATATAAGCACCAATTTTCCAGACCAAAAAAACCCAACAACACCCCCCCAACCATGACACAATCACTGTTATTGTCACAATTTCCAAATATTAAGATGTTTAGTAGCCAGTAACTTGAGACTGACATGTGAATTAAAGAGTTGGTACCTAAGAATCAAGACATTTGCCCTTTTCTTGGCATTTGTATCAAGTTCATTGCTTCTAAAAGCTATCACCAAGTCTCAAAAAGAGCAAAAAAAGTTTTGTTTTATTTTTAACTGAAATTGATTGAAGAAGGGAGAAAAATCATTTTTATTCTTACTGCATCGGTGCCATTGTTGATCTCACATTTGATCCAAGTTGCTATGGCATATGCTTCTGTTCCCCTGCTAGGTATGTTTATCACAGCTCCAAATGGATGGTGGCTGGTAATGCTGACTCACCTGTACCACCCCGAGTATACATCCATCCTGACTCGCCAGCTTCAGGGGAGACTTGGATGCGGCAAGTGATTAGCTTTGATAAGCTGAAGCTTACCAACAATGAGCTGGATGACCAAGGACATGTGAGTGCCTTGCATTAGTTAACTGAAGCCAGGAATTACTTGCCCTATTCTACAGAAGGCAAATGAGCTGTTTTCTAGTCTCTATCATTTTGCTAGGCAGAGCACCTATCCACAAGTCATGTAAGGTTTAAATTTTTCTTCAGATGGCAACCATCAACAGACAATCCTAAGAGAAGCTTTAGATGTTGAGACTGAATTTGGTATTTTTACCTGAAGAAAAAGAAAAACCAATTAGCCCTCCTTTTCTTTTTAACCACAACATTTGTCTTCAATATCATGAGGTGCTAATTACTGCACTCAGAATATGAACAGCATGGGAGCTGGGTCGACTCAGATAATGATTTATTACATACCTTATGCACTGAGCTCCTTTCCCAGCTGAAGTTCATTACTTCACAATAACTAGCTGAGGCTTATGCTGTTTGAGTGTTCTGTTTGCAAGCTCAAAATTATTTAGTTATGACATTATCTGATGTGACAAAATGTGTTCAATTAATATTTCTTTTCTTCTTTAAAACTACTGAAACATAACCCATATGAGCCAATATCTGTCCAGCCTCCCTCAGTAATAGAGCTGTTCTTGACACTGTAGCAAGAACAAAGCAAAACATGTTAAAATTAAAAAGAATCCTTTTTTTTGCACACCATTATTGTCAACAAATATAGTAATGCTGTACATATGTTGGTCTCCTTTCAGAACAAACACCGAATATTGTGAGGAACATTTTGATAGATGAAAAACACTTGTTTGAGAAAGGATTGGGGTGCCTTCAATCCTGTCCTAACAAGTACATATTAAAACCACACTGCTTGGTTTCAGAAAGGAATGAGGAAAATCGAACATCTTTGATAGCAGATAATAGATTATTTTGGGTAGAAAATCTCACAGCTCTAAACTGACACAACAATGGGATGATGGGAACAGAATATGATTTGTAAATCACAGACAGATTCTTGTACAGAAGGCCTTAAAAAAAAAGGCTTTCTTGTTGAGCCTAACAAAATCTTTGGGTCCACAATAGTTTTACTTATTGATTGTTGGGTTTTTTTTTTTTTTTTTGCTTTTTGGAGGGCAATTGGGGTTAAGTAACTTGCCCAAGGTTACATAGCTAGGTTTTTATTTGTGTGTGCATTAAGTGTCTGAGGCCGGATCCGAACTCAGGTCCTTCTGACTCGATTGGTGTTTTTTTGATGTTCTGTGTGACTTAGATAAAGCTCCTGTGGATTTTATTACTACATTTTTATGTCAGATGCTGCATTTTGTCATTTGTTTGCCTTATTTTTTTTTTTAAAGCAATTGGGGTTAAGTAACTTGCTCAAGGTTACACGGCTAGTCATTATTTATGTGTGGGTGCTTATTTTCTGAGGCTGGATTTGATCTCGGGTCATCCCAACTCCCAGGCCGGCGCTCTTACTCACTGCGCCACCTAGCCGCCCCTTTAGGGCAATTGGGGTTAAGTAACTTGCCCAAGGTCACATGGCTAGGTTTTTGTTTGTGTGGGTTAAGTGTCTGAGGCCGGATCTGAACTCAGGTCCTTCTGACTCCAAGGCCGGCGCTCTATTCACTGCGCCACCTAGCCGCCCCTTGTTTGCCTTATTTAAAAAAAAAAAAAAAACTTTTAATTTATACGACTAAGTAAAGACAACTATTTCTCATTTGCCCATAGTAAAATGTATTTTTAAAAAGAGCATTAGAATTTAATATGCAGGATATTAATAAAAGGAGGTATACTGTAGTCATGCTACCATGTCTGTTAAATTTCAGGAACATGTAGGTATAATATATACATTAAAATTGTATTCAATGTAGCATAGTTTAACTTTTATTCAACTGTGTCTGATTTTAATGAGTTCTTCAGTTTAAGAATAGGTCTTTTGGGGCAGCTAGGTGGCACAATGAATAGACCATCAGCCCTGGAGTCAGGAGGACCTGAGTTCAAATCCAGCCTCAGACACTTCACACTAGCCATGTGACCTTGGGCAAGTCACTTAACTCTAATTGCCCTGCCCTCCCCCCTCCAAAAAAAACAAAAAAGCAAAAACCAAATTAAAAAAAAGAATAGGTCTTTCAAAGATAGAAAGACCTGAAACTTTAAGTTACTGCATTGCAAAGTCCAAATTATCTTCTTAATGTTTAAAAGCTATGTAATATTTGCAGTGTCCCTAGTTTCAGTTAGAGCGTTCTTCATGAAACTACATAATTTAAAATTAGCAGAGTATTCTTTTTTCTTTGGAACTTTCAATTTAGAAATAATAATAAC
The DNA here is from genome assembly GCA_011680675.1 of Gymnobelideus leadbeateri. Classification (NCBI taxonomy): domain Eukaryota; kingdom Metazoa; phylum Chordata; class Mammalia; order Diprotodontia; family Petauridae; genus Gymnobelideus; species Gymnobelideus leadbeateri. The sequence goes on along the minus strand of WOXC01011344.1, from coordinate 764,804 downwards.
TAGCATCCAACTAAGTCAAATAGCACTTTAGCTTAACTATACTGAACTGGAAGTGTCATATTGGATTCCTTAACAATGTTTTTTTGTTTTTTTGAAGGCTGTAAGCTAAAACCTATCATTAAATCCGCATGTTTATAAACATTTCATTCTTCATTACTAAGAAAAGTGAACTGTATAGGAAAAGGGTCCTTTCCAATGGAAGATTTGTCTTAAAATTGTTTGATGTTGCACAAAGAATGTGGAATGTTGCTCTGAAGGGATTTGTGGACTGTAGCGTTGCTTTGGGCAATAGTAAAAATTTAGTGAAGACCCAAAAGCATTTTCAGGATAATAATCTGTCAAATCAGAAGTAATAATTCTGTCAGTTCACTTAATAAATAAACTGTGCCCACTAGAGAATAACTATGGCTCAATTAGCCAATTTATCTCTCACTGGCTAAGACAACAGCCGAATCACATCAATCGTATTTATAGATGTATTTATTTCTTGGTGTTCTCTCTTACAGTCTTACTATGATATCCAACTTAATTTTTTTTCCTTTAAAATTCTAGAGGATGTATCACCTTTCCAAATTCAAGACATAGAATTAAATTTGAATGAAGTATTAGATAGCTTCCTTTTCAAATCATATTGTTTAGTCTTTTCAGTCATGTGTGACTTTTTGTGACCCAGTTTTTTGTTGTTGTTGTGTTTATATGTGTGTGCGTGTGGCGCGCATGTGTGCGTGCATGCGCGCATGTGTGTGTTTGGCAAAGATACTGGAGTGCTTTGCCATTTCCTTCTATAACTCATTTTACAGAAACTGAGGCAAACAGGGTTAAGTAACATGCCCAGGGTCACATAGCTAGTATGTGTCTGAGTCTGGAATTAAATTAAGTTTTCTTAACTCCAGACCCATTGCTATATTCACTGTGCCATCTAGATGCCCCTTTGAATCACATTTTGGTGCTTTAAGGGAGAAGGCAAAATATAGTGTTTTTATCCTAGCTCTGACACTCACTAGTGTTATAGGAATCTTAACCCTTCTGAACTTCAGTTTCATTGGCAGTAAAAATATATAATAATACTTGCAATACTCGCCTCATAGGGTTGTTTTAAAGTCAGCACTATGAAAACCTTAACATGAAAGTGAGGGCAATTATTCTCTATCATTTGCCCTCCACTTTTGCTTTTTTTTTTTTTAAATCCTGCTTTGGGCTGTTTGAAAAATTTGAATCTTTTTTTTTTGCTTTTTGGAGGGCAATTGGGGTTAAGTAACTTGCCCAAGGTCACACGGCTAGGTTTTTGTTTGTGTGTACGTTAAGTGTCTGAGGCTGCAACCAAACTCAGGTCCTTCTGACTCCAGGGCTGATGCTCTATTCACTGCGCCACCTAGCCGCCCCAAAATTTGAATCTTTTGTACACAATGCATCAAGGACTTCATAGTCACTGCGTTTTATTAATAAATAATGAAAAGAAAGTGGGAAACTATCCCAGTCAAACTGTTGAACTATTCCACAGCTGTAACTTCTCAAGTAGTCTCGGTAAAAGACTGTTTAGATCATGACCGTTGATGAAGTTATGTATCATAGTGAAAATAACCCCAATCTAATCTATTCTTAATATAGTATAAGCTTTATTCACCCTTGCAGATCAAGCTTCTTTAACCAGCCTTTCCCTTCTCCATCTCGGAGCTAATCATTCCAGCCCTACATCTCATATTGTTGCAGTGTGGCTTTTTGGGGAAGGGTGCACATTCTTAATTTTGTCTTTAATGATGGCTTGTCCCATTTAGTCACACCGACTTCAGCCATACAGAGTGAAATTCCTGAATAAGAATTTTCCCATGGAAAGAATGATTACAGGTAGAGTGTCTGGAATCTGTGTAGGATGGATATGACCAGTTATGACCACTGAATTCTGCCATGCACAGGTGTGGAGCAAAGGAGCTGGTTACAAGAAACTTTCAAAGAACATATCTTTCATTTTCTAATCCTTTTTGATTCCACTTCTGTATTTTTTCAATCCCTGGAATTTGGATGGTGTTTAAAAATTTCCAATCCTAGCAAAATATGTTTCCCTCATGTGCTAGACAGTAAGATATCAATCAATCAATGAACATTTATTAAATACCTCCTATGTACCAGGCATTGAGCTCTGGGGTTATGAAAAGAGGCAAAAGACATTCCATACCCCTAGATATTCTTCCATTAAACCAAGGGATCCCTAAACTCATTAGTGCTTGTGTAAGTGACACTGCCCTTCTCACTGACAATTGGGCCAAATAGTTAAAACAAACATGTATTAACCTGCTGATGAAGAATGATTTTTTTAATATACATTGGACCTTGTGGGCTTTCCATGCATGCTACAAGTAGAGGCAAAAGAGGAAAAAAAAGACCTGTGAACATGCCCAAATACCCAATTTAGTTTCAGTGATGAGGAAAGGGATCATCATCAAAGCCTCTTTGTTTAGCAGGCCAGTAGTTGTAAGGATTCTGTCAATTCAGTGAAAATTGTATTATGACTATTTCCCTCAACTAGTTGATTGTCTCTTTAAAAAGGCAATGGTGCTATTTTATAAATAAATCAAGGCTTTCTTTAGAGTCTTGCATATTTTTCAAGGGTGTGTATGTCACTCAATTAATAAACATTTATTAAGAACACTTGGGCAGCTAGGTGGTGCAGTAGATAGAATGCTGGGCCTGGAGTCAGAAAGACGTGAGTTCAAATCCAACTCAGACACTTACTAGCTGTGAGACATTTAACCCTGTTTGCCTCAGTTTCCCCATCTGTAAAATGAGCTGGAGAAGGAAATGGCAAACCACTCTAGTGTCTTTGTCAAGAAAATCCCAAAAGGGGGTCACAAAGAGTCAGACACAACTTAACAAAAGACAATATTTCAGTAATAATAATAATACCTAATATTTATATAACACTTTAAGCTCTGCAAAACACTTTACATACATTATTTCACATGATCCTCAGAGCATGGGAGGTAGGTGTTATTATTCATATTTTACATATTTAGAAACTGAAGCAAACAGAGGAAAGTGACTTGCCCAGTGTTAAGTGTAAATAACACTGGACTAGAAGGCAAGAGATTTGGATTCGGGGCGGCTAGGTGGCGCAGTGAGTAGAGCTTCGGCCTTGGAATCAGAAGGACCTGAGTTCGGGTTTGGCCTCAGATACTTAAGGTACACACAAACAAAAACCTAGCCATGTGACCTTGGGCAAGTTACTTAACCCCAATTGCCCTCCAAAAAAAAAAAAGATTTGGATTCAAGTCTTCAAGTTAGTCACTTCTTGGAACTTCAGTTTCCTCTTCTGTAAAATTAGAGTTTAATTCGACAATTGCTAAATTAGATTTTTGTAAACTACTCAGTATAGTGTCTGACACAATAGGCATTTAATAAATGCTTATCCCTTTCCTTCTTTTTTTAAATTTTATTTTATTTTCAATTCACAGAACCAAACAAGCATTTCTCCTTTTTGCTTTTTTTGGAGGGGAAGAGCATGGCAATTGGGATTAAGTGACTTGCCCAAGGTCACATGGCTAGTAAGTGTTAAGTGTCTGAGGTCAGATTTGAACTCAGGTCCTCCTAACTCCAGGGCCGTGCTCTATTCACTGTACCACCTAGCTGCCCCCAAACAAGCATTTCTATAACACAGTAGAATAAAAAAGATTAATGCACATAAAACTGTAAATCTACCATGTATTTCTTTCCCTTTCCTTCTCAATTTCTTTGCAGTGTTAGCAATCTATGATCCTACTTATTGAATAATTCATTCTACTAATGAATAAGCATATACATTATTGAAAGGATGCAGCATAATATACTTGGAGAGTGGTGAATTTGGACTCAGAAGATCTGGGGTTAGTGCAGTGTTTGGCACATAGTAGGTACTTAATAAATGATCGATGATTTGTTCAAATCCTGATTCTGACAATTGCTACCTTTGTGACCATGGACAAGTCACTCATTCATCCTCTCTGAGCCTCAGTTTCCCATGGGCTAGGTGGATAGTATATTACATTGCTTTACCAACTAAATATTATGGTGAGAAAAGTACTTTGAGAACCCCATAGGGCTATGTAAATGTGTAAAGCATGTGTAAAGCATCAGAATTGTGCTGTCATAGGACAGAATTCTGGATGAAAAGTTGAGACCTGGTATTGGTCCAGGCTCCCAAGCTGGGTACCTATATGATTCCAGGCAAGAAACTACCTCCCTGATCTAATTTTCCTGTGGAGCAGAGATCTATGGTCAGCTGTTGCTATATGAGGGAATCTTGGAATCTCATTTCCTTAGGGCCCCGGGAACATTGAACTCTGTCTGGGATGGCAGATTCCAGTTAAGGTTGTTATTGCTTCCACTGAGAGATATTCAGTGTGAGAATACCATTCCACAGGTAGTGGGACTGATTAATAAGGAGAAAAAGGGTTTTTTTTTCTCTTATAGCAGCAAAGAAATTATCTTCAATTCAGAGTTCTCTATAATCATACAGATTCAACTCTGGTCCTCCTCAATAAAAGCTTCTAGTGTTCTCATCATGGTATGGAGTGGAAACAGCATTGGATTTAATACCAGAAGACTCTACTACTTAGTGCCTGTGTGAGCTTGGGCAAGGATATAACCTCCAAGGACCTTATGTCTTTTCCAGCTCTTAGATCCTGCAAACCTAAACATTATTAGGTGTAGCTTCCCAGGATACTTTTCATATGAATTAAAATATATATACATATATATATATATGTATATATGTGTGTGTGTGTGTGCGCACGTGTGTGTATGTGTATATATGCATATGTATATATATAAATCTCTCTCTATAAAAATGAATATATATAATTAGTATTTTTAGAAGGCCTTTCCAGCCTCATAGCTCAGAAAAGAATCTTTGGGAATATGACTTCAGATTCAATTTGAGTCATCAGATTTCAGAAGAGATTCCTTCAAACTAAGTTCAACATTGAAAGGCAACCAAACTCAGGTTAATTGCAATGACAAATCTAGGTCCTAGAGTATACATGATATAATACACTTCCCTAGGTAGACAGATGGCAGGGGAAGCGGGAAGAGGGTACAGGAGACGAATGTTGTATCTGTGTCTGGTGAAGTTGTTTTATCAGTTAATTTTGCTGAACTGTTTTTCTTACTTAAAAGAGAGGGTACAAGGAACTAGAAAGAGTGTGAGGAAATGATTGTGGTAGAAAAACAAAAGGCATCAATAAAGCTATAAGAAAACAAGCAAAACCTCAATTCAGTTAAAAAGAATTTTTGGTCTTTGAATTTCTGCAGCACCCTAAGAAAGATGAGGGTAAACTCAATGGCTGAATAGCCATTGGCAATGCTTAAGGAAGTTTGTGAATGCTCTTGAGATGATTTCTCAAGCCTGTTGATAATTTATGATGCTGAATTCTCTACACTAATAAAGTAGATTGGGGACAATAGGAAGTAATGCCTATTCTGAAAGCATAAATAACTCAAAAGGAGGGAGACTTTCAAAGAAATTTATCACTTAGTGGTCATGTAATTATTACTGATGAATCAGATCTATTGTTTGAATAAAATTGGGCATGTGATAGCTAAATTGGCGGGATTAAACACATTTTAATCATATTATTTTAAGCGGTTCCCATTTGATGTAGAAATATAAAATAGTTGGGGTGAATCATTTCAATGTTAATTCCTGTATATGAATAATGGTTATGAATCTATTTTCATGAAACTGATATAATTCACATGGCTACAGATCAGGGACTCATAAATACAGATACCTATCTAGAGACTTTTAAAATTGTGAAGATGTTTCCTGAATGTACTATATATATGGATTAGTAGGAAATTTTCTTTCTAAACAAGAATCATCATTAAAAAATTAAGAAAATTATCAGTGATGACCAATTGATGATGAGGAGTGACCTCTGACAATTTTTTTTTCTTACTCCAGATTATCCTTCACTCTATGCACAAATACCAACCACGAGTACATGTCATTCGAAAAGACTGTGGAGACGATCTTTCTCCTGTCAAGCCTATTCCATCAGGGGAAGGGGTTAAAGCATTCTCATTTCCTGAAACTGTCTTTACCACTGTCACTGCCTACCAGAATCAGCAGGTAATCTCTCTGCCTTTCATGGACTGCTATGCCATATTTCTTAACCCAGGAGAAAAGAAAAAAAGTTAGCCTTGTTAGTTTATGATGAAATATTATTACAGTCTATATTAAATGGAAGTCAATGGGCTATAATGGATAGAAAGCCAGGTTTAGAAGTAGGAACACTTGGGTTCAAGTCTTGCCTGTCACACACACAGGCTGGGTGACCCTGGGAAAACTACTTAATTTCTCATAATATCCCAGGATACTCTCCAATATTTTGCATTGCAGAATAGTCACCAATCTGCATTGGTAGAGGGAGTTTCCACACCAGGACTGACTTGATCAATGAAATAGCAAAACTAGGCCCTGTGCCCTAAAATAATAGTATTGTGGTAGTAATAATTCTTTAGTGCAGGACTTCTCTAGCAAGGTCTTGTTGTCACAATAATCTTAGTCCCTTGTAGCTCTGCTAAGTGTAATCTTTAGGCACAGTTTTCTTATGGTCATTGAGGTATTTTGGTGGATCCATGATACCGTCAGTGAAGATATTTCTTTGATTGATATATATATATATCATTTGATATATGTACATATGATATATATCAATTGATGTATATATCATTTGATATACATGATATATATCATTTGATATATATATATATATGTAATTTCCTCCTCTGAGATCTTTCTCTATATTTCACATAAATCCTATATAGTTATACACTAGAGGCCTTCCTCTTGTTCTTTTAATATTTTGAGTGGACTAGTATATAGAACTAGAATGTGGTAGAGAGGGTTTAGGAAGCCAGAATTAGAATTATGAGCACCTGGATTCTAGTCCTGCCTCTGACATTTATTAGCTGTATGACCATGGGTAATTCACTTGATTACTCTGTGCCCCCAGGCAACTTTTTTTTTTTTTTTAGGCAATCAGGGTTAAGTGATTTGCCCAGGATCACATAGCTAGTCAGGATGTGAGGTTGGATTTTAGCTCAGGTCCTCCTAATTCCAGGGCTGGTTGCTCTTTCCACTGTGCCACCTAGCTGCTGTCCTCCCCTCCCACCCCCCTAACTCCTTAAATGACTATATACAATCATAGATTATTGCTGATCAACATTAATGTAAGGAGTTTCCACATTAAGAATCCTCCCACCCAAATACAATGAAAAATGTAGACCAAGACAAAACCAAAACCAGTCTACACTAGAATTGAACATCTATTGTCCTATATTCTCTCTATATGATCTATACATCCTCTTTCATTATCGTGAATTTACAAAATAATTTAAAAATTATTTCGTATCTTATTTGTAAGTCATCCTTGGTAAGATACTAAAGTCTACTCATACCCACCCTGGGTCTTTCTGTTGTTCTGGAAGTTATTCATCATACTAATTCTTCTGAGATCTTTGTATTCCATTTTAGAGTGATATCAATATTCCTTGCTAAAGAGGTTATTTATGGGTGTTGAAAATGGATATTACTATATATTATACAATATTTTATATTATAATATTATTCTTAGTTATTATTCAGGTAATAGAAAAATAAAATTTCATGGATGAATTGTGTTGAATGGAATGCAGATAGAAGTTCTTTTTCTTTTAAAACATTTTTAAAATATGCATATCACTTAAAGGCTGTGTTTAGATAGACCAAGTGAACTAGAGAACTCCATCTCCAAACAGTTTCCTCAAACACAATTTTCAAAAGAAATAGCCAACTGATTGAAGGTATTATTCTCTGTGTAGGCCTTTTCCTGTGATTTCATTCATATAGGAAAATCTCTCTACCAATGCAGGTCAGCACCTGCTTTACAATTTAAAGTCTTAGAGAATTGCCTGGGAGATTAAGTTACTGAGCCAATGTCAACTGAGCCAGTCCTTTATCCAAGGTGTGACTTCAATCCAGGTATTCTGAATTCTAAGGCCAGAAAATTGTCTTCTGGGTTGGTTTCTGGTTTGTTTGTTTGTTAATTAGTTTGAAAGGTCTTCATAAATGGCTCCATTTCTTCACTTTCCTTGTGTAAACATCTCTTCTAAGGACCTAAGACTTTATCATTTAGTTTCAGTTACTTGTAGAGGAGAAGGACTAGAAGTGTCCTTTGTCATTCTGAATCAAAAGTCTCAGAGTCATTTGGGTTTAGGAACCAACAGGCCTTCCTTCAGGGCAGAGATACAAAACCTCTCCCACATTTTCCCCCTCATAGAAACACATGTTCAGGCCAAGAAATGAAGCCTTTCTTTACTCCCTTTATTGATGGCAGTATGGTGGCCCTGGATAGAACTGTGGATTTGGAGTTGGACACCCTGGGTTCATATCATGGCTATGCCACTTAACACCTGTGTGACCTTGGACAAATGACTTTACTGCTCTGAGTCTCAGTTTCCTCATTATTAAAATAAAAAGGGTCAGACTAGATGTCCTCTAAGAGCCCTTCCATAACTCTAGATCCATGATCCTGTGCAATAAGAATGCATATTAAATGTATAAAATGGATCATTAAACACTACAAAGAGTTTTCCACAGGATTTGGGATTTAAAGGTCTATGGGGAGAATTTCAAAGAAGAGTACTAAGACATTATGAATCCATATACAGTTCTAAATATTTTAATAAATCATGTGGAAGGATATTATAATAAGAACTTTTAAAAAAGTTTGTCATCCAATAGATCTCTAAATACCAAGAATTAGATTATTTTAAACTAATTTTATGATTTTTAAAAATTATTTACCAAATTGCCTATTTATCCCTCTGTGCCAGAAAAATCTGAGAAGATAGAAACTTAGTTGCCTAAATTAAGAATTGATATACTCAAGAGAATTTTACCAAAAAAAAAAAAATGCTAAGACTCAAAGAGATACTGTGATAAGAGGGCCAGTAGAACTAAAAAAGCATCAATCACAAATCCATCTTTGCATTACTAAGTAGATCAACTTTTCAAATTTCTGTGACCAAAACCCTTCACAACCCTATAGTCATCCTGGGAATGATTGTCCCCAAACTCAGTTTGTCTGGCCCTGAAACAACAGACACTCCATCACTGGACCCATGTTTGAAGACTACAGTTTAGACTACGTTGGTCTCCTTGCTTCTCCTTAGATACTGTTACTCCATTTCCTGACTGAATTTTCACTGACTGCCGTCTGTGCATAGAATTCTCTCTCTCTTTATGTCTGTCTTTTGATTTTCCTGGTTTCCTTCAGGTCTCAGCTAAAATCTCACCTTCTAGAAGAAAGCTCTACCTGTTTTTCTCAATGCTAGTGTTTTCCCTCTGTAGATTATCTCCATTTTATCCTGTCTCTGCCTTGTTTATACATAGTCCTTTGCACTTTCTCACCTATTAGATTGTGAGTGCCTTGGGAAGATTAGCTATTTGTTTCTTTGTTTTCTTTTTCTTTCTGTTCCCAGCACAGAGCCCAGTGCCTGGTAGAGGGTAGGTAATTAATAAATGCTTATTAATTGGACTAAGTCAAACCTACCAGGATTTACACAGTATTGACAGAGTCTTTGAAAACCTGCTCTTAGACATCAGGGTAGACCTTTGTGGTTCAGTTGTTTCAGTCATGTCTGATTCATCATGACCCCGTGTGGGGTTTTCTTGGCCAAGATACTGGAGTGGTTTGTCATTTCCGTCTCATTTCCTGCTCATTTTATAGCTGAGAAAACTGAGGCAAACAAAGCTAAGTGACTTACCCAGGGTCATACAGCTAGTAGTGTCAGAGGTCAGATTTGAATTCATCAGGATTTTATCCACTGTACCACCTAGACACCTCAGAGTACATCTTTAGTGGAGGGAAATCCTTCATGTCAACCAGCAAGTATTTATTATGTACCTACTATGTGACAGGTGCTTCCTAGGTACTTGAGATACAAAGACAAGAATGTAACAATCTCCACACATGTTCTTATAAGAAAGAAATCCTATAACATTTGTAAAGTACATAGGATGTATGAATGGCACATTTAGGTAAAATATAGCTCCTGACATATTTTAAGGAAACAAAACTTCCTTTAGTAGCAGGCCTGGTAAATTGAAGAGAAAAACTTCATACATAGCATATTATGACCTTAACAAGGCTTTGGAGTCTGCTGCTACAATAAATGCTTATAATATGCTGGGAAGACATTAATTTAGCAGGTGATGTTTAAGTTAGGCGATGTCCATTTAGCATGATGGAGACTGAGTCACTGAGTGGTGGTGGATTACTGAAAATCTGGAGAGATTTAGATGATAGTTTTTGTTGTTGTGCTTTTCCATAGAGGTGATTCCTAGCCTTGGTTATTAAGAGTTATCAGAGGTATCAAACTCAAGACACAAGGGCCATTTACAATGCCTATTTTTAGAAATTAATTTTTATTTATTTGTTACATTTTAAGCTCTGAACTTATCCCCCCTCCTCATCCCTTACTAGAGGAGGTCACCATTTGACACAGATAGATAGATAGATAGATAGATAGATAGATAGATAGATAGATAGATGTATGTAAGTATAAAATCATATTATGCATACTTCTATTTATCAGTTCTTTCTGTGGAGATGGATAGCATCTTCCTCTGTAGTTGACTTGATTATTTATAATACTCAGTATAGCTAATTCATTCACAGTTATTCTTTGAACAATATTGCTTTTACTGTATACAGTGTTCTCTTGGTTCTATTCATTTCACTCTCCACTATTTCATGCAAATCTTTTTATGTTTTTCCTAACAATCAACCTGCTAATCATTTCTTACAGTATAGTAGTATTCTGTCACAAGCATATACCATAACTTGTTTAGCTATTCCCCAGTTGATGATGATGGAGTATCCCTTCAATTTCCATATAGTACCTATTGAGTCAGATAAAAATTTAATTGGGAAATTTTTAACAAAAATAAATAAAAATATAAGAAAATATAGATAATGTAATTTGTGGTTTCCTAAGTCAATATGTCACCTACAAGGATCTTTTCTATTTGAACTGGACACCACTGCTTTGCATCATCCTTCCAGAAGATGGAATTCAAAGGATGACCATTTAGTTAGGTGGAAGGGGAAGGAGCTATACAATAAGTAGCAATTTAGAAGCACAGTCTTCTAGAACTAGAGGGGATGTCAGAGGCCATCTAGAGCTAAATTCTTTATCAACAGATGAAGAAACTGAAATGTGGGGAGGTTAATCAACTTGCCTAACGTCACACTTGTAGAAATCATCAACTCAGGTCATCCAACCAGAAACAACACCCTTTCCTTTGTGTATTCCCCCCTATTAAATCTTTTGGGGTCTTTTTGGAGGGGGGAAGGCAGGGTAATTGGGGTTAAGTGACTTGCCCAAGGTCACACAGCTAATAAGTGTTAAGTGTCTGAGGCCAGATTTGAACTCAGGTCCTCCAGACTCCATGGCCAGTGCTCTATTCACTGTGCCACCTAGCTGCCCCCTTCCATTAAAATTTTTAAAAAAGATCTAAATTTAAAGTGATATTACCAAATCATTGATATCATCCGACATAAAAGCAGAACAAACTTTACTAAGAAAAATTCAAAATAGTCCTTCTGGGGAGAGAAGAGCAGTGTACAATATAGGCAGAGATGGATAATATGCCGTAATGCCCTAAAATAGTCAATGAGGATCAGGGCGTCATAGAACAGTGTAGAAGGATAGTCTATGAATGAGCTAAAGAGGATTGTAATTGAAATGGAAGCCATGATACTGTGTGAGGTTAATGATACTTCAGTACCAAGGAACTAGCAGGTTATCCTCTCTTTGTTTCTATCCATAGTCCATAATAATTTGAGTGCTGTTGTGTCCAGATCTGGCCTATAGAAATTATAATGTATCTGTAGAACTTGGATGAGGGTTCAAAGGAGACCTGTAAAGATGATTAGAGGGTTGAATAGTAAGAGCCACAAGGAAAAGTTATAGGAATCTGCATTTTTTCCGCCAGGAAAAGAGAAGGCAATTCTCAGACACTAGAATTTAATAACATTGTTGAAGCATATAAAGTAGTCATATATAGAAGATGATAATCAGCTCTTTTTTCCTCCTCACTAAGGGAAGAAAAGAAAGACCATAAGCTATAGCAAAGGTTCCTAACATATCTTTTTAAAAAATTTAATTTATGTATTTTTAGTTTTCAAAATTTATTTCCATAAGTTTTAAATGTTTTCCCCTTCCCTCCCCGAGACAGCCTGTAATCTGATGTAGGCTTTATGTATACATTCCTATTAAACATATTTTCACATTAGTCATGTTGTATAAAAGAATTATAATGAATGGGAGAAACTATGAGAAAGAAAAAACAAAAGAAACAAAAAAAGAAAATAGTCTACCTTGCTCTGCATCTCAGACTCTATAGTTCTTTCTCTGGGTATGAATGGCATTTTCCATCATGAGTCCTTTAGAAATGTTTTAGGTCCTTGCATTGTAGAGAAGGGTTAAGTCTATCAAACTCAGTCATCTGTGTAAGTATCAAACTGTGGCTGTTTCTGTGTACAATGTTCTCCTGGTTCTGCTCACTTCACTTAGCATCAGTTCATATGAATCTTTCCAGGTTCTTCTGAAGTCTGTCTGTCCATCATTTCATATAGTACAATAGTATTCCATTACATTCATGGTTCCTAAAATTTCTTGTGACCTCTTCAGCAGTCTGGTGAAGCCTATGAATTCCTCAGATTAATGTGTTTAAATGCATAAAATAAAATATACAGGATTACAAAGCTTGCCTAAAAAACAATTATATTGAAATATATTTGGGGCAGTTGGGTGACACAGTGGGTAGAGAACTAACCATGGAGTCAGGAGGAGCCAAGTTCAGACTAAAACTAAATCAGAAGGGCAGCTAGGTGGCACAATGAATAGAGCACTGGCCGTGGAGTCAGGAGGACCTGAGTTAAAATCTGGCCTCAGACACTTAACACAAAAACCAGCTGTGTGACCTTGGGCAAGTCACTTAACCCCAATTGCCCTCCAAAAAGCAAAAATAAGAACCTAAATCAGACATTTACTAGCTATGTGACCCTGGGCAAGTCATTTTACCCCAATTCCTTCCCCCCAAAAAATACATTTATCAAAATATATTTTTAAAAATGTTCACAGACACCAGCTTGAGAATCCCCAAGCTATTGGCTCATAGATGTAGAGCTAGAGGAGATCTTAGAGGTCATCTAATCTAATCCCCACATTTTGGAAGTTGAGGAAACTGAGGAACAGAGCAGTTAAGTAACTTTGACAAAGTCTAATAGGCAGTAAATGGTAGAGGTAAGATTTGAACTCAGGTCCTCTATGACACTTCTTTCCTCTCTTCCATACTGCCTCTTGAAGATAGATCTGAGGATAAATTTCAGTACAGTAATGACTGTTATAAATTAGAACAAAGTATTAAGAAGGATTTAGAATCAGCTTCTAAAGAGGACTTATTTATATGGAGAATACATTTTTACCTTTTTTTCAGTGATGTATATGGTTCTGCCTAAAGGGTTTTAAGGGATTTCTCAAGTTTCTACATAGTCATTTATTTATAGTTTTAAAGTATTAGAAGATCAGAGGGAAGCTCTACACTAAAGCAAAGGTTCATCTTATTGTTATGAATTCTGAGTTCAAATCTTGCCTCAGACATTTACTAGCTGCTTGACCCAGAGCAAATCACTTAGTTTCTGCCTGAGTCAATTTACTGATCTATAAAATGGAAATGATAATAGCACCCCCCTCCCAGGGTTGTCATGAAGATAAAATGAGATAATATTTGCATAGCACTTTGAAAACCTCAAATTGTTACATAAATACTATTATTGTTGTTACAACAATAATAGTATTTATGCAACAATGTATGTAACAATTCACTATTCAGTGAACATTTTTTCTTTAAAATATTCTAGGTTGTAAAATACATTTGCTCATAATTTCTGCTTTCTTCAATATGACTTTTTCTTCTCTAGATTACACGACTGAAAATTGACAGAAACCCGTTTGCCAAAGGATTTAGAGACTCTGGCCGTAACCGGTAAGGTTTTGACACATGCTTTAATAATGATAGAAATAGTGATAGATCTTATTTGTTGTCTATTTTATCCTCCATATTGTAAATGATAAAACCTTTCATTCAGACTGCTGTTACTCTGAAAAATAGCTTTGCTTTACAAAAATAATGTCCAATAACTTTGGAAAGTTTAGAGATATTGTGATCACAGAACTGGTGGCACAGTGGAAAGAGCAAAGAATCTGGAGTCACGAAGACTGATCTTCCTGAGTTCAAATTTAGTCTCAGACACTTACTAGCTATATGACCCTGGGAAAGTCACTTAACCCTGTTTGCCTCAGTTTCCTCATCTGTAAAATAATCTGGAGAAGGAAATGGCAAACCACTCCAGTATTTTTGCCAAGAAAATTCCAGATGGGGTCATGAAGAGTCAGACAGAGCTAATAAAAAAATAAACAAACAAAACAGATGCTTTGTAAAAACTGAAAAAATTGTGACTTGATGTTTATAATTCAGCTAAACTTAGGGAAAACTCATCATAACAGGTTGGGCTCAATCTATTAGCCTAATACACTTAAAATAATACATTTTGTAGCCAGACTTACAATCATCGATAAAACCCAACCCCATATAGTCGATTTTCTTTATTTGGCCAAATAATGTATATGAAAGCCACTTTACTTCCCCTCACTATTTTATCTGCCTTAACTTTAAATATTCCTTAGTCTCCAAATGGTTTTAACTCCTTTGCCAAAGTTACTTTAACTTACTTTTTTGGTGTTTTTACACTTGGGATTCCTACCAGTAATTTCTGTTGCTTTTTTGCCTTTCTTTACTAATCTGGTTTGCAAACCAGTTATTTGTTCAGGTGTGTGTGTGTGTGTGTGTGTGTGTGTGTGTGTGTGTGTGTGTGTGTGTACATGTGTGTCCATTTCCTCTTTGTGGTTATGGCTGTATTCCAGTATAGCTTATAGTAGTTATTTGATAAAATGATTAGTTGATAATAATACTTATAATAGTGGTTAATCTAGAGTAGTCAAAAGCTAGAATAATCTCAACATTCCACATCTCAGTCCAGGGTTTCACCTAGTTCACTTTCTCTTAAGAACTTTTATGTTATTTCCTGCCACCCCCTTCCCTGCCAAGAAACAAATAATTTATGACTTTATTTTTATCAAAGAATTTTTTCCTGTGAATGATGCCATTGCCTCATGGAAAGATGGTTTTCATAGGATGCATGAACAAGATCTGTAAACCAGTTATTTCAGTGGGGGAGAGAGGAAGAATCCTCATAAACAATGTGTTGTGATTCCTAATAACCTGTATCTCAATTACACGTTTGGTGAGATTAGAAGAATCACAATGAAAGCTCCTCTTGAAAGTCTTTATTTTACTTAAAGAAGGTTACCTGCTGTACTTCAATTTTTCATTCTCATTTAACTTGCATTAGGAAACTGTGTAGTCCTGGTTGAATTTTCAGTGAGTTCTGTTTTGCCTGATTTTATGAAGTATGCATTTTCCTGAAAAGTTAGTTCTAAATTGAACTACATTTTAAACAATCCACAAGCATTTATTAAGCACCTGCTGTGTACCACACACTGTGTTAGATGTTGAGAATACAAAGACAAAATGAAATATTACCTTCTCTCAAGAACTTGCCTTCATTTTAGAGAGACAATACATGCATATAAGTGGATGTTTACAACATGTAAAATAAATACACAGTACTTTAGGGAGGAAAGGAGAGCAATTTGTGCAAATGTTGCTGGCAATAGCAGTTTTGGGGGGAATCAGTTAAGACTTCACATAAAAGGAAGGTAGTGCTTTAGCTGAGTCTGGAAGGAATTCTAGGAAGTGGAGGGGAGAAGGTTAAGGAAGGAGTATGTTCTGTGCTTGTACAACAGCAACTATGAGATGCTATGTGTGAACAGAAAGGCAAGTTTGGCTGGACTGTAGAGTTTCTGGAAGGGGAATCATCCATGAGACTAGAAAGATAGGTTGGCACCCAGTTGTGAATGGCTTTAAAAACCATATGGAGAAGAGATTTTATTCTAGAGGCAATATTGGAGAAATATTAGAATTTATTGATTGGACTTGCACTTTAGGAAAATCACTGTGGCAGCTGAGTGGAGGAGGGATTGGAATGGGTGAGAGGTCTGGAATGGGAGATGAGTTGGGAAGTCATTACAGTAGTCTGCATGAGAGGTGATGAGGGCCTAAATTAAGGTGGTGGCTTTATGAGTGGAGAGAAGGAGAATTATATAAGCATTATTGTGGTGGTAGAAAGGACAAGAGGTGCAAGGTAGAGGGTGGGCTTTGTTGTTGTCGGTTAGTCATGTCTGACTCTTGTGACCCCATTTGGGGTTTTCCTTCTCTGGCTCATTTCACAGATGAGGAAACTGAGACAAATAGGGTTAAGTGACTTGCCTATCTGAGTTTGGATTTGAACTCAAGTCTTCCTTACTCTAGGCCCAGAGCTCCATCCATTATGCCACCTAGCTGTCCTGGGGGTGAAATAGTAGAAATATTTGGAGTAACCATATAGTGACTCCTGTTTGTAAAGTAGTAAATAATTTTAAAAAATCTTTTTTTTCCAAGATTTTAGTTTTTTTTTATTACTTGGTATAGGAGTCATATATTGCTTGTGGGTTGTTTTTGGAGTTGGATTTTAGAAGTGACTTTTAAAAATGATAATAATAGCTATAAGTGAAGTAGAATCATCACTATATTGGGGGTTAGAATACCTGGGCTCCAATCCCAGTTCTACCACTTACTACCTGTGTGACCTTAGACCAATCATTTCACCTGATCAGTCTATAAGGTTTGCAGACATTAGCCATGCAACAATAAAAACACTGATCATTCCACAGAGAGCTTGTGGTAAAGGCTGATATGAATATATCTGATAAGACATATTGAGAAGATAGCCTGTGTTTTCTGCATGGCAGTCAGAGTTTGTCATTTAGGATTCTCCAATTTAATAAGCATTTCCTATATGGAAGTTACTGGGAATAGAAAGTTAAAATGAGAAACAGTTCTGGTCCTCAGGGAATTGGAATGAAACCTTAGAGGAAAGAAATTAGAATAATATATTTAAACAAATAAACACTATAATTTGAGAATGGAAGGATTGGGGATCAGAAAGTATTTCTTATAGGATATGGTAACTATTGAGCCTTAAAGAAGGTTGAGAATTCTAAGAGGCCAAAGTAAGAAGGGACATGATGGTCAACCTGTACCTAAAACATGGAAATGGGAGATGGAAGATGGAGTTTGGACATGTAAAGGAACAGGAAATAGTCAAGTTTTATTGGAATAGAGAATGAGTGAAGGGGAGTAATGTAAATCAATCTAGAAAGTTCTGTGGGAGCTGGATTGTGAAGGACTTTAAATGCTTAAATGGTTTGTTTCATTCTAGAGGTAACAGGAAGCAAAAAAAGTTATTTTTAATATAATATTTTTAAATTAGCAAAAGATAGCTATTCAAATCAGTTTCTTAGTTTGATTTCAATAGCTACTTGGTTGAATTTTTTTCCTCTTTTTTTTAAAACCTTGTTTTGTGTTATGAAAATGTGAGCTCCTTCTTGATGACTAAGTTACTTCTCCCTCTTTCCTTGGGTTCACTGAAAATATAGGAGAGAATCCTATACATGCATTAGTTTTAAATTTCTTAATTGTTTCAAAATATTTGTGATTAAAATTTTCAAACCTAAATACACAAATTAAACAAACTAAAATTTAAAATTATTAGTGTGACATGAAAATATTGGACTATCATGTGGATTGATGACTGGTGTAATTAGTGCATTATATTTACTTATCAAAAAAAATAAGATGTACATTTTGAAAACTGCAACCTCTCTCTGTTACCTGATTTTAAAACATAATTTACTTTGACTAACAAAACCTTGGTTTTTATAGAAAAGAGAACAGCTTCACCTTTCAATACTATTCATCTCTTATTTATATAACTCAACTCAACAAAAGTTCATTAAGTTCTTTCTATGTATCAGACACTGTATTAGGTGCAGGGAACAATAAAGACCAAAAGAGAAAAAAAAAACCCAAACCCTCAACCCTCCAGAGGCCCTACCTTTAAGAATCTTACATTCTACTGGGGTGAGAGGGGTGCAGACAAGGAGGTAGATAATAACATATTCAGACAAGTAAATATAAAATATTTTAGATATTATTTCTAGGTTAAATATAAACCTACTTTGGGGTGAGGCAAGAGGTGGGACCATTTTATTAGATGTGACAACAGAAAAAAAGTCATAATAAAAGATTGGATTTGATTCATTTGTTGTGATTGCCTCTGCTGTACACTATAATCTATCTGACCCACTTTTAAAAAAAGAATTCTAATTCTATTGTTTTTGTCATATATATAATAAACACATTGGACAAGATAAGATGTAAACAAAGGTCTCTAATTGTTTAAACTACATAAAGCAATTCTCTTTAATTAAAAATGCTCCTTTCCAACCACTTTACAGTCCCACAGGCTGTTTTATAGGAATCAGTAGCTTCAGCCCTCAAAAGCTCTGCTGCAGGACATTTGCAGAGTGAAAGAGAATTTATGTGCTGAGAATAGTTTCATTCTTCAGCAAGGCCTCAGGTTTGACCCTATAAAATTTTTTACTCAGGAAGGTACAAAAATTTCTCCTCTTTAAATACTTCAGGAAAAACATAACCATTTTACTAAATAAACTTGGCTATTTGATAGCGTAAATTAGGGTGGTGATAAAATGTGGAAATTGTTCGAAGGCATCTTGTATAAATTATCGCCTTGGCTGTGCTTCTCCAGGAGGTGCCTTTTATCTTCTCTTTAACTAGAAGCAAAAAGTCTCCATTACTGCAGAAAATGAAGGCTTGCTTTTTTTTTTAAATGTCCAGGTTCAGCTAATAAATATTTTATAACGGTTTCCTGCAAAATATCTCTGATCCTTTCTGGAGCTTGCAGCCTGAAAACAGCCATTTCAGAAGAAAATATTGATGGCGTCACATCTGATCATTCCTATATTTATAACCTTTCCATGTGTCTCCTCCAAACCTGGCCTTTGGGCTTTGTTGTTGATGCTAGCTTATCCCCAAGGGATTTTATTTTTGTGAGTTTGCAGTGGGAGCATAATGAACTTGCAGTAAAAAGATCTTGGGTCACAGATTTAGAGGTGGAAGGGAACTCAGGGATCTTTTCATCCAACACCTCCTTTAACATATGAAAAAACTGAGGCCTGATGAGATGAAATGATTGGTCTAAGGTCACACAGGTAGTAACTCATAGAACTGGGATTCAAACTCACATAGTCTGACCCCCAATACAGTGCCATTCCACTTCACTTTTCATAAATGCCTCTCTTCTCTCATTGCCCTTCATTTCAGGGATTCTGAATTGGTTTTCATCGTGTGGACTGCTTTGGCAGCCTGGTGAAACCCTTCAAATGTACAAAATTAAACATTTAGAGTTACCAAGAAAACCAGTTTATTGAATTACAGTTATCAAGATGTTTAAAAATTTTTTCTTAGAGCCCAGGTTAAGAATCTTTGTCCTATTGTGCCTTAAACTTAGTCTTGTAAACTAGCTTGTATTCCTTTGAAGTGATCGGGGTATAAATTTTAAATTCTAAATGTCAAATGAGATAATGTATACAAAGTAATTCACAAACTATAAAGCTCTCTATAAATTCTGTTAATGTATCAATAAATTATTGTTAACTATACAGTCACATCCCATCTACTGTCCTATATTAAAAAAAAAAACTAACAATAACTCTAGAACATATCATTCAATAAAACAAGACCCTTTGGGTTATCAAGTCAAGGCAATGGGCATTGATTAAGTGCTTTCTGCATGCTGAATACTGGGCATACAAAAAGAGATAAGAGAAAAGATCCTGTTCTCAGGAATTTCTCAGCCTAATGGGGGAGATAATGGGCAAACAACCATGTAAGGTACATACAGTATAAATTGTAAAGTACATACAGTATAAATTGAAGCTAGTCTTAGAGGGAAGGAGCAAACATTAAGGGAAGCCTTCAGTTCAACAAACATTTATTTAATGCCCATTGTGTTCCAGATACCTTGCTATGAACTGAGACTAGAAAGACAAAAATGGAAGCAGTCTGCACACAGGAAGCTCACATTCCACTGAGGGAAGGCAGCTTGTATATAGATAGTTAATCAATAAACATATATTAAGCACCTGTTAAATATGCCTGTTATTGTACTAAGTACTGAAGATACAAAAAAGAGGCAAAAGAAGTTCACAGTCTAATGGGGGAAACAACAAGCAAACAAATATGTATAAACTGTATATAGGAGAAATCAGAATTAATTAAGAGAGGGAAGGAACTAGAATTCAGAAGAGTTGTGAGAGCCTTTAGAAGATGAGATTTTAGTTGGAACTTAAGTCAGGAAGTCAGTAGGCAGAGATGAGGAAGGAGAAGAACAAGGTAATACAGAGTCTTGAAGTATAGTCATTCCTAAAACCATCTCAATGGAAATACAACACAGTTTTGAAAAGCTATTTGGGAGCAAACTTAAGAATTCAAAGTCATTAAAAAAATAATTATATTATATGGGGCAGCTAGGTAGCTCAGTGAATAGAACACCTGCTCTGGAGTCAGGAGGACCTGAGTTCAAGTCCAACCTCAGACACTTAACACTTACTAGCTGTGTGACCTTGGGCACATCACTTAACCCCAATTGCCCTGCCTTCCCCCCTCCAAAAAGACCAAAAATAAATAAAAAAACAGTTTAAAATAATTATATTGTAATCTAAAAATGCATATACATCTAGAATTACTATTAAGTTCAGATATTTTCAGTGTAGACAACATGGAGGCAGAGATTTAGATGGCTACATCTGCAAAACTCTCCAGTAAAGAATAAGTGTGATCTCACACCCACACCACAGTTGGATGGTTCTGATTCACAATTTTGTCACTGATGCATAGTTTAATTTGGGAGCTGTGAAGAGAAGATTGGTTTAGGGGACTAGGGGCACAAGCCTTTAATCCCTTCTATGAGGAGAGGCTGAGATTGATGGATCTCTTGAGCTCAGGGGTTCTGAGCTCCCATATCAATGAATGGGAATGTGTTTCTACAAAGTTCTGCATTAATATGATGAGCTTCTGGCATGTTGGGGAGGGGGGGCACAGGGCTTCCAGTTTGCCTAAGGAGGAGGGAACTGGCCAAAGTCAGAAGACTTGGTTTAAAATTCACACTCTGATAATCATTAGGTATGTTTTCTTGGGAGAGGCATTTAACCTTGGAGCTTCTGTTTCCTTATCAGTAAATTGTGGGTAATTATATTCCCTACCTATCTCAAAAGCTCTCCTGGTGTTTAAATGAGCCAGTGTGTATAAAGCACTTTGAACTGGAAAGTTATGTGAATATTGTTGTTGTTCTTCAGTCGTGTCTGACATCTGACTCCTTGGGACCCCTTGTGGGGTTTTCTTAGCAAAAAATACAACAACACTAGAGTGGTTTGTCATTTCCTTCTCCAGCTCATTTGACAGATGAGGATACTGAGGCAAACAGGACTAAATGACCTGCCCAGGGTCACACAACTAGTAAGTGTCTGAGGCCAGATTTGAGCTCAGAAAGAGAAGTCTTCTTGAATCCAGGCCTGGACACTCTGTGAACTCTACAACTACTAATTGTAGACAGAATTTTAAAGTTGCAAGGACCCTTAGAAATTATCTTGCCCATGGAGTCTTAATCTGAAATCTGTGAACTTTTTTTTTTTTTTAAGAAATAGTTTGGGGGCAGTTAGATGATGCAGTGAATAGAGCACCAGCCCTAGAGTCAGGAGGACCTCAGTTCAAATCAGGCCTCAGGCACTTGACATTTAACTAGCTGTGTGACCTTGGGCAAGTCACTTAACCCCAATTGCCTTGCCTTCCCCCCTCCAAAAAAAAAAAAAAAAGAAATAGTTTGGTAACTGAATTTCAATATAATTGATTTCCTTTATAAGCTTATGTATTTAATTTTAGGCATTTAAAATGAGTTTTTCTGAGAAGGGGTCCATAGTCTTCACCAGACTGCCAAAAGGATCCATGACACAAAAAAGTTAAGAACTCTTGCTCTGCTCCAGCCTGATTATTTTACTAATAAAATAAGCTGAAGCCTATAGGAGTTAAAAGTGGCAGAAATGTTACTATAAACTAATCTGGGTTCCTGATTCCTAATTCAGTGTATTCATTTTCTGCAGCCAAAACAGACATTCTTTTTTTTCACTTTCTCTCTCTCTCTCTTTTTTTAAGACATTCTTAACATATCCATTTTGTAGCTTTCCACTACCATGGCTGATGCTGTTTGTAGAATCATAAAATCTAAAAGTCAGAAGGGAACTCAGCAATTGTGTAGTCTCTATCATTTACAAAAGGAATCCCCACTCCTCCTCCTACATGCACACACACACACACACACACACACACACACACACACACACACACTTCCATAACATACCCAACAATTGCTTGGAATCATCTAAGCAGGA
Source organism: Gymnobelideus leadbeateri (assembly GCA_011680675.1). Classification (NCBI taxonomy): domain Eukaryota; kingdom Metazoa; phylum Chordata; class Mammalia; order Diprotodontia; family Petauridae; genus Gymnobelideus; species Gymnobelideus leadbeateri. Next base: position 742,253 of record WOXC01011344.1, on the reverse strand, counting down.
TTCTCACATGGAATCTGAATAGGTGTGATCCCTTGGAGCCTTCTCCTCCTTCCACTCTAACCCTTTCCAGTCCCTCCTTGAGGCAGAGAAGGTTTTTAATCTTGTGTGTGTGTGTGTGTGTGTGTGTGTGTGTGTGTATGTGTGTGTGTGTGTGTGTCATGGTTACCCTTGCAAGTGTGCTGAAACCTAAGATCTCCTTTTAGAAAAACTGCCATAAATATATCGAACAAACTACAAAGGACTAAAAAAGAAAGCCAAAATCTAGTGAAAATAAAGATATTTCCTCCCAATCAAATAAAAGACTCCAGGAAAATTTATTTACAGAGTGCTTCTCTTTACATAGCTAACGATGTTTCTTTGTAGTTTAGATCCACTTAGTACACCTTTGATTCCCTTCAAATTGCTTTACATACATTGTCATGTTTGAGCCTCAAGACAAAAGTCTAGGCATTATTATCATCTCCATTTTATAAGAAGAGGAAACTGAGCCATATAGAAGGTAAGTGACTTGTCCACGGTCACAAAACTAATAAATTAATGCTAATCTAGCCTCAGACATTTAGCTGTATGAACTTGGAAAATACATTTAACTCCTGTTAGCCTCAGTTTCCCCAATTTAGAATAGGGATAATAATAGCACATACTTCCTAGGGTTCAAATGAAATAATAATTATAATGCACTTAGCGCAGTGTCTGGAACATAGTAAGTGCTATATAAATGTTAGCTACTAGTAATTCTCCCTGTCTCTTTAGAACAAAATTGTATCAGGGCCTTAAGATTTCTCTTCTGCCTATAGGATGCTCCTAATTTTGCATGACTCAAGAGGTTGGAATTTGTAACCTGTAGTATTTTAATCAAACAGTTTGATAACTAGTTTAACAAACTATCTGTGTTAGGAAATGTGGAACAAACTGAAGCTAATTGTACTTCTGTTTTTTGACATTTAGAATGGGTTTGGAAGCTTTGGTAGAATCATACGCATTCTGGAGACCCTCCCTAAGGACTCTCACATTTGAAGATATTCCAGGAATACCCAAACAAGGTAAATGAAAGGCTTGTAAAATCACATAGGTCAGATATGCAACCTGGTTCTGATGCCAACCTAGGGCTCAAAAAAATTCATTTAACAAAAAGTTCATTTTTTCCTCCCCTATTTGAAAAAAAAAGTTTATAACTGTCTAGCAAAATAAATATCCCTTTGGCCATATCCAAAAGCATGTATTCTTCCATATCTTGAGTTCTTCACCTCTGTGTTGGAAGGTGAGTAGCATGCACTATATTAGTCCTCTGGAATCAGGGTTGGTCATTGCAATGATAAGGATTCTTAAGTCTTTCAAAGTTGTCTATTTTTATAGTGTTATTATTATACTGATTCTTTTCCTGGTTATTCTCACCCCTAAGTTAGTTCTTAAGACCGTCACCACCAAGGGAAAAAAAATGCATGACCTTATCTCCCCTGATAATGGGAACCTAATGACCTGACTTTCCTATCCCTCAGCATCTCCAAAGTGGTAGTATAGGGATTGTTCTATGGTGCTTGAAAAGATCCATGACTTCCCTGGAGTAAGTTGTACTTCTATAGGAATCATTCCACCCCTCTCCCTTTCCTTTCCAGTAGTGGATGTTTTCATGAGTTTCTGTGGCCAAAGAGAGTCACCGTCTATCCACATTAAGCCAGAATGTACCTCAGGCTTTACTAAGCCTACATTAAAAAATTTTCCAGCTTGTAGACTTCCTGGGAATTGTGTTCTGTTGGCATAACTTTCGAGGACAAAAGGTCAGCTCTATTCTACTTTTAAGGCATTGGAGTTGAGAATAGTAGAGAAGTATAAGATTCGCTTCTCAGTTGAGACTGTGATTTCATTGGTGAGGAGAACTGGCATGAAAATCCCTCCATCCTTATAGATCAGCAACTCAGTTGCGACTTAAGTCTTAGAAAATTAGGCTGGGGAGTGGGTGGGAAACCCCAACAACAACAATCCTCTTAGATGACAGGGTGAATCTTGGATATTATTAGGTTGGTGATATTGCATGGAAAAAAAGGCTTCACCTCCTTCACCTTCAATATTGTCTTATTCCTTCCCTTATCTATCTTTCCTTTCCTTAGCTGTTATCATCTCAGATCTATTTTGAATATATATGCATATATACACATGTGCATACCATATATGTGTATATGTATAGGCATATACCTATATACATACATATATACACATACACCTACACATGCATATATATATTCTACAGGTCTCCTATGGGGAGACAATATAGGTTCAAAGAAAACTAATGGGGAATGATGTGAAAGTGGGAAGAGGAGAAAGGAAGGTGACAATTTCAGATCAAGGTAAAGCAGGGGATTAAGTTTAGATTTGCTACAAATCTTGGAAAGTTCAGAATTTCTAATCACTACAGTACTAAGACCAGTCGAGGAAGTGACTTTAAGACTGTAACCACTTAAGAGGGGAATCTGAATTCAGGAAGCTCTCTTGTAATTAAAATCCAGAAGTATATCTTTGAATCCTTTAATTCCAAATCAGATTGAATCAAAAGCTAGCTGAGTGTCTTTGGCTGTTTATGTTTTATTAATCTTTTGTAGGAAACACAGGCTCGTCTACCTTACTTCAAGGTTCTGGAAATGGAGTTCCTACCACCCATCCTCATCTTTTATCTGGTTCCCCTTGCTCTTCTCCTGCCTTCCATCTTGGGCCAAATACAAGCCAGTTGTGCAGCCTGGCACCTGCTGATTATTCAGCCTGTGCCCGTTCGGGCCTCACCCTCAACCGGTACAGCACCTCCCTGGCTGAAACCTACAACAGGCTCACTAACCAGACCAGTGAGACCTTTGCCCCTCCAAGGACTCCCTCTTATGTTGGAGTTACCAGCAGTACGACGGTGAACATGTCCATGGCTGGCAACGATGGAGACACATTCAGTTGTCCACAGACTAGCTTATCTATGCAAATTTCAGGGATGTCTCCCCAGCTGCAGTATATCATGCCCTCACCTTCTGGCAATGCCTTTGCCACCAACCAGACCCACCAGGGCTCTTACAATACTTTCAGGTTACACAGCCCCTGTGCTTTGTATGGATATAACTTCTCCACATCCCCCAAACTGGCTGCCAGTCCTGAGAAAATTGTTTCTTCCCAAGGAAATTTCTTGGGGTCCTCCCCGAGTGGGACCATGACCGATCGGCAGATGTTGCCCCCTGTGGAAGGAGTGCACTTGTTGAGCAGTGGGGGTCAACAGAATTTCTTTGACTCTAGGACCCTAGGAAGCTTAACACTGTCATCATCTCAAGTGTCTGCACATATGGTTTGATGGAATTTTTAAGTCAAAATACAAAATTTTTTCTAGTGTATTTTCTGTTCTTAGCTGTGTGAAAGGACTATCATTTTGTGGCTTGTATAATGTGTATATAATAGAAGAGGAAGGTGCACTCAGTCTTTGAATTTGCTCATGATGAGATTATATATATTATATATATGAAACATATATATAATATATATATATACATGTTATATATCCATACTGTATATACATAGCCTTTTGAGTTATTCAGGCTATATGACTGTACCCTCTATCTGGTAATCCAGTTGTACAAAGTGTTTGCAATGTATACAACATATTAAGCTCAAATTCCAAGACTTTTTTAAACATAAAATGATATATTTAAAGACTGGCCCCAAGAACTAAACATTTTTAACTTAATTTATCAGAAGAATTCTCTAAACATTTGTTACACCTGTGTTGATAATCTAGTACTTATGACTGCTGTTATTCTTAGAGATTTGGAAGGTGTGGAGACCTTACGTGCAGAAGGTCACTCAAAGGCAACATCCTAAATTCTGAGCTATCCATGAGAGTAGAATAACATTCATTCTTTTACCTTGTTCTTGTTCACTGGTGCTAACATGGGATCTTGAGAAACAGCCCAGTATAATAAATAGATGGGGCTGCCTTGAGTGTCAGGCAGTCTGGGTTCAAGTGTTGCCTGTGATATGTATTCACTATGTGACCACAGGCAAGTCATGTAATCTCTCAGTGTCCTACACATTTCTCAGAGACTATAAATTATACATAAGTCTCACATCTAATGTGGGATTCCTATACTGTGAATCCCCCATACTAATAAAACTACAAGTCTAGGACCCTGCCCCACCCCCCTTTTTTTTTTAATCCTATGACTTAAAGTTCTTTTTAATAACTGCTTCTTGGAAAATCACCAACACCACTGAAATGGATTTTTTTTTAATTTTTCAAGGATTTGTTGTCATTTTCATGGCCCAGAGGGCATATTAGTGATTCTTATTCCTCAACAGATGCATTGGTAGTTATTTTAATTTTTTCTCAAATATTACCTATTCTACAATCAAAGAGACTTAAATATGTCTGTGTCCAATTGGCTTCCAAAGTATAAGGCACTCACATTTTAATTTTCACTGGAAAATGCAATATTATAATCCTAGTAAATTGAGAAAGAGAAAGAATACTTATTTTTAATAATTTAAATCCAGCTCCACATTCCCATGATTCTAGTAATGAAATACAGGAAATCTCTATTTTAAATCAAAAGGATTAATGTTGTCAGTTTCCCCCTTAGCTGTGCTTGGGTCAAGGGTGTGAGGGTCTCTCTTGCTTTGGATTCTCACTACTAATTGCTTAGGTTGGAATTCTTGACCTAAGGTATATAGATGAGGGGAGGGAGGTTATGGTTCTTATTTATAATATAGTGTCTCCTAACTCCTACGGTTTGGACACTCGCCTTTGTAAGCTGCCCTCTGTCAGAATCTTTTCCTGTGTAAATTGATATGCTGCCTTTTTGGTTTTAAATAACACTACAAAGAATTTCTGTGGGTCATCTCCATGAATCTGCCTTTTGGAGTCTCTCCTGGCATACTAAATAGTAAGGAATTTCACTGGAGGAATTGTAAAGCCATTTCATATTAACATTTTAAATGCTAAGGGCATTTTTAATGTTAAGACCAGGAAAATGAGAAGGTAGCTTTGGTTCCTCCCCCTCCCCACTTTTTATGTGGATCTGGGGGGTTTGTAAAGCAACTTACTTTGATACTATATCATAAGACAAGTGAAATTAATTGTACAGGGAAAGCAGAACCCCTGTATGCTTGTTGAGAAAAAAAATTGGACCGTTATGGACTTTTCACATGTGTCAGGCTAACAATGCTATGAGTTTATTGTGCCTCTGCACTGAATTAATTGGTTGAGTTGAGGAGTTCTTAACCTTTTTGGCAGTCTGGTGAAGCCTATGAACCCTTCCCAGAATAATGTTTTTAAGTGAACAAAATAAAATACATAGAATTATAAAGGAAACCAATTATGTTGAAATTTAGTTAGCAAATTGTTTTTAGAAAAATAGGCTCATGGGCCCCAGGCTAAGAACTCCTTCACATCATCCTTGTTTTGGTCAGAAAGAAAAACGGTGTAGGTCATGATTTGTTCATTAATACAGCCTCAGTTAGTTGTTTAGGAATGCCCTGAAATTTAAACAGAATCTACATAGGACAGGACTCTTGGTTTCTATGCCTGGCCTTCCATGTGTTCTATATCCCCAAAGCCTGAGTTTTAGCAGTTTAGCATGATTCTTGTTTTTTACAATTAACAGGAGGAGATTGATGTAAACCTTTTGTAATGCCTCAAAAAACGTAGTGGGAATATCAGCAGTCTGCTTGTGTACAGTAACTTCTGTCTGGACAGATTTGGAATAATGCAAAGAGCACTAAGTTTATGAGTGGACACAAAGCTGTATGAAAGCTTGTTAATATTCAAGGAGAATTCTCAGTGCCTTAGGTACTCATTCATGTCCATATATATGCACTTAAAAAGTATTTTTTTTGTCATTGTCAATGACTGGGAGATGATGATACTACACCATGGATGAGTTGCTGTTTGTTTGTTTTAATTCAAGGCCATTTTTATTTTCTGCAAGACTTCACAAATACTACTCCAATATTTTTTCCTTTAAAATCTTACTGTAAATAGTTATCACAGTGCCACCATAAAGACTTGCTTTTGTTACTATATTAAATAGTATCTATGCATTGGTATCTGTAATTATCCATCTGTATTTTATTACTACAAAAATGCCACAGAAATTATATTAAAGTATGTATCTGAACACATTATTTTGGAAGAGAATTATTGGAGTGTTTGCTCTGTGTGTGTGTGTGTGTGTGTGTGTGTGTGTGTGTGTGTGTGTGTTAAAGAGCAGTCCATCATGAAGCCAAGCTCTCAAACAAAATTCAGGGCCTTTCATTACAGGGAGAAGAGCTGGACTGCTGTACATCCCCTGGAAGCAGTGTCCCCTGGAAGCTAGAGCAGTGGCTGTGCCATTTAAAGGTAAAAGCTGTGACCAATGCTCCAATGCTAAGCACATCAAGGTTCTCATTATAGAAAGGATGACATAGGATTTTCTCCCCCTTCTCAGAACTTTTTCATCCTCTTCTGAGTATAAGGGAAGAAAAAAGCCTGGATGTGAGAATGAGTGGCTTGAAAACTGACTGGCTGCTGACTGATCACTTTTAGGCAAACAGGCTGGAATCTATTCCAAGGGATGACAGGAGGGGGTGAGGGCAGCACAGTCAAGACCAGTCAGAGTTTGGAAATGCACAGCTGTGTGGGTGAGACCTCTCTGGTTCTAAAGGGAGGGTCATCAACCTTTCTAAAGTGAGGGTGCCAAGTTACTGACCCTTGATCTTTTGGAATGCCAGGTCATGGGTTTGGGAAGAGGTCTGGTAGCAGCTCTAGGCATGGGACACTTAAAGGGTCTTCTGGTGAAAAAAAACTCTCCTCTCATTTATTCTTCCATTTAGAGATTCATTTGGGCTAACAAGCTTCTACTTTAAAATACTGATGCCCCCTGGGAAGGGTAAACTTGTTAATAATTCCAACTAAGGTAAAAATTTAATTAGATTTTTAGCTTGGCTTTCTCTATGCATCATCTAGTTAAGTTTGACTGAGGGAACATAAATTTCAAAAGTGTGGGGGTAGGGTGGGGGGGTGAGTTAAGTAACTTTGGAACAGGTTAAGTTACAAAACTGGGAGAGGAGGCATTAGGACACCATGAGAGTACTAGGGGGCAATGGAAGGGGAAGGCTGCCAAAGACAAATTTTGAGTCATAGATTTAAAGCTTGAAGAGATTTTAGAGGTTATGATGTCCAACCTGCTTATTTGGCAGATGAGAAAACAGAAAACTAAACATGTTAAATGGCTTACCCAAAGTCCCATAGATAGTAGGTGGAAGAGTCAGAATTTGAACTGAGGGCCTGTGGCTCCAATTCCAGTCTTCTAACTTTTTACTGTGCTACTAAGATTGTGATTTTGCTAAGGGCAGAAATCAAATGAATGTTACTTGAATGGTAACTATGGAGCTTTGTGAATAGAATAATATACTTGGAAGCATGAAGACCCTGAAGTCAGATTTTGTTTCAGATACTACTTACCTGTGTGATTCTGAGCAAGTCACTTAATGCCTCCAGCAACGGTCTCTATGGTCCCTTCCAGGAATAACACTAAGATGGTAAAATCCTTTGGCTATTATACATTACTGGTAGCAAGACTACAGCATTTCTTTCATGCTTTCTTTCTGATTGTATACCTGTGTATAGAATGTTTTATTTCTAAAACATACTCCAAAGTTGGTATTTTCCCTGAGTTATTTGTTGACTGATAACCATAGCAAGTAAAGTTAACTTACCTTATTGTATTATAATGGAAATTAACAGTAACTGCAGAAGCATGCATTGTTGTAATGTTTGCAAAGCACTTTCTTCACAAACAATCCTGTGAGATGGGGATTGCAAGGCTTATCCCGATTTTTACAGATGGGGAGGCTGTGGATATGAAAGGTAAAGTTATTTGCCTTTGGTCATACAGCTAATAAGTGAGAAATGTTTGAACCTAGGTCTCTGAGTCCCCTCCTACTGCCTATTTTAAGAATTTGTGCTTTACTAGGTTTTCCTTTTCACCAGTTGTAATGGAAATGCAGATTTGAAGATCTTCCCTGCCCCTAGGCCCTTTGATTGGCTTAAGAGACTTTGATTGACTTAAGTGACTCTGAGAACCTTCTTTAATTTGAAAGTATATTCTGCCCCCTAATAGGCTGAATGTGGTCACATGGAGCCTGTGGTAGGAGGCTTGGTTTTCAGGAATGACCACACCTTGATGCTGTGTGATTGGGCAGTGGGTCAAGAGGGTGATTACATTCTCTGAGCCAGGAGAAGACTATATAATCCCTGATTTGAGGCTTTGCTTTGGGGCTCACTTTGAGAAGTGTTGTGTGATTTGACCAGATGAGACTCTGGGAAGCAGTTGTTGAGAGCCCCTCCTCCCCGGCTTTGAAAACCCAGAGGTTGATGCTTCCCTCTCTCGTAACTGTGATTTGTTATTGATATAATGGTTGGACAGTTTGGAAGCCTGTCTGTTTGATCTGTAAGTTCTGTAACTCTGAAGTTCGGGGTGCTGACCTTTTTCCCCTGAACTAGGTAATATATGTTTGTTTGATTAAAGTAAGCTTGTTAACCCATTTTGAGTTGCTTTCCTTTTGAAAAGCAGATCTAAGAACCTGTGTTGGCAGCCACTCTGGGGATGCTGGGGTGCTTGCTGCTACACCAGTACAGATTCTAATAATTCCTCCTGCTTTAATAGATGGGTTCATGAGTTGTTCTGACACTCTTCCCTGCCCTGCCTCTCACCAAATGATCTTCTTATGGCCAGCTTTCTGGAGTTGAATCTTTTCATGCTTAGCTAAGCTGATCTTTTCCAAGCTTAAGAGGCTGATCCATCCTGAATGAAGTAACTGGTGTGGAAATGCATCACTGCTTAGCAAGACCTACCAAGAAAGTGATCTTCAGACATAGACTCGAATTTCATTCACCCGAGACACTTATTAGCTGTGTAACCCTTGGACAAGTCATTTAATCTTTCTGTACCTCAGTTTACTTATGCATAAAATGGGAACAATTATACCACCTACTTCCCAGGGTAGTTGTGAAGATAAAATGAGATTAAGTTTCTTAAGCTTTTTGCAAAACATACAGGGTTATATAAATGTTTCTCCTCCTCCTCCTCTTCTTCCTCCTTCTTCTCTTCCTCCTATAGTTATTACTAGTCTCTGAGAGACCAAACTCTCATGCACAACACTTTTGTTAGGAACTTATTAGATTAAATTGAGAATTGATACAATTAAATTATTATATCATAATTTTCATCTTCAGTAGTGTTTAGGTTGGTTCTACTACTTAAGTAGTTATATACTCTTGGAGAATTCATTTCCAGCTATCTGAATCTTGGTTTCTTAATCTATAAAATGGGAATGATAGTATCTCCCTAAAAGGGAGTATTATGAGGATCAAATGACTTAAAAGATGTAAAATTCTTAAGGTATTTTAGCAGAGAAAGCTCCTGAACATTTTAGATAGACTCCTTATGGCAAACTTCCCATCAAGGTACCCATTGATGGAATGTTTTGTGATTCATCTAAAAATGTTTATGAAGTGCTGAGTTACATTTGGTGTTATAGTGCCCAATGTGAAAAATTCATTGGACAGATACAAGAGACTTCTAAGAGCTTATGATCTGACAAAGTTAATATACAAAAATAAGTAGAGAAGATTGAGCTAATATGGCCTAGGTACTGAGAGTTTCATTCATAGAGAGTACTGACTCATTCCATAGTTTTGCAAATTCTTCTCCCACAAATAATAAATATTATTTTACTTCCATTTTGAGGAAAAGGCTTTCAGAACAAAATTTTTTTATTGTTAAGCATAAACCCATTTTGTGAACAATATAGTATCACCAAAAGGATTTTGAATTTGACAAACTAGATTTATATTCTAATAGAAATATTGGACTAATTAGATTATAAAGCTGTAGGAAAAAAGCTATCTAATAATTTCTTTGGTGCTTAATTTTGTAACTAATACATATTAATCATGCTTTATTCCCTTGATTCTGTTTTTTTTTTAAAGATATTCCCATTTGCATGGCATAAAATGATCCTAATGATACAATAGAGATTGATAGCTTGATAAATATAAACTACAGCCAATATGAGAAAGTATTATTTTGAGAATGCATTTAAAACTTCAAGGAAGAAACACCTGGACTCATCATTTTCTTAATCTCTTATTCATGTGAGACTAAGACCTAATAATATGAAGCAACATTGATTACTAGGTAATTTATTTAACTTAAAGTTAGACCAACATATATACCCTAATCTTGTGTTTTTAACTGTATTAAGCAGTTCTTTAGAAAAAACTGAAACACTAAATATGCCTTCACATTAAGATAATTCCCATAATTTTTACTTCACCCTTACTTAGGGTAACAGTCGTTTTAAAAGTGCTTTTGTAAGGACATGACTATTACAGTAATTGGTAGAATTTTTTTTAAAAGAAGTAGTGTTTAGAAAGTTGGTGATACCTTTTTTTCTCTTGAAAATAGACTAGGCTTTAAAAAGTAGGAGAGGAAACATGGTACAAAGAGAGAAAGCTTTGGATTTGAAGTCAGAGGGCTTGGCTGGTTCAAATCAATTCCCATGCAGACACTTAGTCAGTATAACCTTGGATAACTTAACTTTACTGGATCTCATTGTTGTCCAAATTCTGATGTGTTCTCTAAGTTATGATGCTGTCTCTATAGTGTATTGAGTTCTACCATCTTTAAATCAGAAAGTAGATAGGTCTTTATATTCAGAGCTAAGGCAAAACACATTTGGCATCTACAAATGTTTTGTAAATATTGAAATCCAATTGGAAAAAAAATGACAAGGGACTGTAATGATGGCATGCTTTTCAGAAAAAAAAAAAGATCCTCCATTGATTTCTTTATGAGACAGTGCTAAACGGTACTATAGCTCTCCTTGGAATGTTAAATAGGCCAGATGGTTCCTTAAAAATATGTGCTCCAATGCCAAGGTACAACGGGGAAGCATTATCACCTTAACTCGGGGTTTGTTTTGTGGTTTTCTCTGCAAACCATAAGATCATTTTAATGTGTGTATGTGTTTTTTTTTCCAATTTGGCTCAGTGAGCTGAACTATAATGAGAGATTTCTGTGTTGGTACCATGATTGGGAAAAGCTTGAATTCTTTGGAATTTTGCAGAATTCTGAGACTTTTTCCTAAGGTATTTTAGCAAAGAAAGCTCCTGGACATTTTGGGTAGACTCCTTATGGCAAACTTATGGGAGGACATTGATAAGAATCATACCATATGGGCAGGCATAGATGTACTGCATTGTTGGAGGGAACAGGCCTACAGATGAGATCATAGATCCACTGGAAGATTGGAGGTACTTTGGCTGAATTGTACTGTAGAGGTTTGTATACTGTCTCCATCACCTCTTAAACACACACACACACAGACACATACACACAAAACACCAAAAAAACCAATCCTTTGTTGTTGAGTTTTTTCAATTGTGTCCAACTCTCTATGACTTCATTTTGAGGTTTTCTTGGCAAAGATAGCAGAGTGGTTTGCCATTTCCTTCTCCAACTTATTTTACAAATGAAGAAACAGAGGCAAACAGCGTCAACAGAAATCAAAGGAAATGTTTAAATATGAAAAACAAACAGGTATATAAGGGAGTCCCAGATGAGGAAACTGAGATTACCCAGGGTCACACAGTTACAAAGCATCTGAGGCCAGATTAGAACTCATGAATATGAATCTTCCTGATTTCAAGCCTAGTGCTCTATCCACTGTGCCACCTAGCTACCCCCTCAAAAAACTCCTCCACAATTGGACTACGATTTGCGTTGATATAGGGAATGGATTTGGAGTCAGAGGGCTTGGCTGGTTCAAATCCCAATTTCCATCCAGATACTTACTCAATATAACCTTGGATAATTTAGCTTTACTGGATCTCAGTGTTCTCTAAATTCTGATGTGTTTGCTAAGTTATGATATGTCTTCAGTTCTACCATCTTTAAAACAGAAAGTAGATAGATCTTTACTTTACAGATAGATCAGATCTATCTGTGAGGAGCTCTCTTTATCAGTGAACCTTCTCTGCAATTTATAGTCAGTGGCCTGAGGTCACTGAGAGGTTTCCCAGGCTCACAATGCAAGTATGAGTCAGAGGAGAAACTTTCACTAAGATCTTTTAGATTCTGAGGCTGCCTACTTCTCAGTCTTCCCAGTAGTTTGTCCAAATACATTTCAAGGAGAATTACCTTAAACTCCCCAGGATAATTCAAGTCAATTGCTTTGTGAATGAGTTGCCTGGAAATGAAAGAGGGGCCTTAAAAAATAGGTTTGGTATTTGATCTGTTTTTGAGTACGTTCAAGTGGGATGGTGAGCTGTAAGTTATACAACTACAATTGTTTGTGCTTAGTTTCTCCTTCAAAGTGCTGTGGCAGAACTGATAGGCTAGGATAACTGAGTTTGGAAGAGTAAGGGTTGGCCATGTTGGACTATGTGTAGGTTGACAATATGTTAACATTTGAAAGCCTGAGAATTCTTCCTCAAATACAGAAAGTTGGGTATCTTTTGGTAAACTACTTGGTGAAAGTTATCCTAATTTCCTGACTAGTCTCCTGACTAGTACTCCACCACTAACCAGCAAATTCACAACTAGGACAAAGCCACCGGGTCTTTATTTGGAGCCAACATCTGGGAAGATCTTATGGCTTCTTAGCCCCACTAGCACCCACCATGGTACCTATTCTCTCACCCAGTCCAAGTCTTGTTGCCTTTAGGGGTCATCAGCTGCCCCATAGAGTCACAGGCTGTATTCTTTGGAAGACAAGGCTTCCCACCAACAGTGTGACTGCACCTGACCAAGGCAATCTAAAATTTGTCCCCTTTCATCTATCTCTTGCTTAACATCAATTAGATTTTTGCCCTGGGTACCAGAATAGCCAGTTACAACTCTGACTAGCAGATATGTGGACTCTTATAATTGAGAAGAAACAGAAGGATGGAAAAAATTATTCTCTTGCTGGGGTGAAGATTTTCATGAACAAAATCATCTAAGCAACATTTAGATATGGACATGTACAACCCAAAGCTCTGGGTTTTATTTCCAGTCTCTCCATTTTCAATGGCCCTCTTGGTTGGGTGGGAGGGTACATCACAAGGTAAAGTAAACTGTAACCTTGAGAGTAAATATCGTGTCATTTTGGGGGTTTGTACCCCCAGTGCCCTGTGCAATGTCAAGCATATAGTAAGAGTTTAAAAATGCTTGTTGATTGAGTGACTAACCAGATATTTGGTACCCTAAGAATTCCCCTGTCCTCTCTTGCTGCTATTATTTCAGATTTCCTGCCCCTTCTCGTTCCTCTTTGCCTTGATCAGGTTATTCTCTAGGACCATCCTCTACCCCACTCCCCAACCCTTCTCATACCCTGTCAATCCCCTCTCACTTAGATGAGGTCTTTAGTGCTGGGATTGGCACTGAGAAAGGGGAAGGTAAATCCCAGACTGGAGATCTCTGCCCACCTCCTGAAGTCCCACCTATTGGTAGTGTTTTTCATCTCCCTATAACTCTGCCCAGAAGCTTTGTCTTGATATTCACTACCAACCCTCAACTCCTCTGCTACCCTCCCCCATAAAAAATCCCATTTGCCTCAGTTCCAGTGAGGAAAAGCTTATGATAGCCTGAATATGATTCCTCTTCACTCCTATGTATGTGACTATCTCTATGGCTCTAAACTAAATTATCTGGGATGGGGTACATTTGGGGTATCTAAACTGTAAAGAAACTCAACTGTAGGGGGTGGCTAGGTGGCACAGTGAATAGAGTACCAGCCCTGGAGTCAGGAGGACCTCAGTTCAAATCCAACTTCAGACACTTAACACAAAAAAAACTAGCCATGTGACCTTGGGCAAGTCACTTAACTCCAATTGCCCTACCCTCCCCCCTCCAAAAAAAAAAGAAACAACTATAAAGAAACTCATAACATACCTACTATGTGCCAATCATTGCTTTAGGCATTACAGATGCAAAGACAAAAAAAATTATTTTCAGCCTTCAAGGAGTTTACATTTAACTCCACATCCTATTTTATTCCCAACTGGTTTCTTCTTTGTCTAAAATAAAAACAAACTTAAAAATAAGAGCATGAAACACCTTAGAAAGGATCTTTTCTACAGAGGATCATGCCAGGAAGAAATCTAGACTGAAGCAACAGGTGGTAGCAGTGGGAAGGGAAGCAGTTAGGCCAATTCCTCATTCCTCAGGAGGAAACACACACACACACACACACACACACACACACACACACGTAGGGGGCACACCAAGAAGCCAGTAGAAAATAAAAATAGGGGAAGGGAGTTAGGCTTCACACTGGCAAGAGTCCCTGGGTCCCTACAGAGAAGATCTGGAATGTAACTTGGATTTTCTGAAAGACACACCACTTTTGCTGGGTATTATTGAAGATATTTCTGTAATGACAACTCCCTAAAAATAAGAGGGTACCAAAGAATGAGAAGACTCATCTGATATTCTAGGGCATACTACAGATGCCCAGGGGGCCAGGGAGGTGGAAGAAGGAGATAATCAACTTTAAGACCATAGATGTAGAGGTCAAAATTCATTAGAGATTACCAAGCTTGAGCATTTCACTTTACACATGAGAAAATTGAGGCCCAAAGAGGTTGTGTCTTCCCCAAGGTCAGAGCCAGAATTTTGAACCCAGACTGACTACAAATTCTAAGTTCTTTTTACTGTATCACAATAGGCCATACCTTCATTTTTACCTCCCAAAATGCACACATGACATTGCCTTGATTTAATACTCTCCATGCATGGCTTGTAAGTTTTTCTGCCTCATTTGACTTCTCCCAGGAGAGAGTTGACTTAGCTGCCTGGGGCCTATGCTAAATTGCTCCTCCTCAGTGTTTAAAGCTTAAAGTCTAGGAAGCCAGACACTTATTCTACCAAGAGTTTACACAGCTTGGCAGAAGGTCATCAGTGAGGAGGCTTTGGGGAATTGTTGCATATCCCTACCTAGGACCTACAAAACTGGAATTGGGGAGACAGGTAACCAACTAACCAATAATCATTAAGCACTTATTAGGCACTTACTATATACCATATACCATGATAAGTACTGGAAACAAAAAAAATTTAAACAGATTCAACATTCAACAAGAACCTTCATTGTTCAAAGTACTGTGTTAGGAACTATACAAAGACTAGATAAGAAATCTTTGTTCTCATGGAGCTTACAATTTGGAGGGGGCAAACAAAGGAAGAAGGAAGACACAAATACATCCCTGTAATATACAATATTTCATAAGACTTCTTTAACCTTTCATAAAGTTTGTGATTTTATATGAGTAGACAGTTCTTCTATGAAAACTTATAATATTCCCTCCATGCTTTAGAAAGTAGACAGATGGTTTTGTGTGGTGCTATGGACAAACAAATTCATCACCTAATGACCAGCCTTTTGTTGATTAACCTCCTCTAAAAGAGGTCCATGGGGTCACAGGATGATAGATCTGCCTAGAAGGCACCTTAGAGGTCAGCAAATCTAGTATCCTCACTTTACATATGAGAAAACAGGTATAGAAAGGTTGTGATTTGCTTATTATCACATAGATAGTAAGTATCTGAGGTGAGATTTGCACTCAGGTCCTCCTTACTCCAAGTTTCATGCCTTATCTACTATACCAAGCTCCCATCTTGAGGATCATATTCAAAGTCTTGCCATTTTGGTGTAGGAGCTGCCATAGCTTGCTCTTCACTGGCATTATGCTTTGATAACTTCTAAGCATTTAAGTGGAGACATGGAAAGGGCAATACTGGATATTAAAACCACATTGAAGGACATTTTGCACTTTTTTCTTTATTTTATTATAGCTCTATTGACTGTAGGGAGATAGATTTTTTCAGTTATAGCAGTTTCAAAATGTTTGAATTATTGAAGGATTTTAATTTGTTTGGACGGAGCAAGCACAGTGATGGCATTTAGGATTCTTGTAGTATTGTTGAAACAGACATCTTTTTTTATCTTTTTTTTGATTTTTGTTAGTATAGAGAATATGGGTTGAGGAACTTTCTTTACCAAAGTAAGTGAACTTCTTTACAATTCCTAGTACTAGAGAGATTCCTAGGTCCTTGGGAGATGGAATGATCTGCCCAAGACACTTAGCCTGTATATATCGGAAGGGTGAAGGCAAACATATGTCCTTATGATTCTGAGGCCACTCTCTCTCCACTATGCAACTCTTCCTCTCTATATCATTATTCTTATTTCTATGAATTTTTTTTGTTTTTTGGAGATGGGAAGGCAGGCCAGTTGGGGTTAAGTGATTTGTCTAAGGTCACATGGCTAGTAAGTGTGTCAAATGACTGAGGCCAGATTTGAACTCAGGTCCTTCTGACTCCAGAGCCAGTGCTCTATTCACTGCGCCACCTAGCCACCCCGTTTCTATGAATTTTACCTAATTCCATCTAATTTGGTTCATTATATAGATATTATCGTTATAATAAACAATCAATCAATAAGCAATGATCAACTGATTTAGCCCCTATTATATGCCTGGCACTGTGCTGGGTACTGTGATACAAAGGATGAAATAATCTCCACCCACAAGGAAATCATATTATACCGGGTATTATATAATATTCCTTTGTCTTATCTTAATAGCATATTTAAAATTCCTTACCCTAGCATTTAAGTCCTTCCCTAATCTAGCTTGAATTTAGCTATCATTCTAACCTTATTTGACAGGACTCCCCTTCATACTGTTCAGGTTTTTCCCATCTGCTCTTGCCCTCTCCCACCTCCATCCATTCATACATATCTGCCTATTGAAATTTTGGTCTTCTTTTGAGGTCCTCCTCTAATGCTTTTTTTTTTTTAATCAAGTATACTTTTTTTTTTTTAAGCAATTGGGGTTAAGTAACTTGCTCAAGGTTACACGGCTAGTCATTATTTATGTGTGTGGGTGCTCATTTTCTGAGGCCGGATTTGATCTCGGGTCATCCCAACTCCGAGGCTGGCGCTCTTACTCACTGCGCCACCTAGCCGCCCCTTTTAGGGCAATTGGGGTTAAGTAACTTGCCCAAGGTCACACAGCTAGGTTTTTGTTTGTGTGGGTTAAGTGTCTGAGGCCGGAACTGAACTCAGGTCCTTCTGACTCCAGGGCCAGCACTCTACTCACTGCGCCACCTAGCTGCCCCCTCTGATGCTTTTTTATTATTGTTGATGCTACCTTCTCCATAAGACCTCTCCTGATTTCCCACAGGCCAGCCACCTCCCCTGAGTAAAAGAGTGGTCTTCTTTTCAAAATTCTTCATAATGCTGTCCACTTTGAGTAACACTTATAGCATACCAGTGATGCCAGAATATAATCTCCTCGGGGATAAGAACTCTCACATCCCTATTATGAGAAAAGTTCAACCTCCTCCCTCATTTCTTCCCTGGTATAGTCCTTTTTTCTATTTTCTTTTCTCAAGGTTATTGGTATAAAAAAAAAAAAACACTCTCAGCTCCTCTGTCCTATTTCTCTTTGTGACTTCAGAAGACATTAGGTTTTTGAAGGAGCACTTGTCTCTTCTCTCCTTATTAGGATGTAAGCCAATGGCCATTGTTTAGCTTTCTTTCAATCATTTATGTCTTTCCTTTTCTAAGTTTCTCTTGACTCTTGTGTTTGTATTTCAGAGTTTCTATTCAGCTCTGACATTTTAATAAGGTCTACTTGAAAGTTCTCTATTCCTTCAAAGGTCTGTGTTTTCCATATAGGATCATGCACATTACATACATACATACATACAATCTATATGTGTGTACACACGTATATATTATATATGTATGTATATATACATATGCATATATATGGTATAGAAGTTGTGCCAAGGTGAAATGAGGGCAAAGTAGTAACCTGTAAGGCAGTGCCTATCCCTCACTACAGGCCTTCACACAAAGGTTAGACAAATGTTTATTTTAGAAGAATTTTTAAAAGAGACTCTTTTGTCCAGTTATTGGACTTGGACTAGATAACCTTTGAGTTTCTTTCCATTTCAAAATTCTATGACCCTAGGCAAGACCTGCTGATTGACCATAAGAACACACACTGAGATTTGGAAGGGACCTTAGAGGCCATCTTTATTTAACTCCCTTTGTTATATAGATAAGGAAACTGAGGTGTGTAACTTCCCCAATGACATACAAGAAAAAGCAGGAGAACCAGAATTTCAACCCAGGTCCTCTGACTCCAAAGTTAGATCTTAAAAGATGCCCTAGAGGGGAGGATTTGGACTTTACAATCTCTTCAATTGTGTGTGTTTATGAGCCACAACTTTAAATTATGGATTTGAATACTATCTCAGCAGCCTCTGTATTGTGGGGAAAAAGAGGGAACACACACAAAAAAACAACTCCTTCCCCCTACAGATACTTATTCTACTATTAAGTGAGGGCTGAAGGACTGGGACCCTTATGAAACTTTTGCTTGGGAATATAAATTGTAAACTTGGGCAACCAGCTCCTAAGTAACCAAATTCTTCCATTACCATTTAACAAAAGTCTCATTTTGTCTTGTAGATCATCAAAAGCAAAGTAAAAAGAAAGACAATATTGGCACAATGGATAGAGAACTGTCTTGGAGTTCTGAAAACCTGAGATTAATTCCTACTTCTAACATATACTGGCTGGGTCAGTCAGTGAGTCAGCAAGCATATATCCACTTACTATGGACCAGGCACTGTGCTAAGCTCTGGGGATACAAAAAAAGACAAAAGACTTTAAAGTAGTCTCATAAAGAGCTTAGTGTCTAATGGAAGAAACAACATACAAACAACTATCCAAATGAGATATGGGATAAATTAGAAATAATCAACAGAGGGAATGGACTTGTACTCAGCAGGGTTGGAGTCACAATCTTTCAATTCCTCATTTGCAAAATGAAGGGATTATACTGGATGTCCTCTTAGGTCTTTTCCAGCCTTAAATCTATGTTCCTAAGGAATGTAGCATCTGACCTCCCATCCTGAATCAACCCTCAACATATACACATAACACCCACCCACATACATACAGACACACATTCACCCCCATTGACTCATCTAAAGAAAGCAGAAGCCTTGTAGATACTTTGGGGATGTTGTCATAAATTAAAACCTGTCGCACAGATTTATTGACCAGGTTCCACAAGAAAGGAACCTAGAGTAGTTTCAAGAGATTTTTCCCCGTCTCTGGCTCATTAATGCTTGGCAGAGTATTTGATGACAGTTGCAAGGATCTGATGAACAGCAGTATCCTTTTCAACAGTTTCATCTTTGTCATCAAATCCCTAGCCACCATGATTGACAGTATCCACTGAACTGATTTCCCAAGCTGAAAATTTAGCTGCTGTGGCCTCTGATCTTCAGTTTTAAAAAATCATCATGAGACAAACTTTTCCTGTGATCTGTTCATCTAATTCAATCCCACACAAACATCCTGGCATTGGAGGAAAGGAGAGGAGATGGCATTTGATGATATTGATTTAAACTTCATACTTATTACAGTATTCTAAATGTTTTGTTAAAGTGGATTCTTGTTTCCAGTGAGATAGGAGATAAACACTATAAAGAACAATTATATCATATCACATGGAAAGAATATGTAAGAGAGTTTTCCAAGGACACATTTGATTAGGAATTCCCTGACTTGGCCCATGTGTAATTTACACTTTGTTTTGGCCCACTTCAGTATACCAATTCTTTGGAGACAAGGTGGTAAAGTGAAAGGGATGCTGAACTTGGAATCAGGAGATTTGGGTAGAAATCCTGGCTCAGACTCTTACTATCTATCTGTGTGACCATGGGCAAGTCACTTCTCTGAATCTTAACATCTTCATCAATATGATACACTTTGCTTTGTTATTGTTGGTTTATTTTGTAAATTGTTAAGAACCACATAGTCTAAGTTGTTATGCAATTAAGGATCTGTGAGGCTATCAGAAAGGTGGAGCCAAGATGGCGGAGTAAAGGCAGGGATTTGACTGAGCTCTGCCCCCAAGTCCCTCCAAATACCTTTAAATAATGACTCTAAAAAATTCTAGAGCAGCAGAATCCACAAAAAGATGGGATAAAACAATTTTCCGGCTCAAGATAATATAGAAAGTTGGCAGGAAAGGTCTGTGCACCAGAGTGAGAGTGGACACAGGCCATACCAGCATAGCTCTGGTCCTAGCAAACCAGGAGTAAGCCTTGGGAGCCACTGAATAGCAGCGCCAGCAGCTGCTTCTGGAGCTCTCAGCTCACAGTTGACAAGGTGCTTCAAACAACTAGTCAGAAGGAGACGACAGGGGCTTCTTGCTAATGCTGAGGCAGACTCTGCTGTCTTGCCTATACTCGGATTCAAGTCAAAGTCCTGGGTGGCAGTCACAGGGCAAGGAGGAGCTCTAGCATAGCAAAGCTTGTGGCTGCAGTGCGGGGTGAAGGGGGCGAGGATTCTCCTCAGTTCCAAGGAAGAAGTGAGTACCTGTTGCCACTCAAGGTTTTTAATTTTTTATAAATGTATGTTCCCTGTGTGTAGGTTCCATGAATTGTACCTTGAACTCTCTCTCTCTGGACTTGTCAAGGCTTTGAACTGTTAGATGGAATATTTCTGGACAAGTTGCTGCTGGGCACTATGACCAAAGGTCTACCCCTTTCAGAGATCTCTATTCCATGACAGCATTCTCTTTTTGAGAGCACTTTTGAACCTGAAATCATACTCTCAAAACTGATGAAATCTACCCAGGGCATAACTATTTAAAGTCCTGCAAAAAGTGTGTCTAAATTATTCTTGCATACTGAGGTTTCTCCCTTTTAATTCTGTAGAGAAAGGGGTTCACACTTCATAAAGGTATCCTCAGGTATGGCTGCAAATTTATATAGTGGGTTTTTTTTTAACATTGTGTTACCATATTAAAACATCAGCATCTAACTTCTAATTATATCAACTCCACCATTATGTAAGGGGGAAGATATAGATAGATAGATAGATAGATAGACACACATACATATATATACACACATACATATATACATGAGACAGAGAGAGAGATAAAGTACAATGTTGCTTTAACTTTCTGTCTAAAATATCTGTCACTCAACGTAGGCCATCTCAGATGAAAGCAACAAAAATTATTTAGAACATGTATTTTGGGGGGTCTTTTTGGAGGGGAGAAAGCAGGGCAATTGGGGTTAAGTGACTTGCCCAAGGTCACACAGCTAGTAAGTGTTAAGTGTCTGAGAGTGAAATTGAATTCAGGTCCTCTTGGCTCCAGGGCCGGTGCTCTATTCACTGCACCACCTAGCTGCTCCCCCAGAACATATATATATATATATATATATATATATATATATATATATATATATATATATATATATATATATATATATAATTTTTTTTTGCCTTTTGGAGGGCAGTTGGGGTTAAGTAACTTGCCCAAGGTCACACGGCTAGGTTTTTGTTTGTGTGTGCGTTAAGTGTCTGAGGCCGGATCCAAACTCAGGACCTTCTGACTCCAGGGCCGACGCTCTACTCACTGCGCCACCTAGTCGCCCCCAAGAACATATATTTTTAAAAACAGAACTTCAAATGATGTTTCCCAGATATATTAGAGCTGGTGGAGAAACGCCCAGCTATGGATATTCCCTCTTTGTTTTGTCACCCGTGGATAACAATTTGCAGTCACCCTTGGAGGTTTTTAAGGAGACTCTATCAGCAGCAGCTTCCCCTCATCTAATGGTCTCACATGCAATATAGCATTGAGAGAAAGGGATACCATGCCAAGGTTTCCACACTGGAGGACAAGATAGCATCTTTTGGTGGAAAATTCATGGATTGTGAGTTTAAGATACACTGACAATTAATGAAGTTGAAAGCTCTAAACTGCCATGAAGCTGTTATGGTTACAGCAAATCTCTCCACTAAGAAAACTGAAGTCATGGAAAACCAAATAAAAAGCAAAAATCTGAGATGAGTAGGTTTTAGCCAAGAAGGGGAGGGTGATAGCAAAAGAAAAGAAACTTAGAATTCTTTGGCAAAGGGGCAGACGGACTTCTTGTCTTTTTAAGTAGGCCCACTATAAAATGTGAAGAAATTCTGCTGGAGCACTGACAACATCTTTTATCCCAACACGAAATCAGGTTAGTTATGAGGGCCCATCATTGTTTCCCCTGGAGCCTGTGATCAGTTTCTAATGTTACTCAATTTATAAAATGAAAAGAAAAATGTGCTATTCCCATAGAGACTAATTTATCGTCTCTCACATTGAAATGAGGCAGTTACTATTAGACTAATGTGATTCTAAATGCCCTTCTAATGCACGCCTTCTTTGCAGCAGTACTGGATTATTGGATGAGAGCAAGCATGCTAACCATTGAAGATTGGCAAGTCCTGAAATCCTCTTTAATCTCTTTCTCTCTCCCTGCTGGTATATATGGTCTTTTTTGGGCTCTTTCCTTTTGACAAAATGGTGTCATTTTTTAAAACTCTTAACTCTTTTGAAACTCTTCAGATAGACCACACACACACACACACACACACACACACACACACACACACACACACGATTTGCTTCTAATATTCTTGCCTAAATATTCATGTTTTACACTTAATCAGCTCTATTTTTCCTACCTAGGACATGGAAATAAATTCTTATAAATATGGATGGGACTCCTTTCAAATGTAGATCCCTGAAAGGTACCCTAACTCCAGTCCTCTCTTAGTCTGACGTCAATTAAAAAAAAATATGGCACTCATCATTTATTGAACAATCATGAAAAAAGGATATTTACGTTGTCCTAACACAGCAAGGATATGCAACAAAACACGTTGGCACTTATCTGAAGCTTTGGTAGATAAGGCCTGCATCTCCTCTCTATGGAAACTCATCTGTTCAGAAAGTTACTACATCACCAGGGAAAGACACGGAGACTCATGTTTTCAGACACCCACCAAGTCTGAGATAGATTGCCTTCAGTTGAGACTTTTTATGCTCTTAGGTAACCAGGAGATTGAATCAGGAAAGTCAAGGCCAATCAGCTTGTTTCGTTTTCTTCAAGGAAAGCTAATGCCTGGCCCAGGAGTGAAGGAGGAGGGGCCTGTGCCTACCTCATGTTGGTTTCAGAAAAAGAAGCTGAGTCAGGGGAAGCTTGGTCTAATCAGTTCTCTAGTTCTCTTTTCACCTTTTAGGGAAAGGTAATCCTTGCTGTAGGAGAAAAAAGGGCATAATCCATGTTATGGGGAAATGCTGGCGGATATTAATCTTATCCCAGGCAAGCTTTGGCTCAAAATCTATTCAACACCACAGTCCACAATCCCTTGCCCAATGATTTTTTAAAACCATATCAAACTAGAGGACACACTAATTCAAATTAATGACATTTATTTAAATGGAGGGGCATAGAAAACTCCCTTACCTAACCCTACACATACTTAAGAATATGAGGTTATATCCTCTCATAGATTCCCATAATTCTAATAGGAGATAGAACACATTGGGAGAGAAAATAGATAAATATCTATCTACATATATGTATATGTCTATGGATGTATGTATAAATACACACATGCACACATATGTATGTATGTGTGGAGAGAGAGAGTTATCTAATCAACTATCCTTCTTCTAGGAGTGCATCCCAACTCAAACACATCTGAAGCTGCTGATGTCATCTGCTGGGCTGCTTTTTCCACAGAACTGAGCACTGCTGATGTCATCTGCTGAGCTACTTTTTCTGAGGGCACTGTCACCTGTAATTGCTACAGGTCATATTCTGCTGACACACAGATGCTGTGCACCCTCATCTACCAAGAAGAATATTCAGACTTCTTTCCATGAGTCCAATCCATAGATTCAGATTCATTTCAGCTTTTTTTTTGAGTCAGACACACAGCTGTACACAGCTAGCACTAGTCCTTCAAACC
Source organism: Gymnobelideus leadbeateri (assembly GCA_011680675.1). Lineage (NCBI taxonomy): Eukaryota > Metazoa > Chordata > Mammalia > Diprotodontia > Petauridae > Gymnobelideus > Gymnobelideus leadbeateri. The sequence goes on along the minus strand of WOXC01011344.1, from coordinate 718,361 downwards.
AAATCTAATTTTTGAACTGCTTTGCTTCTCTCTCAGTGACAACTTCTGCAGGACTGCTTGGTATTTGGGTTAGGATGACTATACTCCTTTTGATTCCCATCATGCTCCTGGTGGCTAATAACATGGCCAGGTAGGTTACACAGCAGTTTAATTTATCAAGCCTAGATAGGCCTGGGTAGAGCTAACAATCTTTATCTTGAATTCTTGAACGTGTGTTCAAATTTCTGTTCTCCTTACATCAGGGTGTATGCTGCATTGCTCTTGAAATAGAGAAAGAAAAAGGCATCAGAATATTTTCTAATGGAATAGTTTCTTCTCTCCCTCTTATATATGCCCTATATCCCCTACTCAATCAACCCTACTTGCCACTCTGAATTTTAGTTAGTAGATAGCAGAGGATAGAGAGTGTAAGTTCCTTGACAACTTATTGTCTTTGCATCCCTAGTGCCTAGCACAGTTCCTGACCTAGAATAGGATCGTAATAAATGCTTATTGATTAATTGAAGGTAATGTGGGAGGTGGCACAGTAGATGGAGCAGTGTACTTGGAGTCTAGACTTTGTTGTTAGCACTGGAGTAGTTTTCCATTTCTTTTTCCAGCTCATTTTACAGATGAGGAACTGGAGCAAACAGGGTTAAGTGATTGTGCCAGAGCCACGTAACTAGTAAGTGTCTGAAGCTGGTTTTGAACTCAGGTCTTCCTGACTCCAGGCCCAGCCCACTATCCGCTGTGCCACTGTGCTGGAGTCAAATTCTGCCTCAAATACTTATTAGCTGTGTGATCCTGGGGAAACAATTTGACCTCTCTTTGCCTCAGTTTCCTCATCTGTAAAACGGGGATGACAATAATAGATGATAATAAAAAAGATACGGTAATAATATGTCCCAGGGTATTGAATGATGTAAGAATTGAATTGAATGAGAATTGAATGATGTAACACTTGTATGGTGTCTCACAAACCTTAAAGCACTATGTAAATCTCTAGGAAGATTTATGTCCATTGAGAAATGAAGGAAGTAATAGAAAGCCTTTAATAAGAATAAGGCTGTTTTGGTAAATTTCACCTTACTGAAGGGAAAGCCTGGGCTGACTTTGAGGTGAGCAAACCCTTAAGGCACAGCCTCTGCTCTCCCTGAGGTTTTTCTTTCAGTCAGGATCAGAGCAGTCTGTCCTCTGCAGAGTCAGGACCCTCAGCTGAATGAATGGGAAATGGGACTGAACATCAGCTTCCTTTGCCTTAATTTTCTGAACCGAGGACTTCTTTCCAGGCTTCTCCATTCCCCTTTTCCTTTTCTTAATTAGCATGTACCCCATGCTATTTGGATGCTGTTGGTAGTTATGTTTAATATTGGGAAAGTTGCCAAACTTTGTAAACAAATTTTTAAAAAAGAGTAAAAGGGAAAGGGAAACTCAAGATTTCTAAAAAAACCCCCCAAAACCAAAAAACAAAACAAACAAAAAACACAATAGAATTAGTTTTAAAAAGGACCAAAAACAACAGTGCCAGTTTGAGGGTGAGGCTGGGGAGGAGACATTCAGAATTCCTTGACAGAAGGCCTGGTTTCAGACAAAGCTTTGCCTTCAGAGAATGAACATTCAAAGCAGAAAGATACACAACAAACAGTTGATGAAATAAATTTTCCTCTCATGGTAGAGAGGTGGGGGACCACAAGAATAGGCTGTTGTATATATTGTCAGATGTGGTCATTGTATGTTGCTCTTGCTAGACTGGTTTTCTTTGTCCAAAGGGAAGGTTATATTTAGGGAGGTAGACTTTGAAATGCTGGTGATGTAAATACAAAAAGCATCAATAAAATGCATTAAAATGAAGAAGAAGCAAAAAGAAAACTGAAGAAAAGGTAGGAGCACAGACTTACATAATCTGACTTCAGAATGACCAGGCTCTGAAAGATAACACCAAGTAGGGAAAGAGTTGGAGAGGAAAAAAACAAAGATATTGAAATAAAAATGGATGGACCCATAAAATTTCACTAATATCAATAGGTCATGAAGAATGTTTTTTTTCCTCCCATCATTCCTTGTTCTTCTTGGCTGTCATATAGTTTGGAGAGACCTGGGAGATATCAAGTCTTTGGAGAACATCACTTGATTGCATCTCACTAAGGAAAAAATCAAAACACACACGTTTGATTTTCTCACACTTGCAAGATGAGCTTGTTTTGCTTTGTACTGAGACTCTCTCCAGCATCACGTGTTCATCCCAGAGCCCAGTCCCCAACCCCTCAAAGCCTCTGGAACACATGGCAATGCCTCGCCATCTGAATGCGACAATCCTGGAGAGCCCCTCACATACCCCAGCCGAGTGGGGCCTTTCCTTGGGACTGACACCACAAGCCCATGAACTAAAACACATGAGATCTTGAATGCAGTCTGTTTCTCTTCCCACAACTCTGTAAAATCAAAGTTTGAAACTCTGTAGGAGCTCTTTTAAAATGTCCTGGATGGCTTGCTGCAGACCATATGTTGTTCCAGTCACTGCGACTGCAACCTCCCCATAATCGCATGACTTGTGGTGCTCGGCTACAGACCCGGCTTCACTCGCCTTTGACTCTGCTGGCGAGGCTCTGTAGATGTTACAGATGCCACGATTCATTTCTTTGAAGTCAGTTTGTTTTTTTAAAAAACACCCCTTTCGACAGATTTGGCCAGCCTTCCCATCATCCAAGCTGATCCCTTAGAACATCTGTCAACATTGCGCCTCTAGCTTCCCATCCTCCACCGACATATAACAACTTGACATTCATAAATAATGAGACGATGGTGGGTTTAATACCCATATTATAAGGCATCGAGACTAATATGGTCGCCTTTTATCTTTGCCTTAGAGAAACTGAAAACCCAGTTCCAGCCATCCGGGAAAACACATCTTAACCATATGAAAACTATAGTTGGTGCCTACTTGCAAAAAGAAAATCAGCATCCAGTTCTCCAGCATTGATGGCGTTTTTTGGTTGTTGTTTTTTAAGAAGATGACTTGACAAAAAATAATAGAAGTGCATCAGGAGTGTATCGAAAAGTTCAGGGCTCAGTTCAGCTTCTGATGGGCAGTCTCTCAAGTACCACTGCCTATTCCCCTAAACAAACCTCTCCCTGCTGTTTCTAAGGAATGGCGCTTCATCAACATGAAACAACCATAATAAATACTTCATCCTTATGTTGAATTCTACTGAGTAGAAGAAAACCATGATATTATGAACCAGTGTAGCTCCACACATGATGAATGTGTCACTGTCATAAACATGCAATGATCCTCAGTGTATGAGCTATGTGTACATACATTAGTTAGTGTCTTTAGTGGGACAATTAGCAAGTTTTGTTTACACTTCAACTGGGATGGTTGCTAATTTAACCAAATACTTATGCTTGAATCAGAGGGCCTCCATATAAAAGCATCAGCCAAGCATTAGCTTTCTAGCATGAAATGCAATACTTGTGAACTACAAATAGGATTTCATTTATCAAAGGCCAAAGATGGCCTATAATAGAAGCAAATGCTCTTAGCCAAACAAATAACTAGCTTTCATAACCAAGTATAAGCTTAAGAATCTCTGTGAATTTGTGAATTGTTCTTCTAGCTGCTGGAAACTTTGGTCTTTAGCCAGACGCATACTCTCTCTTGGTTTTTTAAATGTAAGATAACTCTGGCCTCATTCTGCCAGCTACATCTCCCCTTCAAGGTTCTATCTAGAGGTATACACCCTGAGAGGCTGAGGATATCTTTTCTCTAATGCTATAGGCTAGAATTCTCATTTAGGTGTCTTCCCTCTACTGTTAACTGACAGTAATTAGTAGCTGAGCTCCATTTAACCAATCAGCATTGATTTTTATTTTAGAAAAGAGTAATACTTTGAAGTTATAGCAAGAACAGAAGTACAAACATTTTGCCCCAACACTTGGGGTACATGTTTTCCCCTCTATCACTTCAGAATCTGGAGATAGTGGGCTCAAATTTCATTCATTTCCTACTAATACTAGTTCCACCAAATTTATATCCAAATGCATTTGCTACTGTATGAATCCTTGATTCAGGTACCTTGGGGCCTCAGTGGTAGAATGACTGGCTGTCAGTCCTTCTTATGGAATCCTCTTCTGTCTCTTAGTGGCTCCCCCTCCTGACCTTTTAAAAATCCCAAGGTCATGGCCATTTCTAATCTCATTCACCTAAAAATAGGAAAGAGTGGATGAGATGTTGTGGTTACATGTCCTTCATTTTTGAAGAGAACCAATGACGTCACAGGTAATATCGTGACTCGCTCATGAAGTGAATTTAAGTGAGGCAGACTCATCAGCCTCCCTCTCTCTTACTGAGTCATAAAAGTTCAGCAGCAAGACAAAAGTCAGGACAACTGGCAATGGCCCCAGGATGCAACAGAGGCCCTTGGTGTTTTTGATGCCTGACCAAGCTTTAAATCACTCAACACAGCTTGCTTAAGCAGCTTTTGTGGCAGTTGGAAAAAATTGTTCTCTTCCACCCATTTAGTCAGGTGAAACCTTCACATGCTTGGGGTAGACATCCCCTTAACTCACCAACAGGTTTGAGGCTCTCAACCTAGTTTAACCTGTAGGAAGCACTTAATAAATGCCTCACACATAGCAAAGAAAAATTTTGGATGGAATTGTTCAAGAAAAAAAATGCCAGTTTTCTTTCTTTTCTTTTCTTTTCTTTTTTGCTTTTTGGAGGGCAATTGGGGTTAAGTAACTTGCCCAAGGTCACACGGCTAGGTTTTTGTTTGTGTGTGCGTTAAGTGTCTGAGGCCAGAACTGAACTCGGGTCCTTCTGACTCCAGGGCTGACACTCTACTCACTGCGCCACCTCGCTGCCCCCAGTTTTCTTACTTTGTCTTTTGAAAGTGGATCTAAGCCTATCTGCCAAGACCATTTATAAGGGTATGGCCACTGAGCATGCTATGGCTTCTTGGAGCCATGGGTGGGAATTGGGTGAAGGTGGATTCCAAAGGTGGGTGAACAGCCCTGAAAAGGGCTCATCAAGTCCTCATTAAGATGCTAGTCTTCCCTGAATACCCCATGGACACACTAGAGACAGAATCAAGAGCAGAGTCAAGAACTCTTAGTTTCATAGGAACTCTGGGTGAGAGAGAGCCCAAAGCTCTGCTCCTCAGAAGCTTGTCCTCCTTCTCCAGGGCTGTCGAGCTCAAAAAAAAAAAGCCCTTACCAAGAGACTTACCTTGCTAACTAATGCTTTTTTGAATCCACCCTAGTTCTAGATACTCAAACAATCAAAAAGTCTCTTCAAAATGTAATGGGGGGTGGAGCCAAGATGGAGGAATAAAAGCACAAACCTGGCATGGGCTCCCACTCCAATCACTTTCTAATACATGTAAAAAATGGCTCTAAACAAATTTTAGAGCTACAGAACCCACAAAGTGACATAAAGAAACAAATATCCTACTGAAGACAGCTTGGCAGACCAACAGGAAGGGTCTATTGCACAAGGCTGGGAGCTAAGCACAGTCCCACATGAGCCACAGGGTTCTGGCCCCAGGGAGGCCCTGACCAGCAGACTTCAGAAGAGTGAATCACCAGCAGCTGTGGCAGTTTCTAGACTTCTCAACCAATGCCAAAGGGAAAATAAAAGGTCAGTGGGGAACTCTGTTGGAATAAGGGGACAGAAGAGCACCGTCAGGCCACTGCACTTGGGGTGAGAATTGGCAGAGGCATGGCAGCTTCAGCTGCTGCCATGTGGCTGCCTTTCACAATATAACTACTTTGGAAATTTTTTGTGTACTTACACATGTACAACCTATATTGAATTGCTTATCTTCCCAGTGGGAGGTGGGGGGTAGTGAGGAGTGAAGAAGGAAAAAATCTAGAACTCAAAGTTTTGAAAACAAATGCTTTAAAAAATTGTTTTTTTACATGCAAGTCGGAAATAAGATATACAGCCACTGAGGTATAGAAATCCATCTTGCCCTACTAGAAAGTTGCAGGAAGAGATGGGGGGAGATATAAGAGAGAGCAGATTGGGGGAAGGGGTATTCCGTAGTCTTGCTATGTTGGGGTGGGGTAGGGGAAAGACAGAGAAACATTTGTAACTCGAAATCTTGTGGAAATGAATGTTGAAAACTAAAAATAAATAACTAAATTGCAAAAAACAAACAAACAAAATGTAATAGGTAGACTAGAACCAGTTATAGAATATCTGTATATGCTTCAGACCTCCACCAAGGCTTTTCTACAGTAGCTAAAGAGTATAGTGGATAGAGCATTGGGTCCCATGTCAGGAAGACCCTAATTCAAATCCAATCTCTGTCACTAGTTGTAGGACCCTGGGCAAAACACATAATCTCTCTGTGCCTCAGTTTTCACAACTGTAAAATGGGATAATAGCAACTACCTCCCAAGTAGGTGATATTACAGTGTGATGCTTTTGTTGTGAGGATAAAATGAGACAGCATTTATAAAGCATTTTACACAGTTCTTAGGTGCTTAATCAATGTTTATTTCCTTCCTCTTTCCCCTTATTACACATCACCATGTTTTTATTGAAGCAGGCTCCCCAACCTCTTCCATGTAAAGGATTAGATCAGCACTTGACCCTTTTTATTTTTGTTTTAAGTTTTATCGAAGCTTTTTTGTTTTGTTTTGTTTTTCCTTAGAAGATTCCCTGTTATGTATTTTTTGTTTGCTTGTTTTTGAGATTGGCCTTTACCCAGGCTGGATGTAGAGTATTCACACATGAGCTTGATGCCAATACTGAATGGTGTGGAAACTTTAATCTGCTTCATTCTTCTGACCTGTATCAGTTTCCTCCTCCTTAGGCATCCTGTTGATTCTTTAATGAGGAGGGCTCATCATATTGGTGCCAGACTTAGTAAAGACACCTGATAGGCTACCTACTGTAGCTAAGAACTGTTAAAGTCAAGCCATCCATCAAGGTCATTTTTCCTAGAAGCAGTCACTATAGGCATGTACCACCAGGCCCACCCTATATCCAGTTATATATTGCCTCCCTCCCTCTCCCACTGTCCCTACCTTTACCCCTTATGAAAATCTTCCTTGTAACAAATTTTTCATAAAATCAACTGTCTCATGGTAAGGCCTTATCGCATTAACACAGAAAAAGTTAAGTAAAACAAACTGACATAGTGATATCACACATAACATTGTGTATCTATAGTTGATCATCTCTTCACCAAGAAAAAAGTGTATTTCATTATCTGTTTTCTGGGACCAAAATTGATCATTGCATTTAGTGTAAGTTCAACTGCCTTTAAGGGAGAAGGAAACTTTATATTATTGTAGCCTATTGGTCTACTGGTTCTGCTTTTTTTGTCTTCAATCAATGTATCAATTGATACAAACCTTCAGCTATTCCTTTGAATTTGTTTTTTTTTTTAACAACCTAGAAATTTTATTGCATCTACATCATTATTTAATGGACTAAAGCCATAAGAGATGGGCACCTGATCAACAATCTTCAGTGACTCCTCATTACCTTTAGGACAAACTATAAACTCTTCTGTTCAGGCTTTAAACCTTCATGATTTGATTCTAACTTGTCTTTCCCAGTTGATTACACATTATTCCCCCTAACACATTCTCAGTTCCATCTAAAACTGATGACTTGTTCTTTTGCATTTCCTTTCCTGATTCCCCCAGTTATTAATATTTTGCCCTCAAATCACTATATACTTATTATGTATGTATCCTATATTTATTCATCTATGACCATGTTGTCTTTATCTAGAATGTAAGCTTTGAACATGTTTCCTCTTTTCTTTCCATTCACATGAGTTCAATTACTAATCTATGTAGATAACTTAGAGCCAGGAAGAACTGAATTTGAAACCTGCCTCAGACACTTACTAGCTTAGCTGTATGAGCGTGGCCAAGTCACTAAAGTTCTCTGAGCCTCAGTTTCCCCATATGTAAAATTAGGATAAAAATATGATCTACATCCAAGAACTGTTATGAGGATTAAATGAGGAAACATATACAAATTTCTTTGCAAAGTGTAAAGCTCTACACAAATTTAGTTATTAATCAATTTTAATAATCCATTATTATTAACAATAGCTAGCAGTTATATAGCAATTATTATTATTGCTATCACCACTATTGCTATTTCTTGTTCTTCTTGTTTTTGTTCTCCTCCTCCTCCTCCTCCTCCTCTTTCTTCTTCTTCTTCTTCTACAATTATGTATTCAGACCTAATACTTATTCTTAACTTCAGTCCTAAATCATCAACTGCTTGGCAGATGTCTCCACCTGGATGTTCCATTGACATTACAAACCTTAATCTGTCCAAAATAAAGCTCATATTTCCTCCAAAATCCATTCCCCTTAACTTACCTGTTTCTAAACAAGTTTTCACCATCCATCAAGTTCCTTTAATTCATATCCTTAGAATCATCCTTGATTTTTCTCTCTCTCTCTCAAACCCATAACCAGCCAGTTGCTACAATCTTACTTCTTTAATGTTTCTCATCTTTCCCTTTGTCTCCTCACACAGCCTTGACCCTAGTGTAAGTCTTCCTTATCTCTTGTCTGGAATACTGCAATAGTCTCCTGAGTGATCTCTCCACTATGAGTGTTTCTTACTTTCTAATACACTCTTCACACAGCTACAAAATTGCTAAGCCTAAAATGTAGCCCTCACTATGTCACCCCTCTTTCCACACTGCCCCGCTCTCCAAAAAAAATCTTCAGGGATTCTCAATGACTCAATTGCTTCTAGAATAGAACATGTACTCAACCTGACTGTTAAAACCCTTTAGAATCTAGCTTTAAATTTCCTTTTTAGGCTTATTGCTTACTCTTCTCCTTCCTGAACTAACTGTTCCAATCCACTGTCATGGTAGACATACCATCTCTCATTTCCATTCCCTATGCATGGATTGTGTTCCTTTATCACTTGTGCCTTAGGGAATCCTTAGCTAATTTCAAAGCATAGCTCAAGTACACCTTCCTACAGGAGGCCTTTCCTGGTTCTCTCAGGTGTTAGGACTCTCTCCTTCCTGCAATTACCATGTCTGTGTAAGTGTGTATAGGTTTAATATATGAGTATGTGTATGTGTATATGCACATATATATGTTATATCTACTCATGTGCATAAAAATCTCCCAGTTTTTAAATTAAAAAAAGTGTTTTTCAAAGAAACTTAAATTAGTAAGTTTCTTAAAGGCAAGGATTTTTCTTATTCCCAGTACTTAGCATAATGTTTGACATATAGTAGCAATTAATACAAAGCTAGGTGGTGCAGTGAATAGGGCACCAGATCTGGAGTCAGAAATACTCATCTTCATGAGTTCAAATCTGGCCTCAGATACTTCCTAGCTGTGTAACTCTGGGTAAGTCACTTAACCCTTTTTACCTCAGTTTCTTCATCTGTAAGATGAGCTGGAGAAGGAAATGGCAAACCACTCCAGTATCTTTGCTAAGAAAACCCCAAATGGGCTCATGAAGAGTCAGACATTACTGAAACCACTGAACAACAGACTTATTACATGTCTAATTGAATTGAGATTCAGTGTTTAATAAATAGTTAAGTAGAACTACTTAAGACAATACTGTGGAGAAGGTCTCCTAACCCCAGAGGGTTTGACCTGTCTGCTGCTTGTACTCACTTTGTTGTTTCTTCTGGAGTGGGTGCTTGTGAGGGAAATGACACAGACATGGACTCTGTTGGGTTGACACTACTTCCTGCCCTCACAGCACAGCCCTCATCCCCTCCTTAGGAAGTTCGGGGAAATAAGTGTTTTCTGTCCACCATGCATTTGGAAGAAAATATTCCTTTATGGTAAGCATCCAGTTTATTGTTCTAGGGCAGTGAGAGTGTTTTTGTTGCGTCTTTTTCAGACATGTTGAAACAAAGAAATGAGGAAAGTCCAAAGATTCTTCTAACAGATGGATTTTTAAAAAGTAGGTCATGTTTTGAGCCCACCAACTTTGACGACATCCCTCCAACTGAAACTGGATTCCAAAGTGTCAGGACAATACAAATGAGGTTCTATAACAGTTTCTGGAGTGGTTACAGCTTCAAGTACAGCTGGGGAAAAAGTTGGTGCAGGGGGGTGGTCTCTGAGGACATACAAAAACTAAGAACTGTATTGAGGAACATCAGATTCATCATTTCATCTTCTCAGCTGGTGGCAGAATTTGGGCATGACTCTGGCCTGAAGGAATTAAAGTGATACAAAGATCTCAGAAAAAAAAATGGATAGTTTTTTTTCTCCTTTCAACAAGCCACTTGTTTAAACAAATTATACAGAGGCTCTGGTCTAACTAGCTGGTGGGAGTGTTGCTACCTCACTCTGTTGGGTCAGAATGACTGCCAACTGGTGAAGTGCCAAAGAGGCAAGGTTGTTGGCCTGTGAAAATGGGGTAAGTCTCACAGAAAGGCTCCACATAGTTTGGGTTGTATGGAAGAGGGAGTCCCCTTTGATAAAGAAAAATATATACAACTCAACTTAATGATTTTGAAATGAGGGAAATCAATTATAGGACTCTGGGGGCCTACCAGGACTAGAAAAAAGTGTGTTTCAGGGTCTACTACTGGGCAGCCCAAGGGAAGGGAAATGAAACACCATTGCAGATCCAAGGGGACACATCTTCTCCACCATAAGATCCCCAGACTTTGTGCATACTGGCTCAAGTGGGAAAAGCTAATAGAATTCAGAAGAATTTAATTCTTAAGATGGTTTTGCATCCAAGTGGAACAGATGAGCTTGAATCTTCCCTAAACTGTCCTTTGGAGACTTTGTATCACATTTTAATAAAACATTAAGGGTTCCATAGAAGAGATACTGGTAGGTATCTCTAGGTAGCCCAGCCTATACTTGAACAGAAATCCTCTTATAGCATCCCTGAGAGAATATCCTGCCTGGGCATGAAGACCCATGGCAGCTTATTACCTCCAAAGGAAGCCCATTCCATTTTTTTGACAAATCTAATTATTAAGTTTTTGAGCTGGAATATGTTGCTTTATACCTTTTACCCATTGGTTCTCCCATCTAAGGCCAAGCAAATCATGCCATGTGACCTTGAGCAAGTCACTGAACCCTAATTGCCCTGGCTTCCCCCCTCCAAGAAAGCAGAAAGTGCTGATGAGATCTTTAGCTGCTTCTCTTCTCTAGTCATTACCTACCTCTTGTTCTGGGAATCAATATCACCATTTCTTCGGAAGAATGTGGATCAGTTGACTCATTTGTGACTCCATTCATTATTCTTGTGATTTGGGAAAACAAACAAACAAACAAAACAAAAAAACAAAAACAAAACTCTTCTCTGGTCACCACTCCCTTATATATGTTTCCTCTTCCTACTGAAATGTAAAATCATTAAGGGAATGGACTATGTCACACTTGTATTTATTTGGGTCCCCAGCACTTAGCTCAGTTCTTGGCACTTTGTAAAGGCTTGATAAAAGCTTTCTTCTCCTTCATTAATTTTCCCATTAGGTCTTTTATTTTCTCTAGTTTAAATATATCCAGGGACTCTAACTGATGTTCATGTGATATGACTTTGAATCATTTCACTGTTTTAGTTACTGTCCTTTTCTAGTCACCAAAACCCTTTTTAACATATAGCCCCCGTTAATGAACACAAACACTCTAGATGTGTTTTGATCTGTGCAGAGTAGGCAGGGCTAACTTTCCTTGTTCTGAGCACTATTGTCCTATGAATGCAGCTAAAGATCTCATCATCTCATCAGCCCCCCTTTTTTTTAGTGGCTGTGTCACACTAGTGACTTATGTTTGATTGTGGTCTAGTAAATCCTCCAAGTCTTTTTCACATGAACTCTTGTCTAGCCTGTCTTTCCAATCTTGTAAACTGTACATTTGGTTTTTATTTATTTTATTTTATTTTTGCTTTCTTGGAGGGGGGAAGCCAGGGCAACTGGGGTTCAGTGACTTGCTCAAGGTCACATGGCTAGAAAGTGTTAAGTGTCTGAGGCTATATTTGAACTCAGGTCCTCCTGACTCCAGGGGCAGTGCTCTATTTACTGTGCCACCTAACCACCCCTACATTTGATTTCTAAAAGAAAATCTATGAGAAATTTCTTATTTACCCCTCTTAAATATCACATTATTTTATTTGTCTTAATTCTCAACTTGTTGAGAACTTTTTGGATACCTTTTTTTCCAGCATGTCTTCTATTCTCCCAGCTTCAAGTCATTCACAAATCTGATGAGCATCAGTGCATTGTCATTGATAAAAATGTTTAATATATCAGGGACAAGGACAGAGGCCCATGGACCTCTAGGAGACTGATGTCATTCCAACTCCAGAATAACATCAAGCCACTAATCATCACTTTTCAGATATAGTCATTAAACAAACTTAGAAACCCTATAACTGTGGTATTATTCAACTTTCATCTCTTTAATTTATTCACAAAGATGAGAGGCATTATAAAATGCCTTCAGAAGCATGAGGACACTAACCATCTCTATAACATTCCGCAGATCCACCAATCTAACAACCTTGTCCAAAAAAGGTCATTAGAATTGTTTGATATGATTCACTTTTGAGGAATCCACGCTGGCTTGTAGTCATCACTAAGACCTTACAAATGATTCCTGCCTCAGTCGAGCTAAGACCTGTTAAAGACCTTAACTTGAGAAGTCCAAGGTCCTCCACTGCATCCTGGGCCATCTCCAGTTGTCCTGATCCATATCTAGTCACTGAACTCATATGACTCCAGAAGAGAAAGTGAGGCTGGTGATTTTGCACAGCCTTCTCTCACTTAAATCCAATTCACTTGCTGTAATGGTAAGGGAATTTGAATATCTTCCCTGATTTGAAAATATACTCTGCACCCTAAAAGGCTGAATGTGGTCACATGGGGCTTGTGGTGGGAAGAGTGTGCTGAAAGATGGCGCAGAGCCCAACAGGAGAAGCTGGCTTTGAGGGAGGCTTCTTTTTCAGGAATACCTGCACCTTGTTACTTTGTAATCAGGCAGTGGGTCAGGAGGGTTGTGATGTTCTCTGACCCTGGAGAAGGCTATATATACCTCTGAGGTGAAGTTTTGCTTTGGGGTTCACTCATGGGAAGAGTTGTGCGATTTGGCCAGATGAAACTCTGGTCAGCCATTGAGCTCTCCAGCTTTGAAAACCCAGATGTTGGTGCTTTGCTCTCTGGTAGCTGATGCTGTATATATGTAATGGGCAGACAGAAGTCCTGTATGTTGGTCTGTTGAATTGTGTTATTTTCTCTGTTTGTATTTTTTGTCTGCTTGTAATTTGTTGCATGTCATGGAATCACCTCCCTGATGTCATGGTCCTCTTTGAGAATGAAGGACAAACAGCAATACATAGCATCAATGTCACACCCCATGTTCCAGCTCCCTAATTTCAAATCCCAGGAAATGTGGTATCAGAGTCCTTTCTGGAATTTCTTGTTTTGACTAAATCTCTCACTGCTCTCTAATAGTCAAGTTAGAACACAGATATGCTTTTAGAAGTGTGAATCCCTTCCACACTTCACCTCTTTAAGTCTTGAATAGATTATTTTGCTGTCAATTTTTCCTTTGTGAACATCTCTCAAATTCACCCCCTTCTCTTTTCTGATACTGCCACTCTCCTGGTGTAAGCCTTCATCAACTCATTCCTGAACTATTGCTGTGGTCTAGTGGTTGTACTCCCTGCCCCAAATCTCTCCCCATTTCAGTCCATCCTCCATTCAGCTGTCAAATGACCCAGACCATGCCACACCCTCCATACTTTCTCTATTCAGCAAGCTGCTTCTTATCACCTTCAGAATCAAATATAATATCCTCCAGTATTCTGAGCCCTTCACAGCCTAGTCTGCCCCTGCTTTTCCAGGTTTCTTACATCTTACTAACCCTCTTGCATACTCTTCAACCTACTGACACTGGTTTTCTTGTAATTCTTAGGACAATATGCTCCATCTCCTGATGGGGAATTTTCACTGGAGGACCACAGTGCTTGGAATTCTCTCCTCATCTCTGCCTCCTGGCTTCCTTCAAGTCCTAACTAAAACCCCACCTCCTACAGTCTTTCCTGATCCCTGTTAATGCTAGTGCCTTCCCTTTCTTAATCATCTTCAATTTATCCTGTGAACATCATGTTTGCACATAATTGCTTTCATGTTGTCACTCTATTAGACTATGAGATCTTCAGAGAAGGATTTGTCTTTTGCCTTTCTTTGTATTCTTAGCACTATGCATGACACAGGACACATCGTAGCTGTTTGTATTGACTTACTGTTCAAACTCACTCTGTAGTAATCATGACAAATGAAGAACTCTGTAGAAAGTCAGGGATGGCAGATGGAGGTATTAGGGTAAACCTATCATTAAAAAAAGCAATGGGTGATATAGCAACAATGATGCACTGTGCATTTAACACACAGGATTCCACAGGAACACAAATGGCCAACCAGGAAGGTCAAATCTTGGGTATGGTGGGGTGGAGGGAGAATGAGCTAATGTCCAGGTATTTGGACAAAGATTCAAAAAGAAGGACTGATGATTAATTTTGTTGTTTGGTAAATTTATGCTGTCATGGCACTGAGCAAAGATATATCTCAAAGTTAATGAGAAACAGTGTTACAGATCATTAAAAGTCATTCCTCACACCTGCTGGCCTCATGCCAATTTTCTTTCCAACTGTCATAATTGATTCTTCAGTAGAAAAAAAATCTTGAACTTGCCTCAATGAAATACAAGTCTATATCACTAAGTTCAACCTTTCTCCTTGACCTCTAGAATTATGTCCCCAACCTCACCATCTTGGTCCACAAAACCACAAGAAAGCAATCAAAATAATTGCTTTTGCAACAAGGAATGGAAATCAGTAAGTTGAAGACATAGGAAAGCATCTGCTCAGAGTAGACTGGCTTGTATTTTTCTTCCTTTTCTAGGATGACATCACTCCGTGTCCACTAAGCTGAGTATGTACTAGTAATAGCCTTGATGTTCAATTGGCTATTTGTGGTTATTTGTGGAGTAATTTGTGTGGGGAGAGCAGGAATTGGTGGAACTACAGAATCGCAGAATCTCAGAATTAGAAAGGAAATCAGAGACCATATAGTCCAGGGGTAGGGTATCTACAGCCTTGAGGCCACTTGTGGCCTTCTAGGTCCTTGTGTGCAGCCTTTTGACTGAGTCCAAGTTTTACAGAACAAATCCTTTTTACTAAGGGGATTTGTTCTGTGAGGTTTAGATTCATTCAAAGGGCCATACTTGAGGACCTAGAAGGCCACATGTAGCCACAGGTTCCCCACCTCTTATCTGGTCTAATACAAACCCAGACAAGAATCCCTTCGATGACATTCCTAAGCACGGGTCCATTAAACCTTTGATTAAAGACCTCCAATGAAAGGGGATCCACTAGTCACCCAAGGAACTCCCCATTATACTTTTAGATAGTTCTAATGTTAGGATGTTTTTCTTTACATTTTAGCCTAAATCTTCACCTCTGAAGCTTCCATCCATTGCTCTTCCTAGTTCTAACCTCTGGGGCCAGGCAGAAAAAAATCTAATCATTTTTCTGCATAACTGTCCTTTAAGTATTTAAAGGCACTTGGTATATCCCAACTAAGTCTTCTTTTCTCTATAAATATTCCATGTCCTTCAGTTTATCCTTATATGGCATGATCTTGAGGTCCCATGCCATTCTGATCATCCCTTCCTGGATGTTCTTCAGTTTATCAACAGCTTCTTAAAACCTAACTCATTAAATAGGACATAATACTACAGATATGATCCAAGGAGAACAGAGTTAAGCAGGATTATTATTAGTGTCTGAGGGAAGATAGGTGGCAGAGTAGATAGAGCATCAGGCTATAATGAGTAATGGGAATTTGAAGATCTTCCCTGCCCCCAAATAGGCCAAGTGTAATCACATGGACCCTGTGGTGGGAGGAGTTTGCTAAAGGGTGGAGTGAAGCCCACAGGAAGCTGGGAGTCAGAGCAGCTAGACAGTGGGAGAGAGGATGTAGCCAAGGAGACAGCTAGGCTTCTGTGTTTGTTTGTGAGAAAGCTAAAGGATGGGGTGGCTTCCTGCTGGGTTATGGTGTATTAATTTCTTTGTTGCTATGATGGATTCAGTTTCCTGGTGTTGGGATCTGATTTTCTGGGGTCTGAATAAATGTTTTGCTTCTGTGTTCTATATGGAGAATCTGTTACATTTTGCAATTGAGAACTATGCCAGCATATTTGTAGTCACCATCGGTGCTGTGAATGTTGTGTTGGCACTACATGAGTCAGGAGTCAGGAAGACGCATCTTGTGAATTCAAATCCAGCCTCAGACATGTACCAGCTGCGTGAGCCTGGACAAGTCACTCAACCCTGTTTTCCTCAGTTTTCTCATCTGTAAAAGGAACTGAAGAAGAAATTGCAAATTGCTCTAGTATCTTTGCTAAGTGTGGTCATAAAGAGTTGAACATGACTCAAAACTATGAACAGCAAAATTTAGCTCCCTCCATTTTGCCACTAATGACTCTTAACTTAGCCTAAGATCACAGGAACTTTTTTGGCTTCCAAATAATAATCATGAATTTTCAGTCTACTGGGTTCTCAGATTCTTTTCTAGCAAATTCTTGTCTAGCTGTTGTCTTCCTCATGTAATACTTTTGAAACTGATTTTCAAACCCTATCAAGATTTTGAATTTGTTAAATGTTTCCATATTAGATTTGATGGAAAGCTTTAACCCGTTAATATCTTTTTGGACCCTGATTGTGTCCTATGATATGTTAGCTGTTCCTCCCAGTTTTATGTCATCTGAAAATTTCTTTATGCCTTTAAGTCATTGATTTAAAAAAAAGAAAAGAAAATAGCACAGCACACAAATCATATATCCCAAGCATATTCTACCTGAGACCTCCTTTCAAGCTGTCATGAACTTGACCATTAAAGCAATTATACATTCACCTAACAGTGCCATTCTATGATTTCCAACAAGAAGAATTGTTTAGAGGAATAGGACTGCAGACAAGGATCTAGAAATTGTAGATGTAAGTGGGGAGAAGGGGAATATAAACATAGAATTGAGGCAATGTAGCACAGTGGATGGAATTATAGCCTTAGAATTAGGAAGGCCTGATTTCAAGTCTCATCTCTGGCATATATTAGCTATAAGTCTATGGGTAAATCACTTAACTTTTGTTGCCTCAGGGAACTCTCAAAGACTATGTTACAGACCCAAGTTGTTTGTCTGTATCAGTACAGAGAATTTCTGCACTAACAGTGCAGAAATAAATATTTCTAATAATAATTTCTGCACTAATTCCATACACCAATAATAATACAGGTCTGAACTCTATGGTCTGGTTAAAAAGAAATCAAGGAATCCTTTGGGTTGGAAGGGGGATTAGAAGTCATTTAGTACTGCATCATCAATGCATGTGAAAACTACAAAAGGCTTTAAGGGTTGGGAACTTAACTGAATTCTGTTTTCTACTCAGTCCTAGAAGTGCCTTGACAGGGATGTATTACCCTAATTACTTTGTACAGAAAATGGTTTACAAGATCAGTACAAGCAAGCAAAGGGATAGTGAGAACCTTCCAGGAGTTGGGTACTGTTAGACATTGACTTTCTGGTCTGGAAAGCCATTGACTGGCAGCAAGTCAGACAAAAAAAATTGGCAGGACAGGTGAAACAGCATATTCCAGGCCTCAAAAGATGTTTTGTACTTTGTTAATGGTTGGCCAGCAACAGGACATTCTCCTCCTCTAATGTGTAAAATATAAAGATCTGATCAATGACATGCCTCCAACAGCTGGCAGGGAACCAGGTTTTTAAATCCCAAGCTATTTTTATAGCTTTTCCAGTTAGGAGAAGGCATCTGGCTATCTGTAGGTGTTTAATCCAGCCTCCATCTGGCATGGAAGGATTTAACTTCTGCTACTTGTAACCAGGTGCAGTGATCTCCTGGGGAGAGACTGAGATCTAGGTGAAGTTGAATTTCCATCCCTTGTATGGTTCTTTTACTACTGAAACAGGGACATGTGCTAATGAATAAAATACTCTTTCATCCTCTTGCCAACAAAATGCCTTGGAGGTAAAGGCAGAAGTAGAAACATGGGAGGTATACAAGGAAATAGAGTCCAGAAACATTCTGCCCTCAACAACATACAAATTGGGGTTTGTGAAAGCCACAATTTAACTTCAAACAGTTTCTAGATGGATTTAAAGAGTGTAGATTCTAGATTGAAATCATTACCAATTCCATCAGGGGATAGAAACTTTATCAGTTTCAAAAAAAAAAGCAAAACTTATATCAGTCTCCAAGACATCAGCCTTTCACTATAATTAGTGTATACACCAACTTAAAGAAGGAAAGAAGGAGGGAGGGAGGGAAGATTAAAAGAAGGAAGATAAAAGCAAAGAAGGGGAGAGAAAGAAAGATATAAAGGAAAGGCAGAGACACAGATACAAAGACAAAGTCAGAGAAAGGAGGAGAGGGGAGAAAGGAAGTGAGGATGGGAGAAAAGGAAGGTTAGAAGAGAAGAAGAAAGGAAAATTTTTTGTTTTTGTTTTTTTCAGGATTGGGTAAGTAGAAATAAGTCCAACTTAATTGATTAGAAGGGCAACCTACGGACCAATAGTAAAAGAGAAAAGTGTTGTCAGAACCTTCTAAATGATAAACATGGGTATGTTTAGTCTCTGATATTTTTTGTAGGATTTGCCTGATTTTTAGCAAAATTTAGTATAATAAAGGATATTAAGATAGATAATAAGTTCACTTCTTCAATTAGTTCATCATATCAAAATAGAGATAGCAAAATAACCTCTAAACATTGCTTGAATTGGGCATAGCCTTAGTGTTTGCACTGGGAACCTCTGTAGTTCGTGTTGCCCCTCATTATAGATATGAACAGAATAAGCCATTGGGTAGCTTATGATTTTACTGTTATTAATATCTCTCCATTTTACAGGTCTCTCGAACCATGTATCCAGCATTAGAACAAAACATCTTTCTGTTCTTGGGAATATGCAATCTCAAGGTGAATTTTTCAAAAAGACCTCTAAGTTGAATGTGATAGGTCTGACATCAAATTTCTTATTTGGACCTTTTTTTATAAGGGTAATACCCACAGCTATTTGATTTAGAAATGAAAGAGAGCAAAGAGTTCATTGCAACCAAGGATTCTTAAACTGGAGTCCCTAGACTCTGTCTATGGATAGATTTCAGAGGGTTCTAAAACTTGGGTGGGGTATAAAACATGTATATATGTGTGTGCGTATATATATTTACATATGCAGGTGTGTATATGTACATACATGTAAATATGCATGTATGTATATTGTGTAACACACCACATGTATGTATATTATATGTACATATTGTATATATAACATACATGTGTATGTGTTTGTATGCATGCATATAGGTATATATTTCTATATATAATTTTTATTTTCACTAACTGCAACTGAAATTTAGCATTTCCTTTGGTTAATTATGAACGTGAGCAGCAAACAAGGAATCCCTAAGATTCACCAAGAGGTCGTGATCTTCTCTGAACCTCTTATTTTACACATGAGAATGTTGAGTCCCCAAAGGATTAAATAATTTGACTTGATTTCCACAGGTCCTATGTAGCAGAGCTTAGAACAAGAAAGAATATTATGGGCCACTTCATCTAACTTCATCATTTTTCAGATGAGGAAATGAGGCTGAAAGAAATAAAATTCCATTTCAAGTATTCATTTTTAACTGTTTCATGCCTCAGTCTAGGTAAAGGCAAGGGGAATCAGTCAACCTCACCTTCAGGACAATGATTCTAAAGTCATAGAATGCAACTGAAAATGGCTACACAAGATAATTTCTTGTTTAATATTAGACTAGTTGAGTAGGTAGCTTCTCCATTTGAATCAAATTGTTGTGGAATTAGGATTTTGGTCTTCCTACATCCTAAATCTTTTATTTTGCTATGCTTCAAGAAACATAGCATTACTTGCAAAAGGACGTTGTTGTTCGTCCTTCATTTTCAAAGGACCAATGACATCATAACAAAGGGATATGAATAGACTAGACATTGCTAACCTGAAGGAGTTGGACAAACCTTGCTGTCTTTGGGCAGAACAATGGTAGCACTTATATAACGTGTTTGTGTAATTGCTGTAATCAACAGTGCCATTGAAGGGAGCTTCCAGTGGATAAGTATGTGCCAATTTTTTAAGTGTTAAGTGTAGATTTTCTGTGACCTCAAGCAGCAGGATATAAGACTCTTAGGAAGAGCCAAAATCTGCAAATTATTATAGCTTTCCCTTCTTCCTTCTTTCTCCATTCCTCCTTTTTTCCTCCCTCCTTTCCTTCTTTCCTTCCTTCCTTCCTTCCTTCCTTCCTTCCTTCCTTCCTTCCTTCCTTCCTTCTTTCCTTCCTTCCTTCTTTTCTTCCTCCCATCTTCTTATAGCAGCTTGTTCAGTGATTCAAGCATAAAAGACACTCAATAAATGTGCCTAAATGTCTATACCAAAGAAAATCAAGACATTTAATATTTTAGAAATCTGACTTACTTTTCTAATCAATGCTAAGAAGAGGAAAGACATGTCATTGAAGGAATAGAGTGCTAAAATGGTCTGTAGGCTTTAGCAGTGCATTGTAGACTAATAGAAGGAAAGAAGGTTATAGCAAACTGCTGCTTACTGGCTCCTTTCCAGCTTTGCTCCTTAGGAAATATGATTCTCAACTGGGAAATCAATGACTTGTTTGTGGAAGTAAGTTCTGTGGTCTTGTGGTTTGAACACATTGGGATCCAGCTTTGGAGTTTCTCTATTTAGCAAGTTGTGTGACCCTAGAAAAAGACACTTTTTCCTTCATGGCTTGGAAACATGAGCAAATATTTTACTCTACAAAAGTGTAAGACTGTGAGGCCCTGGTGAACCTGAAAAATTAACATAAATTGGGGTAGAGTAGGGGTGGGGAAGGAATAATGAGTTAAGTCCAATTCAATTTATTAAGTGCCTACTGGTTCTAGGCACCATGTCAAGAACTTTGAATAAAAAGGCAAAAATGAAACTGTTCCTTCCATCAAGGAGCTTACATTCTATTTAGGGGATACAACATAGACATAGAAAATTTAATACCCACGTATAAAAAATAAGTAATACAAAGGGATTTCAAAAGGGAGCATGTACTAGCTAGAGGAAAGATCAGGGAAGATCTTATGTAGGACTAGTGAAGTGATAGCAGATGCCATAATCACTGCATCCCATAAATCTCCCAGGGAAAGGCCATGAAGCTCAAAAAGTGTTTGTTTGGAGGGTAAAACATTGAAACTGAACTCCATCTATACTGCCTTCTCACTCCACCTCCTTTCCTCTCTCCAGCTTTTGAATTTCTGAATTTACTGGAAATAATATGACTATGCAAATGATAGATAGATAAATAGCTAGACAGAGGGATGGATGGAGGGATGGATAGAGGTAGATTGAGGATTTCTAGAAGATATGCTAGGAATCAAGAATACAAAAATAAGTAGGATAGTCCTCAACCTCAAGAAGCTTACATTCTATGTGGGGATATAATACACAACGGAGAAAGGGGATTTTAAAAAGGGGCAGTGGAACACAGTTTGGAGCTGGTGAGCAGGAAATGAGGGGACTGGTGGTCAACAAAATAATGTCAAAACAGAGGCCATAATATTTCCTGAGGCAAAGTTTTGAATCCAAAGGAGAAGGAGCATGATGATGGGAGTGGAGGCAGCACATTTCGGAGCTAGTGGCAAGGAAATTCAGAGATATTATAAAGGGTAACGTCAATAAAGATGTTTCTTAGTTTGACTTTTTTTTTTTTGCTATAGCAATGCCTCATTTTTTTGATTTTGCAATTTTTCCTCTTCATAGCCAAAGTGCTGTGTGGGACATGCTTATTGTTTGTTATGAAAATAAAAGTAAATTTAGATTCATTTTTAAGATTCTCCTGACATCATTTTGAGAAAGACAGCCAAGGCTATACTTTAAGAAACCAGGCTTGTGATTCACTCCCTGAGGCCCTCAGATAGGTAGGCTATAGGAGACCTTAGGAGTAGAGGCATTTTAGGCACTATAAGGAAGCTTTGAAAACAAATAATTTTAGCAGTGACTAATGCCTAGCCATCTCTGAGGGACTTGGTGAGAATAAGCTAGGTGAAAGTATATAATACATGAAGTTCTTGGATAAAGGCCCCATGTTGTTGCTAACACTCTAACAGAGAAGCATTTTAAAACCTTTCAAGCTTGATCAAAACATTATACCATAATTTCATCCATGAAATCATTGCTCCATTGATGCAGAATTGTTGTTCAGTTGTTTTTCAGTCATGTCTGACTCTTCATGACCCCATTTGGAGTTTTCTTGGCAAAGATACTAGAGTGGTCTGCCATTTCCTTCTGCAGCTCATTTTATAGATGAGGAAACAGAGACAGAGAGGGATAAGTGACTTGCCCAGGGTCATATAGCTAATAACTATCTGAGGCCAGATTTGAACTCATGAAGATGAGTCTTCCTGACTCCAGGCCCAGTACTCTATCCATTGTACCATCTCCTTGCCTGAATGTGGGATTAACATGTCATATATTTGGGGTGGCTAGGTGGCGCAGTGAGTAGAGTGCTGGCCCTGGAGTCAGAAGGACCTGAGTTCGGATCCGACCTCAGACACTTAACACATACAAACCATGTGACCTTGGGCAAGCTACTTAACTCCAATTGCCCTCTAAAAAAAAGATGTCATATATTTAACTGAGGAGTAGCCTGACTGAGCCATCTTTCTAGTGATGGAGATTCTTTTTCACCCCCTGTATCGTAAGGGGGGAGGGAATCATTATGGGAATTCAAGACCAGTTTCATGAATTCCCTGCTCACCATGATGAGATTACAAGGCATGAGCCTTTGACTGGAGATATCTAATTCTCTCCATGGAGAGAATGGGCATAGCCAATGGCAACCTAAAGTCTTTCAAAGCTGTTTGTTTTCACAATATTTTTCTTATTATATGAATTATTTTCTTGGTTCTATTCACTAAATTCTGCATTGATTCATATAAGTCTTCCTAGATTTCTCTGAAACCATGCCTTTTGTCATTTCTTATAGCATTCCATTCTTACAGTATTCCATTACATTTATACTTCAAAATCTACTTTGAAAAAAAAATCTACTTTGCTATTACCCAGTTGTAATGTTAATGGGATATAAGATCTTCTCTGCACATTAATAGGCCCCACCTGGAGCCCATTAAGGGAAGCTTGCTTAAGGGAGGCTTACTTGTAGGAAGGCTTTCACACTTTTTGTTAATTTCTAATTAGGCACTGAGTCATGAGGGTTGAGATGCCCTCTGTCTCTAAAAAAATGGTATATATACTCTGAGGTTAGCATTTTGCTTTGGGCCTCACTCACTGGAAGAGTGTTCTTGTGATCTGACCAGATGAGACTCTAGGTAGCCATCAAGGTATCCCCCAGCTTTGAAAAACCCAGATGTTGGTGCTTCTCTCTCTCAGGTAACTATGTATGTATTGCCTTGGTTGGACAGTTGGATCTGTCTATTGATCTGTAGGAATTTCTCAGACAAAAGCCCTGTCTGATGGCCTTTATTTCTTTGCTTGTATTTTCTCTATTTTCTTTGTTTGGATTTTCTCTGAAGTTCAGGGTGCTGATTTTTTTCCTTGAAATAATGAATGTAATTAAAAAAAAAGATTGTTGACCCTTAGATAGCTATCTTTCCTTGTTAAGCAGATATAAGAACCTGTGCTAGCAGCCATCCTGGGTATGCCAGTGTGGTTGTTAATACACTAATTGATAGCCTCCTAAGTTTCTAGTTCTTTGCCACAATATAAAGAACTGTTATTAATACTTTTGTACATATGAGGAAAGCAGACTCTTGTCAGAGGATTTGTTCCTCTCTGTGGATCTATAAGAAATGAGCTGACATCAACTCAGACTTTTTTGGAATTCTTTTTTGCCTTCCCTTGTGTAGAAGATTGATCAGGAAGCATCAGAATGGACCTTGTCCTGTGGGAAGAAAGATCATATCCATGTATATTATCTCCCACTGGGAACTGGCTGCTTTGGGGCAGAGACACACAAGAGTTGTCTATGTGTGGCCTGAAAGAAAAGAATCTAGGGATAGCCTAAGGATAATAGAGCACTGATATATTTCTTGAAGATGCACATGGAAGAGGCAGAGATTTAGGTGTTCAATTGAGTCAAAAGATGAATTCATGGACAATAGTCTTGAACCTCAACTTTCTATGTAGGGACATGTCAGGGCAGGGGGAAGGGGAGGGTTATGGTTTATTTGAGCTATTATGTGTTTATCTGTTTCTTATCTCTTGCAAGCCACTTGCATCTTCTGCATTTTCTGTGAGGAGAAACAAAGAGTTCCCTACCCACATGAATTATTACCTTGAATTATAATATATGGAGGCTAAGGAGAATGGGTACTTTCACCAGCTGTATTTCAAGATTTTCCTAGAGTATCTCCAGGTGGAGACATTTAACCCCAAAGAGAAAATGCCACTGGGGATGATAAAAAAGGCTTTATTCCAATTACTATTGATGTTCAGGTAAGAGCCAATTATGGCCATCTATTGACCTGTGTTTTGACCACTGTGCATGGAAAAGATGTCTACAGACATATAACCAAATCACCCCTCAGGTCAGAGATCTGTTGAGGGAATACTACTACCCTCACTATAAGGACTATTGTCTTGATTCAAAAGAGGATGGAGAGGAAAAAGCAAATAAAGAGAAAGATAAATCTGGGTTCCTTCTTGCTTGTATTACATAAGGAGGATATTGAGATTGTCCCCAGACTGAGAGAGATCATTGTCTGGACAGAGGAAAGCTGACTGCAGAAACCACCATTTTTCAGAGAATCAGAATGGTATGGTAGAAAGAATTGGACTTATTTTTAGAAAGATAAGAATTTGAGACTGTGCCTACAGAAAACCCATAATACCCACCTTCTGATAGGGATGATGGACTTGAGGTTCAGAAGGAGACATATATTTTTGGACATGACCATTGTGTGGATTTATTTAGCTTGACTATGTTTATTTGTTGCAAAGGCTTTATAATTTTAAATTTTAATTTTTTTGTTTCCATTTTTAATAGGGGGTATATTGTAGAATTAGCAATAGTGATCTGTCCTGGAAAAAAAATCTATGCAGCAAGTTTTTATTATTTCCAAGATACATAGGGGTGTGATTTAAATTTATATATAAAAGGTCCATTCTCTAATTAATAAATGGTCTAAGGATAAGCAGGCAGTTCTCAAGAGAAGAAGCCCAAGCTTTCTATGGTTATATGAAAACATGCTCCAAATTACTACTAATTAGAGAAATACAAATTAAAGTAATTCTGAGATTCTTCCTCATACCCATCAAAGTGTCAGAGATGACAAAAAATGAAAATTGTAAATGTTGGAGGGACTGTGGGAAAACAGGCATTTTAATGCACAATTTTTAGACCTGTGAATGAGTACAAACATTCTTGAAAACAATTTGGCATTATACACAAAAATTACTAAATAGAGCATAACCATTTGACTCAGCTGCACTAGTTGTAGGCTTATACCCCCAAAGAGATCAAAGAAAGGGGGAAATGTCTTATCTGTATAAAAATATTTATATTTATGATAACTCTTTTTGTTGTGGGTAAAACCTGGAACCTAAGGGGGATGACCTTCAACTGAGAAATGGTTGAATAAGTTGTGCTACATTAATGTGATAGAATACTATATTGTGCTGTAAGAAATGAAGAAATATATGATTTTAAAAAAGCATGGAAAAGACTTGTATGAAACAATGCAAAGTGAAGTAATCAGAACCAGAAAAAATTATGATATCCTTAATAATATCACAATTTTGAAGACTTTGTGAACTGATGAGGAATGAAATGAGCCGAACCAGGAGAATAATTTACACAATAACAAATTTATAAGAATAACAACTTAGAAATCCATAAGAACACTAACCATTCATCGTGTCCTGAGGACCAATAATGAACTATGCTATTTATTATGGAAAGGTGATGGATTTAGACATACACACATGTATACATGTACATACACATATACATATATATGCATGTATGTATGTTTATACATATATAGCTATGGAGGGAATTTGTTTGCTTGATTATGCAAAAACAATGGGAACCACTGGTCAAGACCAGGTAAGGTCTTAGAATTGTACCTGTGAGTTCAACGGTTTTGAAGACACCTGTTCCTACATGATAAATGGGGAGATTGCTGCACAGAAATGACAGTGGACCACTGCTGAAGTGCTCAGATTATCCAGTCAGAAACTGGCCAGATTTACAATATCCTACAGAGTGACAGGGAAGGATACCATTTACATAACCCAGCACTGCTCAATGGAAGTTGACAAAATCTTGCCTTGAGGAAAGATGGCACCCCAATACTGGAGTGCTTTTAAAGTCTACTGCTATTTACTTCTAATGTAGAACAACATGTGAAAAATTAATCATTTCTTTCTCTAATTCTTTGTTGCATTGTATATCCTCTCATGTTTTTTGTGTCTGTATTCCATGTGCATCTGGTTTGATTTTTTTTTTCTTTTTGGAGAGGGAAGGCAGGGCAATTGGTATTAAGTGACTTGCCCAAGGTGACATGGCTAGTAAGGGTTAAGTGTCTGAGAACAGATTTGAACTCAGGTCCTCCCAACTCCAGGGCCAGTGCTCTATTCACTGTGCCACCTAGCCACCCCGTCTTTTTTTTTTTTTAACCTGGTTTGATTTTTAGCAACTGTAGACTCTTTTTATTTTAACTTGAGCATGAATATATTGGGTGACATGGAAAGGACTGGACTAGTTCATTTGAGGTACTCATTTCCCTTTCTCTTTCTTAGGCTAGGAATGATTCCAAGGTACAAATGCAGAAGTGAGATGAAGCTTTTGGGAGGATGGGAAGTTGGTAGCCATGAGGAACACTGGCCTGGAGTAAGTGGCCTTACTGCTGAGAGAGACAGACAGAGAGAGACAGGGTGAGAGAGGGGAAGGAAGGGAGAGAGGGAGGGAGAGAGACTGAAAATGGAGAGCTGAATCAGAAGTTTTGTAAACCACAGACTGAGAGGGAGGCCATATGACCATAGCAACAAGTAGGTGGCCCAGCAGATAGTGCTGGACTTGAGCTTAGGATGATCTGAGTTCAAAACCTGCTTCAGACAGTTACTAGCTTTGTAACTCTGGGCAAGTCACTAAACTTCCTCCTCGGTTTCCTTATCTGTAAACATCTGTAAAATGAGAAGGTGGAACTTAATCACCTCTTGCTCTAAATCTATGCTCCTATGTTCTAATACAGTGGCAGTGGTAGCAGAAACAGCTTTAAGAGGGGGTTGAATAGATTCCTAAAGGAAGCAGAGAAGTATAATAAGATGTCCTTTTTACCAATGCCATCAAGTCTGTTCACTAAGGCCTGGAGTCAGGAAGACCCTCCAAATCCAGCCTAGACACCTACTAGTTGTGTGACTCTGGGAAAGTCACTTAACCTGTTTGCCTCAGTTTCCTCATCTGTAAAGTGTGGATAATAATAGCATCTACCACCCAGAGTTGTGGTAAGAATATAACAAAATAATGTTTGTAAAGAGCTTAGCACAATGCCTAACGAATAATAATAACGAACATTTATATAGCACTTAACTCTGTGGTAGAGAGACACTATGCTAAAAACTTCATAATCATTATCTCACTTGATCCTGGGAGGTGCCACATAAATGTTTACTACCATTATCAGTATTATTATCATGATTCAATAAAGAACTGTTATTTTGTTGGGATCATGGTAAGTTTTGTTAGGGAGGGTGCCCTACAGAAAAGACATATCTATTATCTTTTCTGTATCCTTGCTGTCTCTCATAAACCTGTTCTCTGTTTAGTGTTTTGTTATCCTCAGTTCCTGAAGGGAAACAGTTCTTGAAAGGCATGAGCTATACAGAGACTGAGATGGAAATTCTGATGTTTCCAGGGTTTTACTGTGGGTGAGGGCTGCTCAGCCATGATGAAAATTTTAAAAGGGGTGGGGGGGGGGCTAAGATTGAGTCTGTATGATTAGAGCTGAAATCTTGAGCCACTTAACTTTTTTGATCCTGTTTCCTTATCAGTAAATTGGAGACAGTAATGCTTGTATTATTTACTTCACATAGCAGCTGTGAGGATAAAGAGAGATTTCAATTTGGAAAGTGTTCCCAAAGTGCAAATTGATATATAAATGTAAGCTTCTATGATCACAACGTGCTCTCTGTCTCTGTCTCCTCTCTTTCCCATCTCTTGCTCTATCTGTCTCTGTCTCTGTCTCTCTCCCTCCCCCCCCCCCACTCTCCCTTTCTCTTTCTGTCTCTCTGTCTTTCTCTTTCTCTCTATGTCCCTATGTCTCTCCCCCTCTCTTTCCTTTTGTCTCTCTCTCTCCCTCTCTTCCCCTCCCCCTCCCTCCCTCTGTCTCTCTCTGTCTCTCTCCAGACCTACCCAGTTGTAAATTTTGCCAGAGAAATCATCGAGCCTCTCCTGTTGAGTCCAGACCTTTCTCCTGAATGATGTATGATCCATCTAACACTGTGTCAGATCAACATTATCTCCTGGAATGTAGGAACTTGAAGACCGCCTGCATTTTTCCTAAGCTAGACAAATTGGTCCCAAGGCACATCAAACCAGAGCACAGAATGTGAGGTGTGTCTGCTTCCAGCCCCTTCATTTATCTTCCTTTAATCAAATGAACTGAACTCATTTTCATTGGAAAGAAAGACTTGTTATCCTTGGCTTTCTTGTCCCTCTAGCAGTTGTTTTTAGGAATGTGTTAATGGCTACGAAATTTTTTAACACGTCTGCAAGTGCTTCTCATGTTAGGAGACTCTTCTCAGTTGTGGGAAAAGGGGCTGTCAGGTTGCCCAGGATTTGAAGAAAACAAAAATGTTTCTGACAGGTAGATTATACACAAGCTTCAAACTCCATCTTCATGGAACATGCTGTTGAGAGGATCAGAAAGAGACTTACTTTTCTTGCCAATCTTGATTCTTGGAGTCTTCTGTCACTGCCCTGGTAGTCGATTCCAGAGAATGGATGACAAAAGAGTGAGTGTGGGGGAGGTCAGGGGTTTCTAATTTCAGCATTTTATGTTGTTCAGTCCCCTTTCCAAAGGGCTAGTTTTCACTGCCAGCCAAACACCTTTATGTATCTTTTGTATTTGAAGCAGCAGAAAAGTCATTATCTGCCATACACCATGTGGGAGACAGTACTTGCGGAAGATGTAAACAAATAGTTAAAGAAACTGGTGAATTTAGCAAGAATAGCTAAATGGAGCATTTCTTACTCTTTGTAACTCCTCAGACTCCTTAGGGCAGCCAAGTGGCTCAGCTTGGATGAAGTCAGGAAGACTTTAGTTCAAATATAGCCTTGGACATCTTACTATCTGTGTGACCCTGAGTAAGTCACTTAACCTCTGTCTTCCTTTAGTTCTTCAACTGTAAAATGGGGATACTGGGGCAGTCAGGTGGCACAGTGAATAGAGCATAGGTCCTGGAGCCAGGAGGAGCTGAGAACAAATCTGGCCTAATACTTACTACCTGTGTAACCCTAGGCAAGTCATTTAACCCTGATTGCCTTTCCACCCAAACTTAAAAAAAACAAAGTGAGATTAATAATTGCACCTACTTCCCAGGATTGTTGTGAAAATTAAATGAGATACTTTCAAACACTTAGCTCTAGGTCTGGTTCCTACTAAGTACTTAAATGCTTGCTTCCTTCCCTGTTCAAACATCAGGATACAGCAGAGGGAGAGGGAGGAAGTGAGAGACAGTGAGAGACAGAGATAGAGAGGGAGACAGAGATAGAGAGAGAGAGATTGGATGTGTTCTAGGTATTGTTGTTCAGTCCTGTCTGACTCTTTGTGACCCTGAGGACCATAGAACTCCAGTACTGTCCATGGTGTTTTCTTAGCAAAGACACTATTTGCTATTTCCTTCTCCAAGAGATTAAGGCAAACAGCTACTAAATATGTGAGGCCAGATTTGAACTCGGGTCTTCTTGAACTCAGTGCTCTATCCACTGAGCAACCTAGTCACCTCCATGCTAGGCATAGGGAATTTGAGTTTCTTCTTTGGACAGAATAATGATTGTCCCCAAGTGGGCAAATTCACAAATGGGATTGGGACTCTAGGAGAGGTAGCAATGCATAATGGAAGAAAAAAAAATTGGACCTAAAGTTAAGAAGATATGTGTTTGAATCCTGTCTATGATGCTTATCTGCTATCTGACATGCATCAAGTCACGTAATATCTTAGTGCCTCAGTTTCCTCATCTGTAGGAGGTTGGGTTAAATGATCTTTAAGGTCCCTTCCAGCTTTCAATCTATGATTCCATAATCTGATTGTTTTCTGGATTACAAGCCATTATCCTCATTTGGGACTTAGAGGTAAGCTAGATGGTCAAGCCCCAGCCCTAAAGGGATCAAATGGGTTCAGGTAGGCCTAAGAAAACACAGTTAGATAGAATATCTTAGAAGGAAATGATTATCCAGTATGAGACTAAGTCATTTTCTTTGTAGACTACTTCTAGTTATCTTATCTTGATATATTATTTCTGAATTTTGTATATTTTCTCCCTTTCTTAATAAATCATAGAAAAATAATAGGATCATTGATATTAAGTAGGTCACAGAAACCTTCTAGTCCAACCCAGAAGAGGCCATGGGACATTAAGTGACTAACTCTGAGTCATATGAGATTTGAAGCCAAATCTTCTGACTACATTAACAGTGTTCCTGCCATTGTACCACATGGCCTCACACTTTCTTTTCTTTTTTTACATCAATTTTTTATTAATTTATTAGTTTAGTTTCAGTTAACAAGATTCAATTCCATAGTTCCTTGAGTTTCAAATTTCATTTACCTCCCCCCCACCCCCCACGACAGCATATAGTCCAGTATAGGATCTGCAAGTACTTTCACCTTAGACATTAGTCCAATTACAAAGGCGTATTGTACTAGGTGGGATGAAAAATGGTAAAGAATAAATAAAGCCAAACAATGAAAAGAAAAAGATCAATTAGTTTGCTTCCATCAGGATTCAAGCTCAGTTCTTTCTAGTTATATCTCTGGATGTCACATTTCTCTCCTTCATGAGTCTTTCTGGATTGACTTCTATCACTGCATTGCTGAGAAGAGTCCAGTCTGTCATAATTGGTCATCACACATATGTTGTGTCTGTGATTGTATACAAATTTCTCCTGATTCTACTCTTCTCGCTCAGCATCAGTTTGTATAAGCCTTTCCAGGTAAATATGAAAACCGTCTCCTCCTCGTTTCTTATAGCACAATAATATTCCATTACATGCATATACCACAATTTATTTAGCCATTCCCCAATTGATGGGCACCCCTTTAATTTCCAGTTCTCTGCAATCACCAAAAGAGCTGCTATAAATACTTTTATACATATGGGTCTTCCTCCCTCTTCTATGATCTCTTTGGGATATAACCCTAGAAGTGGTATTGATGGGTGAAAGGGTGTGAAATTATTTATAGCCCTTGGACATAATTCCAGATTGTTCTCCAGAATGGTTGGATAAGTTCACAACTCCACCATGCATTAGTGTTCCAATTTGCCCACATCTTCTCCAGCATTTGTCATTTTCTTGTTTTGTCATCTTGGCCAATCTGACTGGAGAGATGGGGCCTCACACTTTCATAGATCCTAAGCATATGGAAACATAGGTCTGTAGGTGCTAGAACTGTGCCCCAAGATACAATCAAAGACAGAAAATGGCAGATAATTAAGAATCTGATGGAGGACTCAGGGATGGAAAAAGGTCAGAAAGAAGACTTAAAGATCAGAGAAAGGTTTAGAGAATAGTAAAAATAAAGGGCCTCGGGAAGAAGATGAAAGATGATAAGGTGCTGAACTTGGAGTCAGGAGGTTGTGTGTGTGTGTGTGTGTGTGTGTGTGTGTGTGTGTGTGTGTGTGTGTGTGTGTGTGGTTGTGGTTTGTCCTTCATTCTCAATGAGGACCATAACATCAAGAAGATGATGTCATGACTTGGGATTGAACTTGATTTGAGTGAGGGAGGGCTGTGCAAAGTCACCAGCCTCACTTTCTCCTCCAGAGCCATCTGGGTCCAGTAGCCAGATATTGATGACTGGAGGTGGCCCAGGAGGCAGTGGAGTTGGAAAGACCTGTGTTCAAATCCTACCTCAGTCACTAACTAGCAGTGTGACCTTGGACAAGTCACAAACTCTTTTTGTCCTGGGAGTGTTGTTATTAGGTCAAAAAGTGTAATCTTCTGGTCATAGTTCAAAATTGTTTCCAGAATAGTTGGATTAATTCACAACTCTGCCACCAGTGTGTTAATGTGACTATTTTCCCCAAAACGCCTTGAGCATTTATCATTATTCTTTATTGTCAGCTTTGCAAATCTGATGGATAAGAGGTAAAACCTCAGAGTCATTTTATTTTGCTTTTCTCTCATTCTAAATAATTTGGAGCATTGTGTCAAATGCGTATTGATAGTTTGGATTTCTTCCCTTAAAAACTGCATCTTTGTATCTGTTAACAATTTTTTCAATTGGAGAGTGGCTCTCATTCTTACAAGTCTGAATTTAGTTCCTTACATACTTTATAAATGGCAACTTTATGAGATAAGTTTGTTACAAAGACCTTTTTCCCCATTACCATTTCTCTTCTAATTTTAGCTATGTTAGTTTCATTTGTTGAAAACCTTTTCAATTTTATGTAAATAACATTGTCCAATTTATCTTATGTGATCCTCTCTATTTCTTATTTGTTTGTGAACTGTCCCGCCCCCCCCAAGACCTGAAAGGGAATTTCTTCTATATGCCTCTAATTTATTTATGATACGGTCCTTTATATCTAAGTCATTTATCTGTTTGGAGCTTATCTTGGTATATAGTGTGAAATGTTGGTTTATATGTAATTTCTGTCAGGCTGCTTTCCAATTTTCCTTAGTAGATTTAGTCAAATAGTGAGTCCTTCCCTCAATAATTGAAATCTCTGGATTTATTAAAACTAGGCTATAGTGTTCCTTTGTTTATGCGTATTCTGTACCTAATCAATTCCTAATCTATTTCTTAACCAGTACCAAATTGTTTTAGTAGTTACTATATTGTAGTATGATTTGTTTGTTTGTTTATTGATTTAGTTTTGCTATTTGAAGGGGGAAGGCAGGACAATCAGGATTAAGTGACTTACCCAAGATCACACGGCTAGTAAATGTTATCAAGTGTCTGAGACTGGATGTGCTCTATTCACTGCACCACAGCTGCCCCTTTGTAGTATAATTTGAGTTCTGGTACCACTGTGTTCTAAGGTTGTCTTCTTAAGAGAGAACATGTTCTGCCCCACAAGAGGAATCATTTAGTCAAAACAAATATAAATAAAAGTCCAAAAGTATTTATTAAGTGTATTTTGTGTGTGGAGCACTGTACAAAGCACCAGGTCAGATACAAATTTAGACAGAGTATGATCTCTTCCCCCAAAAGGCTTAGAGCAGGCTAAAATGCTAACAAAATTATGACACAGCCTTAAATGATAAGGTGGTTGGAGCCTTTCCTTCCCCATTTTTTTCCTCTTTATTTACTTAGTATTTAATTTTTCCCCAGTTACATGTAAACAACAATTTTTTTTGTTTTTAAAACTTTGAGTTCAAAATTCCCTCCCTTTCACTGTCCCCACCCTACCCTCCTCATTGAGAAGGGAAACGATTCCATGTAGGTTTTGTATATGTAATTATGCAAAACAAATCCATAATAGTCATGTTGTAAATGAAAATATAGTTTAAAAAAAACCTTAAGAAAGATAAACAAAGGGGAAAAAAGTTGCTTCAATCTGTATTCAGACACCATTAGTTTTTCCCCTGGGGATGGATAGCATTTTCCATCCTAAATCCTTCAGAATTGTATTGCTGAGAATAGCTTAATTCATTCAGAAGCTGATCACGCTGCAATATTGCTGTTACTCTGTACCCATTGCCTTTCATTTTGCATCAACCAATGTAAGCCTTTCTAGGTTTTTCTGAGAGCATCCTGATCATAATTTTTTTTGTATTATGATAGTATTCCATCACAATTACATACCACATTTTATTCAGCCATTCCCCAATTGGTGTGCATTCCTTCAATTTCCAAGTCTTTATTCCCAGAAAAGAGCTGCTACAAATATTTTTTGTGCATATAGTCCTTTCCCTTTTTTGTTTTGGTATCTCTTTTGGGGTACAGACCTAGTAGTGTAAAAAATGTTTATAATTCTGTTTATATATTTCCTGTGTCTGTCTTGGCAGATAGAATCCCAAATATTTGGCATAGTCTATAGTTATTTTAAATGAAATTTCTCTACCTCTTTCTTTTGGGTTTTGTTGGTAATATATAAAAATTCCAATGATTTACGAAGACTAATTTTGTATCTGCAACTTTGCTGAAGTAATTATTTCAATTAGTTTTTATTTGATTCTCTAGACTCTCTAAGTACTCTATCATGTTATCTACAAAGAGTGATAATTTTGTTTCCTCATTGACTATTTTTATTTCATCATTTTCTTTTTCTTTTCTTATTGTTATAGCTAGCATTTCTAGTATGATATTGAATAATAATGTTGACAATTGACATCTTTGCTTTACCCCTGATCATATTGGGAAAGTTTCTAATTGTCCCCATGTAATGGAAATGCAAATTTAAAGATCTTCCCTGCCCCTAGCTTAAGTGCACCTGGAGCCTGTGGTGGGAGGCTTGTTTTTCAGGAAAGCCCATACCTTGATACTTTGTGATTGGGCAGTGGGTCCAGAAGGTTGTTACATTCTCTGAGCCAGGAGAAGGCTATATAAACCCTGAGGAGAGGCTTTGCTTTGGGGCTCACTTTGAGAAGTGTTGTGTGATTTGACCAGATGAGACTCTGGGAAGCCGTTGTTGAGAGCCCCCCGGCTTTGAAAACCCAGATGTTGATGCTTCCCTCTCTGGTAACTGTGATTTGGTATTGATGCATGTAGTGTTGGGACAGTTTGGAAGCCTGTCTGTAACTCTGAAGTTCTGTAACTCTGAAGTTCGGGTGCTGACCTTTTTCCCCTGAACTAGGTAATGTGCATTTGTTTGATTAAAGTAAGCTTGTTAACCCATTTTGAGTTGCTTTCCTTTTGAAAAGCAGATCTAAGAACCTGTGTTGGCAGTCACCCTGGGGATATTGGGGTGCTTGCCGCTACACCCCATTACTGATAATGCTAGCTGATGGTACCTTAGAGAGATACTACTTATCATTTTAAGAAGAGCTCCATTAAGTTGCTTGCCTTCTCAAGGAGGGTGAGATGGAGGCAGAGAATTGGAACTTAAATTTTTTTTTAAATGTTAAAATTGTATAAATGTAATTAGGAAATATTTCATAAACTAGATAAAATATATTTCAAAAAGACTAACCAGAAAAAGAAAAGTTCCATTTATTACTGTGATTGCCAGTGTTTAAAATAAGAATGAATTATAATATTTTGTCAAAAACTTATTTTGGATCCCTTGATATAATCATAGGATTTTTGTTGTTTTTGTGACTGATGTGGTCAATTATGCTTATGGTTTTCCTAATATCACACTGGCTCTGCATGCCCAGCATAAATCCCATCTGATCATAGTGAATGATCTTTGTGATATATTGATGTAGTCTCTTTGGTAGCATTTTATTTTTTAAATTGCATCAATATTTATTAGTGTAATTGGTCTATAGTTTTTCATTTTTCTGTTTTTGCTCTCCAGGGTTCACATATCAAAACTATATTTGTGTCATAGAAGGAATTTAGTAGGACTCCTTTATCCATTTTTCCAAAATAAATAAATAAAGGTGAGGCAAGAAAATTATGGAAAGAACTAATACTTTAGTAAAAGAGGCACAAAAAGTCAGACCCTAAAAGAATTGGCCTAATGGCAAAAAAAAAAAAAAAAAGGCACAAAAATTCACTGAAGAAAAGAACTTCTTTAAAAGAAAAATAGGCCTAATGGAAAAGGAAGTATAAAAACTCACTAAAGAAAGTAATTTCTATGGACAGCTCTCAACACAATATGCAGTATTTATCATACAGGCTTTCTTGCAATGAAAATTTATTGTTACATATTTTGAAACCTCTCTTATGTTCTGCTATGCACACATGTTTTTTTCTCTATCACCCTTAACTCCTCTAGGAATTCTTGTTGGTCTTCTATCTAATCTACATTTTTCTTTGAGGCTGTAGGTATTTTCACATATTGTTTTCTTCTGAGTTAGTGTGTTGAATTTCCTTGTCACCATAATAGCTTTTTATTGTCATTATTTTTTGTTTCTTGTTCATTTTTCCAGACTATTTCTTGACTTTGAATATTATATTAGAATTAAGCTCTGCTCACCTCTGGGGAAGGAGGATTACTATTCTAGGCTTCAGGCTTTTTCACCTTGATATTTTCACATCTAGTTTTTGGGGGGTCTATAACTTTTTTTATATTTTCAAGATGGTGTTATCTGAGGAGAAGTGTGGTCACCTGGTATGCATTCTGGTACCCCTTCTCTCTTGTGATCACAAATTCTCCTTGCTGCACTGGAATTGTGACCTATATGTGGGCAACGGGCAATGGAGTTGGTAAATAGTTCCTGGTCCTCTGCCCAGTGCTTGCACATTGGTCGTCTGTAATCTTTTTCTGACCAGGTGTCTAATCTCCTTACCATTTGTGGACAGTGGAAAGTCCAAGTACTACTACTGCTGTTGCTGCTATTGCTCCTATCACTGCCACCCCCTCCAAAGTTGTCATGCCTGAAAAAATAATCTCACCCTAACCTTTTTTTGGTTATGCCACTCCAGAATTCTATTTGGTATGTTATTTTAAAGTTGTTTGGAGGAGAATTTTGGGGAGTTCTTCTAGAATCCTCCCTCTATTTTGCCATCTTGTCATTGGACTTCTACTTTCTAATATTTTGCTTCCACAAGAAATTCAGTCTTATTCTCCTCCTACTCTTCTTCCTCCTTCTTCTCCACTGTTCCTCTTTCCTTCTCCCTTTCTTCCTCTCGTCCTGCAGCTGCCCAGCTGCCACCTTCAAGCCTCCAGCACCATCATGGCAAACCTGAGCCCCAGCATCGTGATTGAAGATGACGAACCAGGCTATGACCAGGACTTATTTTGCATTCCTAAGCATTATTCTCAAGATTTGGAATAAGTATTCATTCCTCATGAACTTATCATGGGCAGGACCAAACATCTGGAGCAAGATGTGATGAAGGAGATGGGAGGCCACCATATTGTTGCCCTCTGTGTCATCAAGGGTGGCTATAAATTCTTTGCTCATTTGCTGGATTATATCAAGGCCCTAAACAGGAATAGTGATAAATCAATTCTTATGATGCTAGACTTTATCAGACTGAAGAGCTACTATAATGACCAGTCAACAGGGGGCATTAAAATGATTGGTGGAGATGATCTCTCAACTTTAACTAGAAAGAATGTCCTGATTGTTGAAGACATCATCGACACTGGTAAAACGATGCAGACTTTGCTTTCCCTGGTCAAGCAGTATAATCCAAAGATGGTGAAAGTAGCCAGCTTGCTGGTGAAAAGGACACCTTGAAGTGTAGGATACAGACCTGACTTTGTTGGATTTGAAATTCCAGACAAATTTGTCATTGGATATGCCCTTGACTACAACGAATACTTCAGGGACTTAAACCATGTCTGTGTCATTAGTGAGACTGGCAAAGACAAGCACAAAGCATGAGATGCAATTTGGTGTGCAGAGAAGCTTTGAAACACTTTGGGGAAACCCATCAACTTCACCTCTGGACCATCAGCTAAATTTGTCCATGTTTCACCCCTGTGGCCATCTGCTTATTAGAGCTTTTTGCATGTACTGTATCTTGTACAGTTGCTGCAGTTCAAATTGCTGTTTCATTTGCACTACAAAACCATTGATTGAATTGCTGTTTGACTTATGAATGGGAAATTACTTAAACCACACCAACACTGAATTGAAATAATTAATTAAAGTATGGTGAATGTAAGAGATGTTTAAAGAAGATATATTGATTTTTTAAATTGGTAATTTAATTTTATATGTTAATGAAAATACAGAGAAGTGATTAAATATTGTTAGTTAACACGTTTTTGGTGTCAAAGAGGGAGCAGTCAATTTCAATATCTGTTCCAGTTCTGTTACAGAATCTAAGAGGTTTGATTATTTTATGATAACCCTATCTATCTCCTGAAATTACATTATTATTTCAAGAACTTTGGATATTATTGCTACAAAATGGGGAATTAAAATGGAAGCGAAGAGTTAATTTTATTGAGATGAGCAATAGAACAAAAAGCTTAAAAAAAAAGTTCGCTAAGCTGTTTGTCCCACTCTTACAGATTATTTCCTTTCTGTGCTCACCAGTCAAAAGTAATTATCTTTTAAAGAAGAATTGACATTCTGGACATTTTGCTTTTGAAATATATAATGCAAAATGCTTAAAATAAAGGCTGTCTCTTTTTAAAAAAAATGAAAAATGAAATCCAGCCTTATCATGAATCCTTTTTTTTTTTTTTTTCTGGGAGGCAGAAAGATTCATGGAAAGATTACTGTCTCTGGAATAAGGGGACTTGGGTTCAAATGTTAGCTTTGCCATTGATTAGTAATGTGTGTGACCTTGGTCAAGTAAGCTAACCTTATTAGTCTTCCTCAGTTTCCTTATCTGTATAAGGAGTGGATTGGACTAGATAACCTCAAAGAATCCTTCCAGGAATGGCTAGGAGGTGCAGTAAATAGAGCACCAGCCCTGGAGTCAGGAGGACCTAAGTTCAAATCTGGCCTCAGATGCTTAACACTTACTAGCTGTGCAACCTTGGGCAAGTCACTTAACCCTAATTGCCCCCTACCTTACCCCCTCCAAAAAAACAAAAACAAAAACAAAAAAAAAAGAATCCTTCCGATTTTGAATCTGTAATCTGTGGTTCTTTGTAGATAAATAGTAAATTGGAAAGAAATAAATATTTTATGATGAGTATTGGCATAGAAGACTGGCTTTCCTGGTTGTCTGAGATCCTTTATTCTACTCTGCCATTTGAAACACCAGAGAAACTTAGTGAAGATATAAGAAGTATGACACGGAAGATGTAGTTCTGAAATAAATTGTTAAATGAACTGGTCCAGATGCTATTGATGGAATGATGAATAGAGAATGCTACCAGAAGAGTAATGATTCAACTAATAGTTATGCAGCTATTTCACAAGTAGATCAATTACAGTGAGAACCAGACGGTATCCAGAAATGGAGAGGAGAACAAATATAATGCCCGGAAGTCCTTAATGCTAATTCTTGAAAGCAGGAAACAGAATGGAAAGAAAAAGCAATAAGGCTCATCTTGCTTCATACTCTTTTAGAGTCAGTGGACTTTTTGCTGGGCTTTCCAATTTTCACTCTGAAAGTGATTGTCTGGTATAACTCTTATCTGTCAGTGGCTATCATGATATATGTTGTTCCAGGGCCAATGTTAAGTTCAAACAGTGTTGGAGGGAATTGCTGAGTCAGGTGTTTGGACTCTCAGCAGCAGAAAGGAGGGACTTTAAACACAAGTCTTTGGCTGCAACCCTACCACTCAGAAACATGGAACCAAACAAAAATAAAAGAATGTTTTTGAAAGACCTTCACTAATGACCTCTACCCACCCACACATACATCCCCAACCTGGCCCTAATGCCAATTCCAACAGCTTCTGTGGCTTTGGGCAGGGTGGGAAATATTTTTAATTTACTAAGGTCCTAAATGAGAGTCTATTTGCAATCATTCTGAACTAGTCAAGAAAGTCACTGTTTTCAGCAAGTTCTAAAGGCGTCAGTTTCATCTAAGGTAGAGTTGCTGAGCATTTTATATTATGTTGGTGCAAAACAAAATAAAGGTTAATTTTTTCCCCAGTCATGTTGAAGTTGATCAGCATCCAAAAAATGAATAATAATCCCTATGTGTTTAGATCATCCATCTGAACACATCATTTTTTGGCAACCATCAGTTGCAGGTACTCAGACTGGCAGAACAAACTGTGAGGGGCTGGATGGGCTCAGGAGAAGCCAAATGACCTTTATGATGTGTATTAGTATAAATTTTTCTGTCGAGAACAGGAATCTCTGTTGTAGGGGCTGATGGGTGAGTGTAAAATGCTATGAATTCATTTCTGAAACATGCATTGAACTCTGTAGGGTGAGAATGCTCAAGTTGATAAAGGACTGTTTTAGTAGGGTAGATAGAATCTTGGAATGATAGAGTTCTATTGTCAC
This sequence comes from Gymnobelideus leadbeateri, assembly GCA_011680675.1. Taxonomy (NCBI): domain Eukaryota; kingdom Metazoa; phylum Chordata; class Mammalia; order Diprotodontia; family Petauridae; genus Gymnobelideus; species Gymnobelideus leadbeateri. Next base: position 678,150 of record WOXC01011344.1, on the reverse strand, counting down.
ATTATCCTTGGGCAGACACTTCTATATCAATAACACTGCTGTATAAAGAGGTCCTGGGATGGCTGCCATTGCTGAAATAGGTTTGGATTTGTAAGGCATGCACTTACAGGAAAACCTGTGAATTCTTCTCAGGAATTATTCCTGCAATTCCAATTGTCACCACTGGGTAGGTAGACTATAGGAATTTCTCTTTGGGCTATAATATTTTGTCAAAAACTTATTTTGGATCCCTTGATATAATCATAGGATTTTTGTTGTTTTTGCGACTGATGTGGTCAATTATGCTTATGGTTTTCCTAATATCACACTGGCTCTGCATGCCCAGCATAAATCCCATCTGATCATAGTGAATGATCTTTGTGATATATTGATGTAGTCTCTTTGGTAGCATTTTATTTTTTAAATTGCATCAATATTTATTAGTGTAATTGGTCTATAGTTTTTCATTTTTCTGTTTTTGCTCTCCAGGGTTCACATATCAAAACTATATTTGTGTCATAGAAGGAATTTAGTAGGACTCCTTTATCCATTTTTCCAAAACGTTTATATAGTGTTAGAATTGGTTGTTCTTTTATATATTTAGGAGAATTTGCTTATAAATCCATTTTGGTCTTGGGGCCTTTTTCTTAGAGAGCTCATTTATGGCTTGTTCAATTTATTTTTTTAATTGGATTATTTAAGTATTTTATTTCTCCTTCTGTCAATGCAGACAGCTCACATTTATGTAAATATTCATCCTTTTTATTTAGATTGTCAGTTTTCAGACTCTTAATTGTCTGAAAGGAAAAAAAAATCAGCCCTGGGTGGGAATGTTTAATGTCATCAACAAGCTGCTGTCTTTGCCTTGACTCATTAAGTGTTATTATCTATTGAGTGGCAAGGACTGGGAAAAGCTCATTGAATATGGTTTCACACACACACACACACACACACACACACACACACACACACACACACACACCAGCACAAGTGTTGTCTCCTACCCAAAGCCTATGCTGTGCCTCATACTTAATTTTTGGGAGGCAATCAGGGTTAAGTGACTTGCCCAGGGTCACATGACTAGTTAGTATCTGAGACTGGATTTCAACTCAAGTCCTCCTTACTCCAGTACTGGGGCTCTATCCACTGCACTGCCTAGCTGTTCCCACAATTAATTTCAGGGGGGCTTTGCCACAGAAATCCTATAGAGCAATGTGAGGCTAATTCACATCAGTCTCTTTTGGGGGAATCATCAGGCTTTGTATATGCTATGCAAATGACTCCAAGGCAGCCCTAACAGTAAATCCAAGGAGCAAGATCATTGTGTCTCCTACCTAGGTGCAATGAACCCTCCTTTAAGGTTCATAGGATCAAAGTTCTAAAATTAGAAGGGACCTTAGAATACCCCACTTCAACCCCTTCATTTTATTTTATTTTTAATAATATTTTATTTTCCCTAATTACATGTAAACACAATTTTCAACATTCTTTTATTTTTTAAGTTTTGAGTTCCAAATTCTATCCCTTCCTCCCTCCCCCATCCCTGAAATGATAAGCAATCTGATAAAGGTGATACGTGTGTAATCGTGTAAAAGATATTTCCATATTAGCCATTTTATGGGGGAAAACCCTGGAAATAAAAAAAAAGTGGAAAATAGCATGTTTCAGTCTATTTTCAGACACCATCAGTTCTTTCTCTGGATATGGATAGCGTTTTTTATCACAAGTCCTTTGGGATTGTATTATATTGCTGAGAATAGCTAAGTCATTCGAAATTGTGTATCACAGCATTTCACAGTTATGAAAAGTGATTTAGAGCATTTTTTTTCATATGACTATAGATAGCTTTGATTTTTTTTGTCTGAAAACTGCCTGCTTATTCTTTGACCATTTATGAATTGGAGAATAACCGTATTCTTACAAATTTGACTCAGTTCTATTCACTAAATGGGAGTTACCTCACTCTGAGTGAGTACATGAAAAGACCTTAGTCTAAAAGGACCAAGGTCTCCCATTGTATCCTGGGTCATTTCCAATCATCCTGATGAATATCTGGTAACTGGATATAGATGGCTCTGGAGGAGAAAGTGAGGCTGGTGACCTTGCACAGTACTCCCTCACTCAAATCAAAGTCAACTTCAAGTCATGCCATCATTTCCTTGATGCCATGGTCCTCTTTGAAAATGAAGGACAAACACAAAAACAAATTTGACCCAATTCTCCATATATTTTAGTAATTAGGCCTTTATTAGAGATGCTTTCTATATGACCTCCCTCCCCAGCAATTTTCTGTTTTCCTTATAGTTTTGATTGAATTGCTTTTGTTTGTACAAAAACTTTTTAGAATCAAAAGTATCCATTTTACATTTCATAATGCTTTCTATATCTTGTTTGGTCCTAAATTCTTCCCTTCATAAATCTGACAGATAAACTATCCCATGCTCCTCTCATTTACTTGTGGTACAGCCTTTATGTCTAAATCATGTGCCCATCTTGACCTTATCTTGGTATTCATTGTGAAATATTGGCCTATTTTAGTTTCTGCCGTATTATTTTCCAGTTTTTCTAGCAGTTCTTGTCAAATAATGAATTCTTGTCTCCAGATCTTGGAGTTTTAGATTTATCAAACACTAAATTGCTATGGTCATTTACTACAATGTATTATGTACCTAATCTATTCTACTGATCCACCACTCTATTTCTTAGCCAGTACCAACTTACTTTGGCGATTACCACTGTATAATATAGTTTGCCTAGGCCACCTTCCTTCACATTTTTCAAAATTGATTCCCGTGATATTCTTGACCTTTTATTCTTGTTATAACCCCCACGTTTTAAATACTAAGATATTGTGGCCCAGAGACATTAAATTTTCCTAAAGTTACACAGAGGCAGGATTCAAACCCAGGTCCTTTGATTCTAAATCCAATACTGGTTCCACTCCATTACACTTCTTGCCTCTTTGGAGACCTTGTAGTTCTTATTACTGAAGGTTCTGCAGTTCTTAACACTTCATAGCCTGCTTTAATTGGATGCTATTTCTCTAAGAAGCCAAATCTTTTCCCTTTCTAAAGCTTTTAAATATAATATAAACAGAATAGAACAGAACAGCTCAAAAACATTTACACAGCAGTTTTGGACGAGATCCAAAACAGACCTGCCTTATGCTGTAATTTTTTTTCTTTAGTGAAATAAGGTTATAGGGAGGTTTCATGGAATTTACACTTAAGATTTTCAAAGTTTATGAATCTAACAATACTTACTGCTGCTGGGTTCAGAGTAACTACAGCCATTATGCTCATTCCTTTCTCCACTAGGAGTCATTTCTGCCATGGACCTTTACATGTGGTCCAGGATGAATACAAGCCTGGGGTAGCCTAGCCACCTACAAGAGGAGTCAGACTCCTTTTCTCCCACTTTTTGGCTCATTAAATCCCCCAACCTGGTGCCCTTGAGGGAGATTTATTTACAGCTAAATAACAGGTGCTGACCACCTACACTGTAGCACCTCACATCTCTCACCTGGGCATGTGAACACTTACTCATTCTCTGGACTGGCTCTCTCAATTCAATTTACCCTCACATGGGCAGTTCTGAATTCCCAGAGAAGGATACCTACCATGCGGTTACACTCAAATTCTCTAGGTTCTAGGGGTAATCCTGTTGTAGGGGAAAACATACTTCCCCTAATCTTCAATATGGGCAGCTAGGTTGTATAATGGTTAGAGCACTGGACTTGGAGCCAGGAAGATTCATCTTTATGAGTTCAAATCCAATGTCAGAAATTTATTATCTGTGTGACCCTGGGCAAATCCGGTAACTCAGTTTGCCTCAGTCTCCTCCTGTGTAAAATGAGCTTGAAAAGGAAACATTAGATCACTCCAGTGATCTTTGCCAAGAAAACCCCAAATGGGTTCATAAAGACACAACTAAACAACAATAATCTTTAATATAACTCTTAAATTATTTCTGATGTGTTTTGGTTTATACAATTAACCACTTATAACAATATCACTTTTAGATCAGACATATAGAACTATTTGCCTAACAATAAAACAAAAGAATTGATATCACAGATACATATTAAAGCATATAAATAAGTAATAAATACATCGCAATCTACACTTAAACTTGGGTCACACTCTTCTACCAATGTGTTCAGTACTAATGGATACACATGAATGAGGAAAATCCATGTGTTCAAACCATGTGTTCAACAGGAATTGTCAACTTGTTTCATCTTTCTATCTCAGGAACTATCCATAAAAGTTTATTGATGTTTCTACTTCTAAACTGAATTAATCCACACTGTGTTTGACTCACATTTCAGCCAAATTGATCTATTGATTGACTTTGGTTTTCTGCTTTCCATCTATTCTTTGGCTCAGATAGACTTACTCATTAACAGTGAAGTATTTCTTTAAATCACAGTCAATTTCAAACATACTGGATACCATTCTAAAATCTATTCGTTTGCTGCCACCACCTTCCTTATATTTCTAAGTACAGACTCTAGATCCTTTCTGCAAACAGCTCAACCTTAGCTTGTCCCTACGTTAATTATCACATTTCCATCTTTTTTCTATAACCAGATAAATGACATTTGTTGAAAAATCAGACAACCATTCTGATGCCCCTATTTCCTGAGTTTATCACAGGTACAGTCTCATATAAAAGTGACTCAACTGTCTTAGAGTTCTCAATAAGAGAGTCACTGTTTCAGTCATTCTCGGAGTTACTGTTTTCCCTTAGAACACTGAGCAGTTTTAACTCAGTCCTTAAATTAGGATTCATTTAATAAATCCTAAGGGCCAGTACATTGCTCTTAGGTCATAGCTCATGTCTAGGGTATCCATAAATAGAAAGTTACTCAATATGTAATATTAAACAGTTATGGGACCCACAAAAGAATTGCTAAAAGTACTAAAGACTCACACTGTGCCCTTGACAGAAACAAACTAAACAGGCAGAAGTAATATCTATGGTTATAACCTGCCAAGTGGTTGATACTTAAAACCATCTAGACATGAAGTAGTTTTTAGGACTGCTGATAGGGCGTGTTACACTTCACCTTCACTCTGAATAAATCTCCAAAGTCCATGTCTTCTGGCAAATTAGGTCAGGAGTTGAGCTCTTTACCCTGTGGGTGGTACCCTCTCTGGAGCATGAACTTCCTCTGTTTCCAATCAGTTTCACTCAATGGACCCAGGACCCCTGGACCTCTCAAACTCAAAAGGTCACCACCAATTCTACACCTATACCTCAAGGTTGATGTTTAGTCTCATACTTAGGAAAGAAAATCCCAAATAAAATGTACACCTAGGGACCCAGAAAAATTTAACTTACTTGAATCTCCTTACCTTAGCTGGCACAAGAGACGGTGCCCCCACATAACTGGGATGAGGAAGAATTCTATTCTTCACTCTACCTCCTTATAGGAGGCTGCAGAGTTAGGAGATACTAATCAAGAAATGAAGAAACAGAATGCCAAAAGGCTCCCAGCCATTTTAACTGACCCAGTGCCCCACCTCTCTGCCATTGTCAGGGGAGCAAGGGACCTGTTAGGTTTTGCTGCTTTATAAAAAAGATTCAAGTTCTTTCCAAGGTGAGCATGTTTCATCTTCAGTGGTCAGACAAATTCAGCATGTGCTCCATTAGAGGGTTTCTGTAGATCCGTTAAATGCATGTACATTTGTGGTATAATCCACTTCAACCCTCAATACATGAGTCCATGGGAAAGGGATAATAAACCATCAGGGAAAAATATTTTGCTTTTCCAAATTTGTGCTTCTTGACTCCTTGTATGACTGTTTTCAGGAATGAGTGCTGTTTCTTGAACTGGCTTGTTTGGGTGAGTAAGCTATTCATTTGAGTGTAAATTAGTCACTTTGGAAGGTTGTATCTACTTTCTGTGGTAAGTGAATGTTTTGTAAGACACTGTTGTTTCAATGCATTACATAGTCTCTTAAGGCCTGAAAGCCTTCCCAGATAAACCTTATTAATTCCAACTACTCCAGTGACTGCCTGAACACTTCTGTAACATATATTAATGAGACTTTTTAAAATATCATAAAACTTCATTCAAATGAGTGATATCCCCTTCAAAATGAATAGCTGTGGGGATTATGCTGAGAACATTTTTCTGGAAAGATTGGCTTTCAAAATCTATACTAAATATCTAAATACTAAATATCCTAAATGGTTGCATTCTTTTTTAGAATGTATTTATCTTTTGGGAAGAGTCAAAATCACTTGGAGGTAATTCTGATGAGTAAGGTGTTTTTTTGTTTTTGTTTTTGTTTTTTTTTCAAACTGGGCGATACCATTTTTGGTGAAAAGAAAAGAAGAGGAGAAAAGAGGAATGCTTGACTATCCTCTCTTTTGGCCAAGGTTCATTTCCCCTAACCCATCCACCCCAGATTCTATTTAGTTATGTCGTATTAATTACTCTTGCTTAGAAACCTTTATAGTTTACCTGTTGAAATATATAATCCCCAAATTTTCTCTCCTTAAAAAGTAGTTACTGCCAGGATTTGTGCGATCCTAAGATTTTCCTTGGTCCCTTTCTGATTGCTTTTAGCAATTTTTTCTTTGATTTGGAAGCTCTAGATTTTTACTATGACATTTGCATTTTTAGTTTGTGTTTCTTTCAGGAAATGATCAGTGGATTTCATATTTTCACTTTGCCCTCTGTTTCTGGGTAGATTAATAGACCTGGGCAGTTTATTTTTGTTCTTTCTTGACATGTGATATGCAAATTTTTTATTTGTTCATGGTTTTCAGGAAGTTTTATTAATCTCATCATTACTTCTTGGCCAGTTTTACAGGTTTATTTTACAAACCAATAGATTCTATCAATTTTCTTCATTTTTTAAATCTTTTGAGTTTATTCTAACATTTCTTATTGTCTCATAGAACCATTGAATTCCATTTTTCCATTCTAGTTTTCAGGGAGTAAACTACTTGGGTAAGCTTTTCCACCTTCTGTCCTAAAGTCAATATTATTTTCATTTCAATATTTTTCTGTTCAAACTCTCATTTAAGTTTGTAATTCTTTAGTTTTTACTTCTTGTTTCATTTTTTCCACTCCTTCTTGTAGTCTTTGTGACCAAAATATGTTTACCCCCTCTGAGTCTATACTTGGAATTGTTGTAGAATGACTCCCTTAGAGTCATGTCTTGGATTTTTCTCAGTTCATGTAAGGGAAGGGGGAAAGGGATTTATTAATTGTCTACTATGTACCAGGCACTCTACTAAGTGCTTTACAAATGTTATCTCATTTGATCCACACTACAACCCTGGGAGATAGTTGCTATTATCTTCATTTGACAGATAAAGAAACCAAAACAGGCCAAAGTTAAATGACTTGTCCATGGTCACATATTTCCTACCTAATGCATTCTAAGACTGAATTTAAATTCAAGTTTTCCTGACTCCAGGCCCAGTGCTCTTCTCTACTTCACCTAGCTGCACTAGGTCATATTATTTCTCCATTAGGTTCAGTATTTACTTCCTCTCACTCATATGTTTAGCTTCAATTATTGGTTTGGGAATGCATGCTAGTGTTGGACCCCTCTAGCACTTTTAGGGTTTACTGGACTTTGTTTATTTCTGACCCTTCTGGATACTGCTGACACCACTGATATTGACAGGGTTATTGGTCTCAATCCATACCCTCTTTTTTAATCTTTGGCTTCTCCATCTCTGGGGGACCATTGTAGATACAGGGCATGGCTAATCTTTCCTTTTTACAATGCACACTTTGGGGTTTGCTCTGTTCTCTGGGAGGTAACTGGCCACAGAGGATTGTTCGAGATCACAGAGACTCCAGGTTTCCTACTTTCTGGCATTGGCACCCAGGGGCTGAGTTGGCCCAGTCTCCTGTTGTGGCTTCCATAACTGTATGGCTGGCTCCTCTATCTCTGCACAGTGAAAGACCTATTAGAAATGGTCCTATCCCTCACTGGTGTTCTGTTCCAAAAGAGGATCCTAAGCATATTTTGAGGAACATCAGCATCATTGTCATGAGTGTATAGGTGATTATTTTAAAGGCTACATTCCTTCCACTGTAAATTTTTTATTATATTTATTTGGGAAGTTTTACTTCTTTATATATTTGTATATTTCTGTATCTCTGCAATAGGGTTTGAATGTTAGGCAATTTGGCTCAAGAAAGGACCTCAGTGTCCAGTATCTTGTCCTATCAGCTTCAGAATCTTCTTAAGACAATTCAAATAAAAGCGATTCAATTTCTGGCCATGGTGCTGATATACTGTCCAGGTTTCATAGGCATATAACAATGAAGTCAGTACAGCGCCTCTATAAGCCTTCAGTCTGGTAAGCAGTCTAATATTTCTATTTCACACTTTCCTTCTGAGCCTCCCAAACACTGAGTTAGCCCTGGCAATGCACATGTCAACCTCATTATCAATAGGTGCATCCCTGGAAGGTAAGGTGAGTGAACTCATCCACAGCATTCAAAACTCCACTTACTATGATGTTGTCATGCTAATTGGTGGAGCACCTATGCTTTCTTGGTGTTAATCATTAGGTTAAAATTAGCACAAGCTGCAGAAAATTGATGGGCTGGCCATATTTGAATGCCAAATGCATGCTTGCCTAAAAGACTATTTTACAGAGAACTCAAACAAAGCAAGAGCTCACATCATGGTCAGAAGAAATGATAGAAGAACACTCTCGATGTTTCCCTTAAGAACTTTGAAATTGATTGTGTACCATGGGAGACACTGGCACAGTACTGCCAAGCATGGCATGCTCATATAAGAGAAGGTGTTGTGTTCTATGAGCAAAGCAGAATTGAAGTAACTCAAAAGAAATGCAAGATGGGCAAATTTAGCGAATTTGCCCCAAAGGTTTACATGGCCTATTTGTTCCCAACCTGTGGTAGAGCATTCCAAGCTCATATTGTTCTGATCAGCCATAGTCAGAGACACACTATAACTTGACTCTAACGTAGTGATGTCATTTTGGTCCTCTTCAAGAATGAAGGACAACAACCAACCATTTCTGTATGCATAAATACTTAGATCATTGGTGTTTTTGCTCTTTCCATCAGTGTAAATTTGAGTCCATTATGAGTTTCTTATCCTATACAGTTTTTATCCCTGTTTTTCCACAATTTTTCTACAGAGGACTGATCAAAAGTGCTAGAGTTGGAAATTCATATTTCATGGATTCCAGTGTAATACTTAGGCTTTCCATCTGCTATCCCTTACTCTCTCTTATGACATGATCAGCCCATTTTTTTCTAGGCATTCATGTCTATGATGATGTCATCTATATGTGCGTGTATACATATACATATATATGTATGTATATATGTATATATATATATATGATGACATATTCCACTCCTCATAAGCAAATCATCATCAGTAATATACGTTAGTCCACTTATACCCTTATATCCACTTGGTGTCTTTCTGTTCCCCTTCAAGTCACCTGCTGTTTGGATTCTTCTGTGACCATGGTGTTTCGTGATTTTAGAAAAATATTCTATCAGCAGTAGCACCTTGCCATTTAAAAGATGGGTTTGTTGTTGTTCTGGTTTTTTTGTTTGTTTTGTTTTGTTGTTGTTCTGGTTTTGTTTGTTTGTTTGTTGTTTTGTTTTTGTTTTTAGCAATGAGTAGCTTGGGGTAATTGAACATATTGCAAAACTTTTCAAATGAAATACAGTCTAGTCTTCTCTTCCCGTCAAACTTGGGGTCAGGCTTATTTTCTATCTGAAGTTTCTGTGTAAGTTACATGTATCAAAAGAAGAACTCAACAGAATGCCCACCTGACTTTATAGTCCCAGCCTGGCTAGTAAGTTCTTTCCCTGGTTTGTTTTTCTAGTACAAATTGATGTTGGTATAGTACACCAATAATGGACCTGTATATGTTTTTCTCATTGTATTCTCCTGATGTGTCTTTTCAGAGTATATGTGATTTTCCCCCCATGTCATCAAGATCAAGTGCCACTTGCCTTTTATTTCCTTTGGAATTCCACCGCTTATATACGCTTCTAATATAATTAGAGTACTCAAGGAGAGTTGATAATGGTGATAACAACCGCTATAAAACATACATATACATGTTTCAATCCAGAATCATGATTATGTCAGAATAGGGAGTTCCCACTGAGAACACTCCCTTGGCAAATGCAGATCACCCACTGTTTTGCAAATTACAGCCTCAAAGAGGGACACCAAAACATTAAGTGACTTGGCTAGGATCTCATGGCCCATACAAGTCAGAGGCAGAATTTGAATGCAGGTCATTCTTCCTCGGAAGCTGGCGCTCTATTAATTAGGAAATACTGTCTCTCAGCTTAAATGTGTATGGAGTTTGATGGTCACAAAATGCTTTGCATACATTCATCACTGATTTTTATAACAAGCCAGTGAAGTTGATATCATATTATGTTGTATTATCCCTATTTTTCAGATGAAGGAACTGAGGTTCAAGGAAATTAAATTATTTGTTCAAGGTAAATGGTAGAGCATAGGATTTCAGACTCCAAAATCCAGAACACTTGCCGTGATCCTCTCTTCCGTTTGCATATGTCTCAGACTTTTCAGTCAACAGGCAACAACTTGCTTACTAAATAGGTTATGATCCAATATATTGGATATGACCTTCTTGTGGCATATAAAAAGAATAAAGAAAAAAAGTCCAAACAGTGATCTCATTTATTCAGTGTATGTCATCCAATCACCAAATAACTGGCACATTTATTAATGTTTCTTTAATTAAATGACTTTGTAATTTGCCAAGTTGTCCATGTTATAAATACGATTTTCAATTTTCATTATTGAAAAGATGAGCTGTTACACAGTAGTTTTCTTTTAGAATAGTGTTTCTTAATCCAAATTGTACTGCAGATGTATTCTCTATCATTAGCTATCTTGGGGAAGGAAGAGTGACACTTGACTTTGAATATTTTTAAAGTAATCTAATGAGTGACAGTGACAATGACAGTTATATAATACCTCTAAGGGAGGATTTGTAGGAATGCTGCAAATATAATTTGTTTTCACTGAAATCAGGTTTATGCTTCTAAAATTTTTTTTAAAATTTTGTTTCTTTGGAAACACTCCATTCAAATAAAAAACTATGGACCAACTGCCTCCATGAGGCAAGAGCCTGAAATAGTACTGCCACCTAGATCAATATACCTGCTTTGATCCTGAACCCTTTTATCCCTCCCCCTCAGTCACCATCATCAAGAGGATGTGGGGGAAAGAGCCTGCTATCCCTGCCACAACCAACACTTATTGCTCACCAGATAACACCAATGGGACAGACACGCAACCTTTCCTAGAGTAACCAAGCACTCTGAGGGAGAGATTTAGGGGTGACATGTTCCAAGTGGATCAGATCATAACAACCACTCTGACCACCATCTCTCCTCAGACACAGGTGGACACAGCCTAAAACCCTGTGCCCAAGAATTAGGGGATCATCAGCATTTCATCAAACTATGGTGCCGCTTTCAACCCAATCCCATCCTTCTTTATTTTTTAAACAAATGCTTTATTAACTTCTGTTTTACATCATTCATTTCCACCAGATTTTGAGTTACAATCATTTTCCCCCCATTATTCCCCTACCCAACCTCCCAGAATAGCAGTCCCACAAGATATTGCTTTCTCCAATCTGTTCTCTCCCATACCTTCTCCCATACCCCCTTCGACTCTTCCATTAGAGGAAGGTGAATCTTTGTGTCCTAGTGCCTGCACATCTTATCTCCCAATTACAAGCAAAAGAGTACTAATAATAGTATTTATATATATTTGAAACATTTAATGTTAAGACCTCGAATTTCAGATCCATTTCCTTCCTCCCTTGTCACCCATTCCCTCTTGAGAGATAAGTAATTCAGTATATGTTGTACATGTCTAGCTATGCAAAACATTATCATAGTAGATATACTGTACAAGGCTGCTTATAATTCCCTCCCACTCATCCCACCCCCCACCTGGTCCATTCCCTACATGATCCTGTCCCTCTTCTATAATGGGTACTTCCAACCACCCCTCCCCCCAAGGATGCCCTCCCATCCATCATCCCTCCTCTCATCCCCCTCCCCCCTATTCTGCTGCAGGTTGAGATATCCCATTTAGTATGTATGTCATTCTCTCCCTTAACCTAATTCAATGAGAATGTGGTTTTGCCTTTTTTGCCTTCCTATTCTCCTCCTCCCTTGCAACCACTTCCCTTTGCTTCTTCTACATGAGATAGTTTACCCTACCCTGTCTCTCCCCATCTCCTCTTGCCACTTTCCTCTCTCACCTCATAATTTCATCCTTTGAGTATTCTCCCTTCACAACAAATTCAACCTATGCCCTCTATCCATATATAACTGTAACCATATACACACACATTCACATATGTATTCATATGACCACACCCCCTTCTTCCATTATTTTCATAGTGAAAAAGATATCATCAGTCACAGCTATTGCTTTTCCATATAGGAATGTAAATAGTTCAACTTTGATAAGTTCCTTTTGATTTCTTTTCTCTGATTACCTTCTCAGGCATTTCTTCCTTCTTGTGTCTGGATGTCAAATTTTCTATTCAATTCTGGTTTTTTCCTCAAGAATGCTTGAAAGTCCTCTATTCCACTGAATGACCATATTTTCCCCTGAAACAAAATACTCAGTTTTGCTGGGTAGGTGACCCTTGGCTTCATTCTCAATTCTTTTGCCCTCTGGAATGTCATATTCCATGTCCTTCGATCCCTCAGTGTAGAAGCTGCCAGGTCCTGGGCTATTCTGATTGTGTTTCCACAATATTGAAATTGTTTCTTCCTGGCTGCTTGGAGTATTTTCTCCTTGATCTGGGGATTCTGGAACCTGGCTATAATATTCCTGGGAGTTTTCTTTTTGGGATCTTTTTCAGGAGGTGAACTGTGGATTCTTTCAACCTCTATTTTGCCCTCTGGATCTAAAACATCAGGGCAATTTTCCTTGAGAATTTCTTGAAGGGTGATTTCTAGGTTCTTTCTTTGATCATGGCTTTCAGGTAGTCCAATAATTTTTAAATTATCTCTCCTGGATCTATTTTCCAGGTCAATGGATTTTCCCATGAGATATTTCACATTGCCTTCTATTCTTTCATTTGTTTGGATCTGTTTAATAGTATCTTGATTTCTCATAAAGTCACTAGCTTCCATTTGCTCCAGTCTAACTCTGAAGGAATGAATCTCCTCAGTGAGCTTTTGAGATTCTTTTTCCATCTGGCAAAGTCAGCTTTTTAAGGCATTCTTCTCCTCATTGCCCTTTTGGGCCTCCTTTGCCATTTGAGTTAGTCTATTTTTTAAGGTGTTGTTTTCCTCAGTCAGGCTGTTGACCCTCATTTCATACTTTTCCTGCTTCCTTCTCATTTCTCTTTCCAATTTTTCCTCCACTTCTCTTATTTGATTTTTAAATTCCTTCTTAAGGTCCTCTATGGCCTGCAACCCGCTCATGTTTTCCCCTGGGGTTTTGGAGCAGGACTTCTGACCTCACAGTCCTTTTCCTGCTCTATGCCCCCAAAATAGGAGTCTAGGGTTGCATTTTTCTGTTTCCTTTGCCTTGGCATGTTGCCACTTAATTACTTGACTTTTGGGCTTGTTGCCACACTATGGCTTTAAGGCCAGATAGAGGAATTTTTGTCCCAAACATGTGGGGGGCAACTTCCGTTTCTGGCAAGCTGTAAACCCACCCACGACTTCCACCCTAGATCACAATCCAGATCCAGGGAGGTTAAAGCAAGAGCGATTACCCCCTAAGACTGATCGCTGGATCTCCCCACGATTTGTAGGCTGGGAGCCGGAAATGCCTCTGAAAACTACAAAATGGCGTGTCTCCTCAGTGGCTTCTAGCCCCCAGGGGAGGGAGCTGACGCATTCCCCAAATACTGGTCCCAAAGTCCATAGGACACTAACCTCTTACTTTGTTCTAGGCATGTCTATGTTGATAATTCTGGAGTCGCCACAGCTGCTGGTGTTCTGGGGTCTCTCCAGCTGGCTGCTGGCCCTGCCTCCCTGGGGCTAAAACCTCGGCTCACGGGGACATGGGCTCCGCTTGGCTTGGCTCCCTGCACTCTGCACGCTGCCGGCCCTCAGAGCGCTGCGCTGGTCCTTCCTACAGGGCTGCTGGGCTGTCCTCAGCGGGAGGTTAGCTTCTCTGTGTCATTCTGTGGGTGCTGGGGCTCCAGAAGTTGTTCAGAGTCCCCTTTTACATAGTTTGGGGGGAATCTGGGGGCAGAGTGGCTTGGATGAGCTGTTTCTACTCTCCCATCTTGGCTCTGCCTCCCCATCCTTCTAAGATTAAGCTTTGTGGACATGTAACCCTGTAACTTCCTCTGAATGTATTACAGGCCCCACCACCACAGCAGTCATACCTACTTGAAAACCCTGAAAAGAAACTTCTTACCACTGAAGTCCTTGGGCCTATCAAATGACTCACTATCAGAGATGGATATGGTTCCATCAATGGAAACAATATTACAGAAGATGCATTATCTTCTGCTTTGCTGTTGAACCCTAAGGATTGGGCCTTTCAATCTGACCTGCAACAGAAACCACTATTTGCTATCTCCCCCACTAGAATGGGGTCAGCTAGGTAGAGCAAAAGAACACTGGGCCTGGAGTCAGGAAAACCTGAGTTCAAATCCAGTCTCAGAAACCTACTATCTGTGTGACCCTAGATAAGTCACTGAACTCAGTTTTCCTCAGTTTCCTTATCCATAAAACAAACTTTTTTCTTTCAATGCTAGGATAAGGCATCAGTGTATGACTCTAGTATTCCTCCATACTGACCAAATCATAGAGATTTCATAAATTCATATGTGTGTATACATGTGCCTCTCTCTAGCTATATGCACATATACATGAATATACACCTATAAACTGGTATGTATGTATATCTATCTATGCATATGCACATATATCTGAATATACATGCACATATATGTATACATATAAGTATGTGTATACATGTAAGTATATGTATACATGTGTATACATGTAAGTATATGTATACATGTAAGCATATGTATAAGTGGGATAGCTAGGTGACACAATGGATAGAATGCTGGGCCTGGAGTCAGAACAACTCATCCTGAGTTCAAATCCAGCTTCAGACACCTACTAGCTCTTTGACCCTGGGCAAGTCGCTTAACTATATTTACCTCAGTTCCTCATCTATAAAATGAGCTGGAGAAGGAAATGGCAAACTACTCCAGTATCTCTGCCAAGAAAACCCTAAATGGGGTCACAAGTTGGACGTGACTGAACAATGACTGAACAACATAACTACCATAGCAACAACAGCACCTAGGTCCCAAGATGGTTGTAAGGATCAAATGAGATAATATTTGCAAAGGGCTTAACATAGTATCTCATACATGTTGTTGTTAAGTTATTTTTCATTTATGTCCAACTCTGAAATGACTGAACGCACACATGCATACAGGCAGTTGTCTGTGGGTCTATCTGCCCAAAACTAGAGTCTTACACTGATTGATGCCTTATCCTAGCATTGAAAGAACGCTGAATTCTTGAAGGCTGTGCCAGTGGAATGTTAGCTTTGAGAAGTCTGACCAAGCTAGAATGACTCTGATCACGGACTGGGTGATGCATTGTATGTCAGTTCTCTGAGGGCCAGCCTGGCTAAATTTAGAGGGGCTTATCACCAGAAGGTTGGCTACCATGTTGATGACTTTTTTATTCTGATCACAAACCTCATGAAGATTATCTTTTAAGCAGCTGTGGTTTAATGGACAGAGTGCTGAATATGCTGGTATCAGGGGACACCTGGACTTGATTCATGGATCTGACACTTGGGAAACCAGTCTCCTTCCCTGAGCATCACCTCAGTCACTCATAAACCTAGAACTGCACTAATTACATCACAGAACTGTAAGGAAATTTTCTCTTTTTTTTTCCTAGCAGAAGAGACACTTTGAGGTATTCAAGAGAAAATAGCCACAAAAGAAGGACATAATAAAAATCTGCATGCAGCCTTTTTTTTTTTTTGGCCGTGGACAAATGCACAAAGTATAGAAAACAAATAAGATGAATTAGATATTTTAATTCAAAGAAGCAAATTTGATCTCTGAGGTATTATTGAAACTGGATGGGATGAAACACATGAATAGGCTATGGTTCTGAGTAGATATATCCTATTAAAAAGGAATAGATGGATGAAAAGGGTTAAGGAACATGTGGAAATCCAGGAACCAGACAGGGGAGAGCATGGTCAAAACTATTTGTGTAAGATCAGTAAGAAGCAGAAATAGAAATGATATTATCATCAGAATGTGCTGCAAACTGGTAGAATATACACACACAACACATATGTCTATATAACATATACATACACACACATATCTATAGATATGTGTGTGTGTGTGTATATACGGAATCTGGAAGACAGGTATAAATGATGTCAGGTTCAATTCTTTAGATAACTTCTGAATCTCCTGGTAGAGAATGAGCAGCTCTGCTTGGTTTGGACTCCATGGAACATAAAGTCCCTTTGTGGCCCAATCTGCCCTCTAGCCCTTCCCCTGCTTTCCAGCTTCCTTATGTAAATTGTCTTCCTACATTATAATGTAAGCTCCTTGAGGACTGAGATTGTTTATCTTTTTTTAATTTGTATTCTCAGAGTTTAACTTAGTACCTGGAACAAAGTAAGCACTTAGTAAATGTTTATTGAAAAGGAGCCAACTATGGGTTGTCTCTGGTTCATTATCATGAATAACAAGGGACCTTTAAAACCTCCATTGTGTACACACAGAGAACTCTGGGACCAACCTACTTAGGACACTAGCTGTATGACCTAGGGCAAGTCATTTAACCTGTCTTTGAGTTTCAAAACAGGTGCAGATTTACTTTATTGCAGGGAATTTCCCTCTGTTATAGGGAGTTCCCTATAACAACAAAATCACCAGTCTGGTCCCAAAACTTTTCATTATTATTAACTGACAGCATCTTTCAGGCACAAGGGAAGTTTTTTAGAAATAAGAGTTTGTAACTGAACACCCAGTGATTTGACTCAATCATCTCAATGTCATGTTGACATTGTTTTATCAATTATTCAACAAATACGGATTGATCACCTACAATGATATATGCAATGAAGAATGCAAAGCAATTCAAATCAAACTTCCAATCTAGATGTGTCCTACCAACTGAAAGACAAGGAACAATTATGGGTTGAACTCTGGGAGACTGACTTAGAGTGAAATAAGACTGAAGGAAGAGGTGAGCATTGGCTTTTATACTCAATGAATGTTTCTTGGAAGACCTGCAATTTCATTTTCTTTTCTTTTCTTTGTTTAATGGGACATCTGTATCCTCATAATAAAACTAGTAAGTGGAACAATCTTTGCTAATATTTTATCACCATCTCAGCCTTTTTGGTCATCAATCAATCACTGTCTGCCAGACACTATGCTAGGTCCTGGGCATATAAAGACACAATTAAAATGCTCCCTGTTCTCAGGGAGCATATTTTCTATCTGAAGAGACAGTGTTTACATATATAGGTATTATAATAACAATAATTCATGGAAAATTTCTAAATATCCATCCTTTGTCTCACCATTTAGAAATTCCTTTGGAGTCAAAGGACCTAGATTCTTAATTCCAGCTTTGCTTCTGTTATGACCTTGGGCAAATCATTTAACCTCTTGGACCCTGTTCTCTCAGCTACAATATGAGGGCATTAGTTCATTTTTTTATCTTTGGTCCCTAGTTCAACCCCCTTATTTATATATGAAGGAACAGAGGAACAAAGAGATGGAGTGACTTACCCAAACCAACTGTCAATGCAGAGCAGAGATTTGAAACCAGACCTTCTAATTCATACCCTGTGTTCTTTTCATTGTGAATGGAACCTGGAAGAATAGTTGAGATTCAGATAGGTAAAGAGGAGGAAGTAGCAAGGGGGAGGGAATTCTAGATGTGGGGAACAGCTTGAGCAAACCCAGTCTGTGAACCTCCTTTAAATAGTCAACATTGAATTTCAAGATTAAACCCCATTTAAAATATCATTACATTCTTCTACATGGCTGGACAACCAGTCTCTCAAGCTATGCTTCTTTTCTCTGCAAAGTTCAATCTGACTGAATAAATTTGTTCCATGGTTTGTTCCAATTTTCATATCTATTTTTAATGTATGAGTGTGATGTAAATTTTTTCTACTATCCATTCTATCAGAATTAAAATGTTGCATTTCAATTACATTGACTAGAGAAGATAATTTCCTTTCCACTCATTTTTGGCAATTTAATGTCCTAGCATAAATAACTCCAGGAAAGGTAAAACTTATTCTTGGCATTTCAAATTTGATTAAAGGAACATTTCTTTATGGAAGTAATATATTTATATGTTTTGGATTCAAAGCTTGATTTTTTAAAGATAGAAATATAGCAGGCTAATTTACTAGCAAATCTACCATTTCATAAAAGCTTATAATAGAAAAGGGTGGGTTTTTTTCCTTTTATGTTTATCCCTATAGTTAAATAACTGATGGGCAGATTAATTGCATGAGGACTTTTACTTGAGATGCAATGTTGCATTTCTTTCAGAATGTATTTGATTTTGAGAATTAAAGAAGCAAGGAGATGACAAGTTATCACTTGTTGTATGTTCAGTTTTAAACTATGGCTATGTAAGAAATAATTGCATAGAAAATTTGTGTTAATAATACTATCTTGAAGTGTTGTGATATTTTTTTAGGAATCTCAAGGTGCCTTAAATACATGATTTAAGTCTAAGTAATCTTTTCAACACTCCTCAGAGATAAACAAAAGACTGACCTAAAGGATTGTGTGAGATGTTAGAATGCACCATGAATGGTGAATAAAAAATTTCTTGCCTAAATAAAATAATTGCATTGAAAGCCATTTTTCAGATATTACTAGACTAGCAAAAATAAAAAAAAAAACAAATGAACCTGATTCATCAAATGTTCTGACCCAGACTCCATTTGCAAATGTCACTACTTCTCAAAATCAATATCCACATCTCTCTTCTTCAACTTTTTCTTTTTCATAATTAGGCAGCATCTGGAAAAGTGAGATTGAGAGGTTCCCTGGAGAGAGAGAGCATTGCATTCCCTCAAAAGCCAATTACTAATTTACCTGAAAATTTTATCTTGAGATAGGACAAAAACAATGACATCTACTACTTGGTAGTATGATCCAATCAAATGGGTGTACATTACAAGTCCACTGAGTCCCTGATTATTTAACCTGGTGATTTATGGTAGATGTAATTTGGAATGGATTGCTATTCAATATCATGTGAACTTAAAATGTACTAGTCATGTGACAAAAGTGAGGAATAATAGATGGACAACTAGAGTGCTCCATTGGTGCCTTTGCAATGACAGAAAAAAGCAAAGGATAAAGAAACGATTGCAAATTGCAGAGGGAACTCCTGAATAAATGAAATAGCAAATCCATTTGACTATTCACAAGTACTGTCTAGTCCAATCTAATCCAATTTTAAAAGTACCCACCATATGCAAAGCACTGGGGATACAGAGATAAAATGATGATTGCCAAGGAACTTAACATTCTACAGAGAAGATAATACATGAAAATATGTGTGTGTATGTGTATGTGATATGTGTTGTTCAGTTGTTTCAGTTGTGTCCAACTCTTCCTGACCCTATTTGGGATTTTTTTTGGCAAAGATACTAGAGTGATTTGCCATTTCCTTCTCCAGCTCATTTTACAGATGAGACAAATAGGGTTAAGTGACTTGCTCAAGGTCACACAGCTATTATGTGACTGAGGCTTCATTTGAATTCAAGAAGATGAATCTCCCTGACTCCAGGTCTGGCACTCTATCCACTGCATCAATGCGATATGTGCATATGTGTATTGATGTATATATCATATATGTGGGTATAGAAAGATATGTATAAAACATTTTGACAGACTCATACATACCACATCATATAGTGAGAAAGTATAATGCTTTGCACTTAAAAATTGCCTGATGGGCAATTTTTAAAAGGTAAGAAAATTCAAAATAAATTGACCACCAAAAAAGATATCAAGCCATTTCTCTATTGTCCTAAGATTTTTCTTCATGGCATGAAAGTTCCCACTTCACACATGGCTATTTTCCCTAGCACTGAAGCACAGGAATTATTTCGCATTCTGATGGACCATTGAATTCTTGGCTACTTTTTAGGGGCTTTCAACTGTGGTGCCAGTGCCTGCTCTGTCAAGAAGGAAGTGATATGGAAACCTCTACCCAGAGAACTATTCTTTCCCCTTGCACTGGATGAGGTGTCCTCATTGGAAGAGATCACCAATGGGAATGGCTAGGTGGTGCAGTGAATAGAGCACCGGCCCTGGAGTCAGGAGTACCTGAGTTTAAATCCAGCCTCAGACACTTAACACAAAAGCTAGCCATGTGACCTTGGGCAAGTCAACCCCGATTGCCCTTCAAAAAGCAAAACAAAACAAAACAAAGAGATCACTAAGAACATGGACAGCAATTCTCTACCAGCAGAAATCCCTCCAGAACTAGAGAGGAAACTTACTGAACCTTGTATTCTCAGTCAACAGATCTGGAATTGGATAAGTTCCTTTAAGATGTAAAAAAAAAAAAAAAGGAATTTACCCTCTACTGGTCTTTGGGCTTCCTTAGTCCCAGTAGCCTCAACAAGAGAAGATGACCTCACTGGTACACTCCTATTGATGAAGATTATTACACCTGAATCAGCTGATGTCTTACAGTATTGAATCAGTAGAAGAAAGGTCAAAATTATCATCTGAAAGGCCTATTCAAGTTCTCAGACAAATGGAATTGTCACCTGAGTTGTGACTTGCTGACCAATGAAAGCATCTCTGAGCCGGCAGCTGAGCTAGTACAATTGGGTTTCATCACTGAAGGTGACTAAAGTTGCCTGACTGAAGAGACACTGACCAAGTTCACTTTCTTCCCATAGAAGGTCATGACTTTCTGGCACCAGTTTGAAACAGTGGCCTCTGGAGGGCATATTCTAATGGTATGTATGATTTTTATGGTCAATCTCTGGTTTATAACAAATAAAGGGAAGAGAAGTCATTGAGGAAACACCCCCAGAAGACTATATTTTGAAAAATAAATTTAAATAGTGAAATTAGATCACTGAGAAGAGGTAGAAGGCACCTAGAATTATGATGTCAACAATATGCCGAGCTCCTAGGATGGAAATTCCCTCCCCTGATGCAGATCAGCAATTCTTCTTCAACTTGTAGGTTCAGAGAGTTCTGCAGTATAATGAGAGGTCAACTGACTTGCTTAATAGTGAAGCCCTTATCAGATGTTCCTCATTAATTCCTTTATTCGTTTGTTCATTTATAGTCACACAGTATGTGTCAGTCAGAACTCAGATCTAGGTCTTCCTGGTTCCAAAGATAGCCCCCTATTTCATATATCGAAGTGTCCCTCAGATGATTTTTAAATAGTGAAAAATGACTGTTGTAGCCATGCAGTGTTATTTATATTCCAGGCAACTTTCATGCAACTAAAAGAGTTTGCTCATAAATAATTGCTAACTTGGAAATTCTATTGATTAGTTTTTCTTCCTTATTGCTTAGGATGAAAGACTGATCTTGTGTTTAAAGTCTATGTTTTGATCAATTCAACCAACAACTGATTTTTATGTGAGTAGTGACTTGTGCTACAAAACATTGTGCTAGGTGCTACAGAGAGATGCAAAGATTAAATAAGATATGATGCCTACCTACACAGAGTCTGTAACCTAGCAAGGCCACACACTCTTAAAATTTCTTATTGGTAAAGAGATGGCAGACCACAGGTATAGAGTGAAAAATGTGCCATCAAATCAATGTGTTAGTTGGCTTAATTTATTTTTTGTTCCAAGAGAGGAGGGGGGGCGCAGTGAGTAAGAGCGCTGGCCTCGGAGTTGGGATGACCCGAGATCGAATCCAGCCTCAGAAAATGAGCACCCACACATAAATAATGACTAGCCATGTAACCTTGAGCAAGTTACTTAACCCCAATTGCTTTAAAAAAAAAAAAAAGAGAGAGAGAGAGAGGAGTATGGATATGTATGGAAAATGGTAGCAATGTTAAAAAAAAAAAAAGAAAACATTTTTTGTAAAGTTACCTAGAGTGAAAAAGACACTAATTCTCAAATCTGAAGACCTAAGAGACCTGGGTTCAAATCCTGCTCCCAAGAAAACAATCTGTGTGACCTTGGGCAAGTCACTTAACTTTCATGAACATAAGATTCCTTATTTGTAAAATGAGGTTAAATTAGATGGCCCCTGAAGTCTCTTCTGACTCTAGCATGATTATCTCATGAGCTCTTCCCAGAACCCACATTTTAGGTGGGCACTAAGACCAGACATATCTTCATTTACAATGTAGCTTTATTCCTCTGAGCTTCTCCAGCATGGATCCGAGCCTGGTACCTTCCCCCTACCCCTACTTTTCCATTTCCTTTTGCATGTCATCTTCCTCTATTAGACTACAGGCTCCTTGAAGACAGCGACTGTCTTTTGCCTTCCTTTGTATCTTCAGAGTTTAACACAATGCCTGGCACATTGTAGGTACTTAAATGTTCATTTGACTGAGTACCACGGGCTTGTTTTGTATAGAAAATATAGTAAGTATTAATTAAATTTGTCATTTTGCTTTGCAAATCCCAGATCTTTCTATCATACCTACTGCTCTCACATTGGTTTCTTATGGACTCCTAACTTTTAAGGGAATATTTTCAGTGACTTCTGCCAGAAGACCCCAAAACATCTAATATATTTTTACTATGTTGGCTTAAGAGAAATTGCTTCTGTGTGCCAGGTTTCATACTGTGCATGAGACACATAGCCCTGACTGGAATTCTTAGGGACTGAATCTAACTCCCAATCCCCTGAAAGACACTGGACTAAGACCTACATTCAAAATTATACACACTTAGAAATGCGCAATGGACAGGTTCACTTCGAAGAAAATCCTGCCAAAACTGGATCATAGATCTGAAACATTTGGGCAAGTTCCTATTAGGTGCTGGAGACTCCAGTGCAATGCAAAAAGGTCACTTAGCAGATCCTCCAAAATGAAGCCCAGTATGGCATTTTATTATGGAGTGCTCAGCATTTTTCTTAAAACTGACACACATTTTATGTGGGTTATTAAATCCACAAAAACGAAAAAAAAAAAAGGACTATTTTCCCAAGCCATGGCATAGAGCAGGCGTCTCTATGGTATGTGTTTTTACTTGAAACTTTCTCAATATAAAAACGCAGAAGCCATCCAAAGGCAAATGTCAGAGTGGGTTGGCCTCAACTAGAATAGATCACAATATAAATAGAGCTGTAACGAAATTAAAATTCCAGCTGAATACTTGTCCAGGAATAGGCTCTCTAGATTGAAAGGTTACCAGGAGCAAAGCAGGCCTTCTGGCCACCAAATATAAGGTGGCTTTTCTTTGTCTGGTTTTTACATTCCCTATCATTCTATCACTTATAATGCCATTAAAATTTTCTTCCCTTTTCTCCATCCCCACTCCCAATCTAAAAACAACTTTCCTCCATTGTGAAATTGGTCATTTCAGTGGAAAGAACACTCGCTCCGGAGTCAGAAGACCTGAGCCTGTGTAAGCTTGAATACATCATATAATTTCTTTCAGCCTTGGTTTCCTTATCTACAAAAATTAAGAGTTGAACCAGACAGCCTATGAGGTCCCTTCCAGCTTTAGAACTATGGTCTTATGAATCATAGAATGCTGGAACTAGAATTGTCCATAGAGTTAGTGTTCACATTTTATAATGGAGAGAAAGGAAACACAGAAAAACTAAGTGGTTTGCCCAAGGTCACATGGATACTAAGTGACAGATCCACCACTGAAATCAAAAGTGACCTCAGAGACCTGCTAATCTAACCCCCTCATTTAAAGAATGAGGAATTTGAGGCAACTTGATCAATTCAATGGAAGGAATGAGTATCAGAGGCAGAATTTGAACCCAGGTCTTTGGACTACAGAACCAGTTCTCCTTCCCCTTTACCACAAATCCAGATATTTGAATGAATGCTAATGTCAGTGTTCCTTTTCTGCTTTTTCTTTGTGTCCTTCTCTACCATTCCTACTATGCCAAGAGGAGAAACAAAAAGCAATGTGGTCTTTGAAAAACAGGAAAACTCTCTACATCAAACACACATACAAGCTGACTGTTCCCACATAACAGAATCTGCACGTCCTGACATTGCTTAGATTAGATACCCAAATGATTAGCTGATTCTGTCCCCCCCCACCCCACCATTTTCATCCAGATGCTTGGGTGCTCTGTGACTACATCCTCCAAGAGTTTACAACTTAATTATTTAATTATTAATTATTTCCAACAGAAAAAAGAAACACGATCCTAAAAAACTGAGGAAAACTAAGACACCCCTCCTTTTTTTCTATTTTGCTTAGCCCACTATGAAATAGAATTGGGAAGATATTTTTTTAATGTTGTTTTTATTGCTTATCTTAATATTCAATTTGTAGACATGGGACAGTTCTTTCCTCTGCAGTGGAGGTGTCTAGGAAATATTTAACAAAATAGATAAAAATACAATAGAACATAGATAATGTTGATATGTATTCTTCTGAGTCTATATGTGCCCCCATCGGGATCCTTAAGTATGGTTTAGTGGCCCACTTTATATTTGAGTTTGACAATGCTGTATGTCATTGCTTGTACCACAAGTTACAAAAATAATTCTCTCTTTACCACACAAGCAGATAGTTGCTGCTCACATCTGTCAGTCAAATGGAAAAGATTGCCCTGGAAGCTGAGGGAATCCATCACAATTTGGACACTTGTCTGGTGTCAACTAATTTTAGTTACTGAGGCCAGGGACACTGCACAGAGTGATTGGCAAGGCACTTGTTCCAGACTCTGTGAGGGTTACGGCTCCCCTTATGGCAAACAACTGCACAAATAGGAAACTGACTGAGCCTGGGGAACTTGCTGTGACAAATTATGTGAAGTATGAGCCTATTTCCTATGTGTATTTATTATTTCAACTCTTGGTCTAACAAGGATTAAACCCCCCCCAAAAGCTGTTTACTTTAAATTGTTCCCATTAAGGGATCAGACTTGCCTGAGTTTTTTGCCCCCTTCCTGCGGACGTTAGGGAAATGAAAATGACCAAGATTAGAACCTGAGGGACCAATTGCAAATCATTTTATTCTTTCTTCTCTTTCTTGAATAGTCTCTCCTTCCTCAAGCAATGGCTGGTGTCAAAGATGTGCTGGTAAATATTTAAGAAAGAGTTTCTATACAGGGGGAAAAATACACTTTTAAGCTTAATTTGCATTTTTAACCTCCATCACTTTCTTAAGTCTGCCAGGGGTGGGGAACCTGTGACATGTGGTCTTCTAGATTCTTCCAAGCAGCCTTTTGACTGAATCTAAAAAAATTGGATTCAGTCAAAAGGCCATAGTTAAGGATCCAGAAGGCCACATGTGGCCTCAAGGCCACAGGTTCCCTACCACAGAGTTCCCTAGGAGACCTCACCCTAGCAAAACAATAAATCAAGCTCTGATTTGTAGTGGTTTTGATTTCAAGGTGTATATAGATGCTCAAACTAAAAATTTAACCATCAGCTCTGAGCTGGTTCACCCAGTTCCTGCACACTTCTGCCTGACTGAATAATTACTTTCCAGACAAGAAATACAGCTATTTAGAAAATAAATTTTAAAACACGAAAGGTTGAGGACCAGGAGTAGTTTAGTTTTGTTTCCCTATCATCCCTCACCCAATAGCATCTTACCACCCATGAGATTTCTCCTTGGGAAAAGAGTCCCCCACAGAGCTAGAGGAAATAAAATGGAAGTATGTATCTGGAACTCTTTGGGAAAGGTTCTGGATATGGAGAAAAAACATGCCTGTGTCTTTCTCTTGCATTACATGTCAGATACTGGCACCAGATGATGATACACAAAGAGGCCCATTCAGGTTTTATTACCCTCACAGCTAGGCACCTTCCCCTGGGGCTGCCAACAGCCAGGGAAAAGTGGGCATGTTGAGACTTTCCTGGGTTAGTGACTGCCAACAAAGTAACTTCCCAGTCTTCAGGCCCAGCTTCCTGGCATCTCTGTCTCTAGTTACAATTTCCAAGATCCCCAACCTGGTGGTTTTTCTGAGGGTGCCAGATTCTGTGTATGTAATCTATTCTTAGCTGCAGATCAAACATTCCCTTCTGAACTGAGTAAAAGGGTATTTAAATAAACTCAAGGTGTTAAGAGGATAAGACATGGATATTTTAACACTTCAAAATATAAAACACAGGTTAACAGAAAGCTGATGGTTGAAATCTTAATAGGGCCTGACCTCTGTGGTAAGAGTTCTCAGTGACTGAACAGAGAGTCCTAAGTATAGAGCGATAGAATTATAAATCATTAAAGCTGGCAGGCACCTTGGATAAAATTTAGGACAGCCATCTAATTTTATGTATGAGTAAACTGAGGCCCAGAGAATTGACATGCCCTGCTCAAGGTCACAGCTATTTACAGATGGCACTCGAGTCTCTTTACTCCCATGAGAGTGCTATTTCCAGGGTACCATGTCTTTTTGTATACCCTAGAGATATAGCCAAGATATTTTCTTTTTTGTCATAAACTTCTAATCAAATGGAATTATTAGTGATAGAAGGGTCATAGATTAGAACTGGAATGGGATTGAGAGGCCATCCGGGGGTGGGCAACCTGTAGCCTCAAGGCCGCATGTGGCCTTCTAGGTCCTTGGGTGTGGCCTTTTGACTGAACCCAAGTTTTATAGAACAAATCCTTGTATTAAGGGGTAGTGTTCTGTGAAGTTTGGATTCAGTCAAAGGGCCACACTTGAGGACCTAGAGGACCACATGTGGCCTTGAGGCTGCAGGTTCCTCATCCTCTAGTCAAATCTCCTCACTTTATTAGGGAACCAGAGAAGTAAAATGATTTGCCTAAGGTCACATAGATATTAAATGATTGAAATAGCATTTGAACTCAGGTCTTCTGACTTCAAAGCTAATGACTATTCCACTAACAGGCAGATAAATAACACAGTGGATAGAGCACTGATCCTGGAGTCAAAATGACCTAGATTCAAATCCAGCTTCAGACAACTACTAGCTGTGTGACCCTGGGTGAATCACCTAATCTCTGCTTGACTCATCTATAGAATGGGGGTAATAATGGTACCTACCTTCTAGGGTTATTATGAGGGTGAAATGAGATATTTGTAAAGCACTTAACACACTGCCTGGCACATGGTAAACATTCTATAAATGCTAGTTGTTGTTTTCCATTGGCCACATATCCAGTTAAAAATGAAGATATGCAGTGTTTTGTTAGGAAAATTGTTTAGAGAATTCATGAAATGCATCAGTGAATCAAGAACAAGCAGAATTCATGTCTGAATTATTCAGGTGACTTAGCCAAATACATAGGTTTTATAAGTTAATTGCTCTTTATTTAGCCTTATTTATGCCAAAGTTGATACCGATGTCAATCGATGACCCTAGGTAGAAAAAGGGAAAGGAAATTCTGGCAACACTCAGATATTTTGTTATTATTTTGTTTATCTTTTCTTCCCAGGGTATTTAGTATCTACTAGACAATGTATATGTATCTGGTAGCCAAAGTTTGGAAAAGAATGTTGCAAATAAGATGTCAGGAGATCCCAGGACCAATATGGCTATTGCCATGCGCATCTGAGAGGCAATCAGTCCTATTTCCATTTCCAGCAGAGGAGTAATAGCAATTTTTTCCTATACTTACAATGTGCTGGAACAGTCAGGGGCAGCTTTGCCAGAGTGGCCTACATATTCCAGAATCTGCTTACCAGTCGCTCAAGCCACTCTAGTGAGTGACTGCCTAGTTTCATCTTCTGTGGCCCCCAACTGCTATGTGGAGTGAGAAGAGGTCAGACTTCAGCCAGGGAAAGAATGAATAGAGATCAGAGAGAGACACTGGGATCTAGCTTGGGATGAGATGGTGCCTATTGTAGTTTATGCTATCTATACCCATTGTTGCTTGATATTAGCATGTTTCCCAATCCAAGTAAATGCTTTTGCTTTTGGTTACAATAAGAGATCTAAATGATATATCAAAGACAGTTATGTCTAGAGGGAAGGTACTTTCTATGGACTGCAGCTTGAGCTTATGCAGAATACCTTGAATTTTGGACCAAGCAGAAATCTTAGGGAGTAACAAGAAAAAAAAAAAGTGTGTGTGTGTGTGTGTGTGTGTGTGTTAAGGGATAGTACATTTAAATCCCTAAAGAAATGTTATAAAGTAACTAAGCTAAAACCAAACATTTTTATCAATCATATGGATATTTTGCTTACTTAGTTCTTATTGTCTGCATATTTGATAAATTCCAGATCACTGACTTTTTTCTTTTGTTTTCATATGTTTATTGATCTATGAAATTAACAAGAAATTACAACCTATCTGGATGTTTTAGTGTTTGACAACTATTTCATATTTTATCATTCTTATTACATTCTCTGGAAATTAATTAAATCACCTTTAGAGGTGATTATATGTATATAGAGAGAGCTATATTTACATATAGATATATACATATGTATACATATATGTATATACACATATACCTGCATGTACATATACATATATACATATGCGAATATGCATACATAATATGTTTATATCTCTTTTACATAAATACATACATGTATATGTGTGTATGCACATATACACAGACAGACACATAAACACACACATAATATCTTTAACCTGATCCACTTTTCTGATCTGGGCTTCTTTGTCCTTCCTTACACAGCCTGGTGGCCCTCCACTCCTGGGGTCTCACCATACTGATGTAGCGTTTAGTACAAATATTCAATCAGCTCTAGCCCTATTAGCTCAAAATTCCCCAACTCAAGAAACCCATAAACCTCAACTGCCCCAGCATTAGGGATTACAAGCAGGTATCTCCACAACTGACCATTCAGTCCTTAAATGCAGCAATATACTCATGATGTCCTTATTAGTAAGTGTAAAAAGGATGTGGTCTTTAAGAGCTACTCTTAGAAAATGTCTTTTTTTTCCTTTTAGTATTCATTTTCAAATTTTGACTTCCAAATTTTCTCTCTCCTTCCAGCTTCTCCCTCACCCATTGTAAAGACAAGCAATATGATATCCATTGTGCATGTAATGTCATGCAAAACACATTTCCATATTAACTATGTTGCAAAAATCCAAGAAAAATAAAGTAAAAAAATATGCTTTAATTTGGACTCAGAATCCATCAGTTCTTTCTTAGGAAATAAATAGCATTTTTCATCTTTAGAATTGATGTGGATCCTTGTGTTGATCAGAATAGGCAAATATATTATTTTTAAAGTTTGAAATAGATTTTTATTTATGTCTTTTGTCTTTACCTTGACTAAATTTCTTCCTCTATACCTTTTCTTCCTCATCTTTGAAAACTATACCTAATAACAAAAAAGGAAAAGAGAAAACATATTTTAAGTCTTTATTAATTTGTGCTTATGAGTGTTTTGTTTTGAGCATTTCTTCTGCAGGAAGGAAATGAATAGCACAGTGCTCGGCACACAGTATCTGTTTAGTAAATGCTTTTTGACTGACTGACTGATTGATCTTGCTTCCCAGGCAAATCTATAATTTGCAGAGCTGATACAGAACTCCACTGGAAAAAGTAGGTTCCTATTTTGGAGTTCATTACACCATTGAAATCATGGGTCCCAGTTTTTCCACTCCTCCCTACCCCTCAAAAAAAAAAAAAAAGGCTTCAGCTATTAACCACTATAGGGGAGGGACAATTTTCCAGTTCATGGAAGTCTTGTCTTTAATTTAATTTAACTAAATATATGGGGAGGTAGGTTTCAGTTTTTTGGGAGGTTGAAGAAAAGAGGATGGGAAACTGACTAATCCCATTTTTCTAAGGTTAAGGATCCAGAGGTCCTTAACATTTTTTTTTTAATATCTTGAACCCCTTTGGCAGTCTGATGAAACCTATGGAAGCCAAATAATGTTATTAAATGCATAAAATAAATTACATAAGATTACAAAGGAAACCAATTATATCAAAATACAGTTATAAAAATATTAATAAAACAAGTTAACAGACTCAAGTTAAGAGTCCCATTCTAGATCTTGCCCTGAAGTTTTGGCTTATCCCATCCTATACAGGCTAGATTCTTGGTTTCTTGACAATTGACTTGATCTGGAAAGGTTGTGAGGGGTTTCAGCACTTCTTGAATCTGATTCTCCAACCTTTCTGGCTATAGGAACTTAGCATGTCCCAACCTTCAGCAGAGGTCCCATCCATTCCCTAGAAGTGTTCTTCTCCCAGGCTTCAGTTGAACAACTCCCTTATTCAAGGCTAGTTGGCTATGGACTTATAGACCTTCAGAGGTCTTGTCCTGGACATGAAAGACTCTCCTCTGTCTTGCCTCCAAAGATATCTTACCTGCTTTTACAAGACTTAGAAGCAGATGAGGCTTTGGAACTCAGATAGTTCAACACTTAAATTTTTCAAATAAGGAAATTTTTTTCGCTAAAAACAGACATTTTTAATATTCAAAACCTCACATGAGAAAGGTTAAGTGATTTATCCAAGGTTATGGAGGTTATGAATGTTCAGTTATCTTCTGAGTATTCCATTGGGGCAAAATATGTTTCTTCATCCACTTTCTTTTCTATTACGGATGTGAAAGATGATATAATCTGTAAGGAAGATCATTTGGAGAACCTTGCCATAGAACAAATTTGGGGAGTTGAACCTCAGCAGCCATCTAATTCCATCCTTATAAAGAAAACCCCCACTATACCATAATAGAAAATAGGGGATACTTCTGTTTGGATCCTATTAAAGAAATCTTCCATGATAATAGTGAATATCTTTGGTGAACATATATCACTGTTTAACATCTCTTATGAATACTCAGCAGATAAAAGTTACCTCTGTAGTCAGTCTGACAGTCTTTTATATTTTGTATATATAATATGTGTATATGAATGAATATAAATATACAAAACATATATATACACATGTGTGTATATATGTTGTATAATATATATACAGATACACATGTACATGTACATATACATGTATATATGATGAAACTTTTTAGGGAGAGAACAATTATCTCATAATTAATGATGGAGAATATGAAACTCTATAGGATTTAGTTTAGTGTACCATGCAAGTAAGACACATTATCCCAAGAGAACTTGTAGAAAAAACTGAAACTGGAAAAAATAAGTTACTTCTACCAAATGTAAAAACAGAAAAGCAGCCAAGATGACTTAAGCATCTAATGATCTGAGGGCTGTTTTCATTTCTGTAGGATCTTTATGAGAATGGTCTATAGAAGACTGAGGGCCTCCTTGATGAAAACGTGAGAAGGAACCAGGCAGGCTTTCTTTTGCAGATATCTTTTATAGTAGATCACATCTTCATGACCTCACAACTGAATAGGAGTGATAGATAATTTAAGATCCTACTATTTATTATTTATTAATTTTAATAAGACCTTTTGCTTCCTGGAGTAAAATGTAGCCTTAAAGGTTCTCTGCATGCCAGTTCACCATAGCAAAGCAATTATAAAAATTCATTGAAAATACATGAAGACTAGGCTTGTGAAACATGAAGAATGCACACACCACTCCCTAAGCATTCATTTTACATTCACAGATACAAATGAAAGGCCTCTTTCAACTTTATATCATATGGTATGAGATAACAAATATACTATCCTTCAGTTTTAAGCAAAGAAACACTTACTTCATTCAACAGTTAAGTGGGCTGCTATCTGGCACTCATTATATCTGTGATTTACAAGGACCATATAGGCTTGCATTAGTTATGTCAAAGACGGCCAGTATAAAACACCACAAATGGGATTTTTATCTTTCAGCCCACTATGGAGTCATTGCCTAAGATACACTTCTCAGGCTGCATACAATCAATCTAATGTAAACCATTATCTCCACCCAGAAGAATCAACTTAAGGCTGCTGGGCAAGGGATCGTATCTTAAATATGTTTGACAACCGGAGTCCCTGGATAGCTTAAAAAAATCTACTGCAAAGTGTTCCTCCCTGGCATAAAGCAGTTACCAGTGAGAAAGAACAAGAAGATTATCTTTCAAGGAGTTTGTTGACAGGCTGGGGAGTGAACATTTCACCAAAAATCAAAGTGTGATTTTTATCCCAAGCTTCCAAAACAGCTTCTAAACTGTGGACTATTCAGAAATTGAGATTATTCATAATCTTGAGATATAACCTCTATTTTGGTCTGGAAAATATTTTTAAAAATGAATTTTGGGAACATGTGCTAACTTTAATGTTAATACTTTTTACTGTGTTTGCTAGTAAGATTATTTGTAATGATGAAAGAAAGCAGAATTAGAGTCCTTAAGAATTATCATTAAATATAATCCTCTTGGAGGAAAGGTCACACTCAAGAAAAATTTACATGACCATTCAGGACATTTATAATTTTAAACTGAAAAAAAATCCCTTTTTGGAAACAAATGTTTAATTTTTTCCTTATCTTCAGTTTTTAGTGTGCTCTCTTTTTTAAATCAAGGGTTCTCCAACTTTTTGGTCTCTTAGTAATTACTGAAGACTACCCTAAGAATTTCTCTTTATGTGACTTGTGTACAGGCATGTGCTCGGATACTTTAACAACCACTCTCAGAGAAACAAGAAATACACTTGTAAGTTTCATCTGCAATATTAACATTTTCTTCATCATTTAACAATCAACAAAGCAACAAATCAAGACAGAATCTGCACCCAGTTTCTTGGGTGTAAATACTCACATTGAAAACTTAGTAATCAGCTCTCATGATCCAGTGTAAGTTGGCTACAACACACCCTGGTTATAGTTGTCATTGTTGTTTGTCATATCCATCATCATCATCATCATCATCATTGTTGAGAGCATCTAGGCAGCACAGTGGATAGAGAGTTAGGCCTGGAGCCAGAAAGATTCTGGCCTTAGACACTTATTGGCTGTGTGACCCTGGGAAAGTCACTTTGCCTCACTTTCCTCATTTGTAAAATTGTCTAGGAAAGGAAATGGCAAGCCACTTTGGTATCTTTGTCAAGAAAACCCCAAATGGGGTCCATGGAATGTCAAACATGACTGAAACAGCTGAACAACAACAACAACAACAACAAAAATCCCTGATTACAGTTATTAGAAATTAAAAGATCTTAGCACAGTTATGAAAGAGTTTTTACTTCATGGACACCTCCTGAAAGAGCTTAGTGCACACTTCAGTAGGGAGCAGACAGGTGGGACAGCAAATAGAGAGCTGGGACTGCAGTCAGAAAGAGCTGAGTTCAAATCTGACCTCGGATATTTACTAGTGATGTGATCCTGTGCATATTACATATTACTTCTTGCTTTCCTCAGTTTTCCTCAACTATAAAATGGAGATTATAATAATAGCACCTAGCATACAGAGCTGTTGTGAGGATTAAATGAAATAATATTTATAGAGTGCTTAGCACAGTGCCTGACCCACAACAGGTATTTAATAAATGCTTTTTCCATCCCTCTATTCCATTCATCTGTCCTAGATCACATTTTGAAAACTGTTGCTTTAGATGCCTTTCTTCTTACTTAAGGAGATGAAGAAGCTAGACAAGCTAGCCTATGAGGTTCTTTTTTGTTGTTGTTGCTTTTTGGAGGGGCAATTGGGGTTAAGTGACTTGCCCAAGGTCACACAGCTAGTTTTTTTGTGTTAAGTCTCTGAGGTTGGATTTGAACTCAGGTCCTCCTGACTCCAGGGCTGGTGCTCTATTCACTGCGCCACCTAGCTGCCCTGACTATGAGGTTCTTTCAAGCTCTACATCTATGGTTCTATAATCCAACTAACACAAGAGAGTCTAAACTTGGGGTTGGATTCATTTCAAGTGGGCAATTGAATAAACTCTTGTAGTTGGCCATAAGTGGCCAGTTAATTCAATGAGTTAGACTTGGGTTAATCTCTTAGTTCCCTCATTTGTCAGTTTTGTGAACTTCGGCAAATCAGCATTTCTAAATGCCTCAGTTTTCTCATCTATAAAATGGGGATAATAATACTTGTTCCTTTTTTTCTTAAAGGGGAGTAGAGACTTATAAAAAGCATTGGGTAAAGGTGAGATAATATTTTTTGGACAAAAAGGATAGCACATTATTCTTTCAGATGTTGTTTCTCTGTTTGGAATTAAATTGGAAATGAGAAGGAAAAAATTAATTTACCCCCTTGGTTTTTCTATTATGTACTTATTTACTACTTAGGTTAAAAGTGACCTAATAAATTTACAGAGAATACTTAGCCAGTTATTCCTCATTTCATTCATTCTGCATTAATAGAGCACCTACCATAATAATTAGTATTTAAAAGTATTTATTTCATGCTTTACAGTTTATAAAGAGCTTTCCTTGCAGCAATCAGTGAACAAATGATTAATAAACACTTTCTATATGCCAGTCATTGTATCAAGTGCTAGGAATACAAAGAAAGGGAAAAACAGTACAGAACTTGCAATTTAATAGGGAGACAACAGGAAAACAACTATATACAAATTACGTATATATATATATATATATATATATACACACACCTATATATATATAATAGATATAATACAGATAGATAGATATTGTTGTCAGTCATTTCAGTCATGTCTGACTCTTCATGACCCCATTTGGGGCTTTTTTGGGCAAGATACTGGAGTGGTTTGCCATTTTCTTCTCATTTCCAGATGAGGAAACTAAGGTAAACAGGGTTAAGTGACTTACCTAGGTCACACAGCTAGTAAGTGTCTGAAACCAGATTTGAACTCAGGTCTTCCTATTTCCAGGCAAGGCACTCCATCCACTGTGCTACCTAGCTTCCTGTATATGTGGTTAGGAAGGGATATAGGAGTATGCTGGTAAAAGTTTAGCAACCAGCTCTCTGGGAGGGGGGGCGGTGTCGGGAGGGAAATACATGTATGAAATGAGAGGGGTCAGCTAGAAATTAGGAAGGATATAATTTGAATTGAGCCTTGAAGGATGGGTTGGATTTCAGCAGTCAGAGATGTGGACTTACTGAATTGAAAAGAGTAGTACTTGAACTGAATCTTGGAAAATGGTTTGGATTTCATCAGTGAGAGATGGAGATTGATGACCTGGGGGAAGAAACAGGTAGAAAACAAGGAGTCTTCTTGGGGCATGATGAATCCAATTTGGCTGAACTATAGGGCACACCCTATGTACCTTCCTGTGAAGAGGAGGAATGGGAGGTAAAGCTGGAAAAAGTCTGGATGCCACAAGGCCTTGACTCCCTGTCTAAAGTGTTAGCACTTCATTTTCAGACTCCAGGGAGCTATTGATGATCATTGAGGTGAGGAGGGATGGGATCAGAAGAAAGCAAAAGAAGCACATTAATGAACTGAGGCATCACTAGAATATGGGAACCATAGAAATTAAATGATTGAAGTGCTGGGACATTTGTCCAAATTAAATAGTACCTAACCAACAGCCAAAACAAACATTTGTTTCTCGTCCAATCTGTAGGTTTTGAAGGCCCACTTCAGATTCTGATTTTCATGCTATCATTTCCTAGGGTACCATGGTTCAGACAACTCTGCAGAATTTGTTCCCCATTGCTGAGGTGCAAACCCAGAATTTCTCTAGACCACTTTGGGTCAGTTAAATTTCTGGAGTACTTTTCATAAGCATTAGGTTGCTGCTTAGGCCAGACTCTATTTTGGATAATTGTGTTCTGCCAACAGTAAGAATTCCCTATGCAATTTGTGTTATAAAAGATACTCTTCATTTCCTGCCCTGGAAATGTTCTTGTTTCACCCCAGAAGCTGGCTACCTTTCAGTTGCAGGGAGAGGATTCCAGTGATTTCTGCACTGGGGTGGGGTAAAAGAAACAAATTTGAAAGCTGTTTCTGAGGCTAAGGGGCAGAGTCCAAGAACCAGTATTAGAATCCACACTATTGCCTACCAGGAGAGATAGTAGAAAATTCACTTATCCTGCCCAGCAACATACAAAGCTTCAGTCAGTTTTATTCTACTAAGGACGATAGAGCAAGAAATATTGTGAAACCTCCAAGATTTAGAGCTGGAAAGGATCTTAGCAGCTAGCTACTCATTTTACAGATGTATAAAAAGAGGCCCAGAGAGTTGAAGAGATTTTGCCCAAAATCACAGAGGTAGTAAGAAAAGTTAGGATTTGAACCTAGCTCTTCTGACACCAGATCCAGCACTCTTACCATGGCACTAGAAAAACATGTGAACCTAGGGCAATCAGCCTCTGATACCTGTAGGACCTTGGACATGTCACTTAACCTCTCTGGGCCTCAGTTTCCTCATCTGTAAAAAAAAAGGTAGGGTACAGTTGTAATTCTAAAGAACCCTTACAATTCTTCTTCCTACTCTATTTGGGTAACAGCATAAGCCACTTTTTGCTAGAATGAATGAATAAATGAATGAATGAACTAATTGATCAACCAAAAATTTAGCCTTTTATATGCTAGGTACTATGATAGGTACTGAAGATACAATTATAAATAAATGAAACAACTTCCAAGGAGCTTATATTCTAATGGGGAAGACAAACACAAAGAAATGAATGAATGAATGAATGAACAAATGAATAAACAAATAAATGAATGGCATTTTTTAAGTTCTTTGTGTCAGGCACAGAAAGGAACTTATTCAATGAAAGTTTCACACCATAATTGCTCTACTTAACTGCTACATCTGGGTTGTAATTGCAATGGGTTTTGATAACTAGGATCACTTTGGGATCCCACTCTGTTTTTCTCATCTCATATATGTGATGTTGGTTGTATTAGAACTTCTGGGAAGACCTAGACCCTACAGAGCACTGCTTCTATCTGTACCTACTGGCACACACTTACCAGCCTTTGTGCACACAAACATTCATTCCTCCAACAAATACTGTGCACCAACAAGATTCTCTCTTCCCCCTTCTTTTTGCTCTCTATGCTATCTCTATTGCCATCCAGCAATCTTACTCACTTTGATAGCCTCAGCCACAATCTCTCAGTAGATGACTCCCAAGCTAAGTCCAGTCTTGGACTTCCTTCTGAGCTCAGGACCTATAAATCCAATTCCTCACAGGACATTGATGCCTAGATGTCCATGATACATCTAAAATAACCAAAGTCAAGTTTATGTTCACTTCCTTTAAACCTGTTCCATGTGTTGGTGACAATAACATTTAACTCATTTTCTATGTTGAAACATTGGAACTCCTTTTTTAGAAGTATTCCTTTTACCTCACTCTCATATCATTTCAATGGCCAATTCTTGTGAATTTTAGCTTCTTTGTTCCCACGGCCTTCACTTTAGTAGGAGTCTTAGACTACTGTAATCATCTCAAGTCAAGTTTTCCCACCTCCATTCTCTTTATCCCCAATCTACCTTTCATATGTAGACTACCAATATGAAAAGTAATGTTCCCTTAAGCGTACACAGCCTGGGTTCCTTCACTCACAGATACCCTGAAGTTTACCCAACATTCAAAGCATACTTTAATAAACACTCAAAGCAAAACCACAACTCTTGAGTTCCCAGCAAAGTTTCCTTTACCAGAACAACCAGAGGACACATTAGTTCAAGACAAAAGATATTTAATTTAAAAGTATAACAAAATGAGTGGTAGAAAATATTTCCCTGATATGTAATGAGGTACATTCTCCTACAGAGTCCCATGTCACAAGTGAGAGAGAGAACTGTTGTTGTTGGTTCTTCATTCTCGAAGAAGACCAATGACAGCAGGAAGCTGATGTCTTGACTTTCAAGTGAGTTGGACTCAAGTGAGGCAGAGCTGTGCAGTCACCAGCCTCACTCTCTCCTCTGGGGCCATCTGGTTTCAGTGGCAAGATATAGATCAGGACAGATGAAGATGTCACCAGATGCAGTAAGAGACCTTGGCCATTTTAAGCTAAGGTCTTTCCTAGGTCTCAGTTTATCTGAGGCAATGCCCATTCAGTGATTAAGAACTGAGGCAAAAAATAACCTCTCTTAAAAAATCAGTCTGGGAGGGAAGGATCCTCAGGTTTTCTGGACAAAATAGAAACAATGGCTATTTACACTCATTCTGAACCATCAAAACCCAAACAATGACCAAATAAGGCTTGGGTTAGGACCTATTGCTGGCCAGTCAGTGAAAGCCAGAGTGATTTGGGGAATGCACAAAAAGGAAGCATGCCTAGCCAGAGCAATTCATGGTTCTAGAACTGCATCTGAGTTGGAACTACTCTCTACCTCTCATTCTACCACTAGGCGTACTTCCATAGAATTGCTGATATAATCTATTGGTCTAGAGATATCACTGAGCTGCAAACTGGTTATATTTATTGTTGCACTGGTCTCTTCACTGTTGCTTTCTCCTGGGCCTCCTTGGTTCTTTTATCTGCCCCTACCTCTCTTTTGGACCTCTGCTCCTCTCTGCTGTTATTCCTTTGAATTAAAGCTGTTCTGTGTAGGGAGGAGATACTTGTTCTTTCAGAGCTAGTCTTAGGGGCTACTTTGGCTCTTATTTTGGAGTCAGACACACAGCTACACCAAGCAAAACAGAAAAATCCAGCTGAAGCAGCCAACAAAATTTAATTTAATTTAATCTTTCTTTTGAACTCATTTGTTTCTGTCTCAGGTTCCTGACCCTTGAGCTCAATCAGCAATTTGGGTTAGGATGAGAAAATTCTTTGCAATCACTTCCCCTGCCTGGTTGTTATTTGGGTGCATGCAAACCACCTCAGAAGCTTCAGTTAGCAAGACCAGAGGAGTAAAATAGCAAGAAACAATTTCTGTTCTCCATGCCTGCCAGCAATAACAATAACAACAACAACAACAAAACCCCTGCTCTTCCAATACCTAGATCTACTCATGTTACTTCTACATAATCATCCCTGGTTCCCTATTGCCTATCAAGTAAAGTTAAAACTCTTTGTCTAGCATTCAAAGATCTATATTATCTGGTACCAACCTACTTTTCCAGTCTCATGTCATATTATTGCCCTCATGCATGTGTCTCTCTAGTTGGACTACATTTTGATCCAAACATGCCTCATCCCTTCTCTGTACCTCTATTATACTCTTCCCTATGTTCTCCATTTCCTCTTGTTAAGTTCCTACCTAATCTTTAAAGCCCGACTCAAAGCTCCATTCTCCAAGCAGTCTTTCTTTCTCATCTCATCTGTATTGATTTCACCCCAAAAACTCTCATAACACTTTGTGTCTCTAATGTATATTTTAAAATTATTGATCCATTTTATTTAGACAATAACAAACACTTCCCAACAATCCCCCTATAACTCTTCCTAAAACCCACCCTAATTACATCCCATGAAAATAATTTCTCAACTATTAACAGTAAGGAGAAATGTTTCCTTTTACTTTGAGAGTTTAGCACCCAAAACGATGATTATATCTAACCAGAGTTTTGTTACCTCTTGTTCTTGGTTTTGTTTACATTTCTTTAGTCATTATTTTAGTGTTTTCCCAATTCTGCTTTCCTTTGCATCAGTTCATATGACTCTTCTTTGTTTCTCTGAATCCTTCACATTTATCATGCTGTACAGTGCAGTAATATTCTATTCTATATGACCTCCATATACTACAGTTCCAATGCATTTAGCATATATTTTAAATAATATTTTATTTTTCCCCAATTTCATGGAAATACATTTTAACATTCATTTCCAAAACATTTTGAGTTCCAAGTATTTATTATAATTTATTGCATATTTTAGTTCTCTGCGAACGTGCCTTTACACCTATTAGATAGTTAAGCTCTATTAGGACAATAGGTATGTTTAATAGGACATTTATATTTCCTCCCTCCTCCCT
Organism: Gymnobelideus leadbeateri; assembly: GCA_011680675.1. Taxonomy (NCBI): domain Eukaryota; kingdom Metazoa; phylum Chordata; class Mammalia; order Diprotodontia; family Petauridae; genus Gymnobelideus; species Gymnobelideus leadbeateri. The sequence continues at coordinate 638,308 of WOXC01011344.1, read as the reverse complement.
CCTTCAGTGCTATATACAAAATAGGGTCTTTTTCCTCACCCCACGAAGGATGTATTTGTTTTGTGATTTCACATGTCACAGAAAAGGCTCAAAGGGATGCACAGTGGTCCAGTTTCCAAACCATGCTATGGTCACAACAATTCCCTGTTCCAGTTTTCCTTAATAGTAGTGAAAGACTAAGAGACCCTCTGGTAGAATGGAAATGGATTTCTCAGAAAGTCACACAGTAGATATTAAAAATTTGTTAACTTTTTAAAATGAATTGAATTGCAGTGCATTATGTTAGTTGTTAAGGAGATAAAACAAAAAGATCATTAAGGCATGACCTTTGCTCTCAGGAGCTTAGCAAGCTGGTACAATCTGTATAGAGACAAATATAATACATTTTAGGAAATAATGTGATAATAATTCATATTTCTTCAATGTCTGAGGATTTACAATGTGCTATCCTTAGAATAAACCTAGGATGTAGGTAGGTTAATTGCATTCTCTGTTCACTTAAAAAGTAACTGATCAGGCAGCTAGGTAGTACAGTGCATAGAGCACTGGCCATGGAGTCAGGAGAAACTGAGTTCAAATCTAACCTCAGCCAGATAGCTGAATGATGCTGAGCAAGTCATTTAACCCTGGTTCCCTCCTCTTCCCCCGCAAAAAAGGAAACTGATACTTAGGTTAATATGATAAAGAAATTAGGAATATAAAGTTAACTAAAGATCAGTTAAAGGAGAAATCATTACTTTTGGGGGGTTGGGGTCTAGGGGCAGATGGGAGATCAGGAAAGCATTAATGGAAGACACAAAATAACAGACATAGACCTGGAAGACATGTCAAAGGTCATTTAGTATACACCCCTCACTATATGGATGAATGAACTGAGGTCCAGAGAGGTTATGTGATTTGCCCAAAGTCACACAGTCTAAGAAAAGTGGGATTTGAAGCCAGACCCCCTGATTCTAGATCCAGTCTTCTTTTCACTCTATTACATTGCTGTCATAGAGCCTCTGTCTTAGGAGGAATAGTTATACAATCCTGCTGACAGTATTACTTCTGCTGACTCTCTTAATTGCCCTTCACAGTCTATGCTTAATTCCTAGGACTCCTTTGAACCCAGGGCTTGACTCTTCTCTAAGAGCGGCTCCTGGCTCATGTTAGCATATTTCTCTGTCTTCGTCCCCAGTTGTGCAGTACCCCCTGTCCCTCTCCCCAGACTCAGTTTGGGTTCTTGCTACCTCCTGCTTGGTTTCTTTAGACTGATCTAGTCTGGCTACTGGCATGTCTCTTACCTCCCATCTTCTCTTTGGTTGTACTGATTTCCCAGCCCCTCAAACCCAGCTTGACTTCTCAGAATAGCACTGATCTCCCACAGGTCCCCCCTGCCTTGATCTTTCAGGCTTACTGGGGTCTGTTTCCCTTCCTTACATTGGTGGCAAGAATTAGTTAACATTGTAGCAAGAGCATATGCTTCCTTGAGCTCAAGTTTGAGATATAATTACAGTATAGAGAAATGAAGCTAAAAAAACATAGTAAGTATGAATGGAGGAAATCATGAAAAGGTAAACACTTGGATTTATAAAAAATACCACACTGGCCGCAAAAGAGACCACATTCCCCATCTCTCCCACTTCAAAGCTCAGTTGTATAAATCTGACAGTAGCCTTCAATTGTGTCCTTAGAGAACAATAATGAAAATAAAGGATATGAACAGAAAAGTAATAATAGAGATCTTTAAACTATGAAAAAAAAACCTGAAAGAAATATTTTTTGGAAAAAACAACTTTTCAAAGTAGATATATTTAATGTGGCTCATTTTTGCATTTTTCCTTTTAAAGAAGTTTCTTTAAGTTTAAAAAATGCATTGATTTTAGTTTTATATTGTTTTCATTTCCAAAAATATTGCACCCCCCTTTGCTGTTCCAAAGAGTGAATCCTTTAGGAGAGAGAGAGAGAGAGAGAGAGAGAGAGAGAGTTTATCAGAAGCAACCAAATCATCCCCTGAATCTGACAATTTGAGCCATTTTTTACAACCCCAGTCCTCTACTTCTGCAGAGAAGGGAGGGAAGTGCATTTTCTTAACTTTCATTAAAGGTCCTTATATATACATATGTGAATCATATATCTCATGTACATATACATATATTATATGATATACATATATAATTAATATAAGAGCTAATATGATTATCAGTTATTTTCATCTTACTGTGGGTTGTTAAATTATGTATGCCCATTTGGTACTGGTTTCTTTTTTCTGAGTAAAGGCTTCTCAAAAAGAATGGATTTAATTGAACAATTATCTGATAAAAAAAAAAAGAATGCTGGTTTCAAAAAGATTGGTGGTTTTTCAAAATAACTGGTGAATTTCAACTCTTTTGTCTTTGCTTTTTTCCAAGGTGGTTACTATGTTTGGACATAGGACACATCAAGTTTTGCCTTCAGAATCTATGTAACTTTACCCCTTCACTTCCATTCCTATAGTATAATCTTTGGTCTTTTGTCTTCTCATCCATATATGAATTTCTATTACCTTTTTTTTTTTTTTAACAAATCTCTCTGTTTCCTACTTCTTATCCCTTTAGGCTATTACAAAGCAGTCCTGAGAGATCACACCGTTAATCAAAAGATGGTCAAGCCCTACTTGGTCATTGTTTAGGCCCTTATTGGCTCAGAATGAATGTAAATAGAAATTTGTTCTGGGGGGAGGGGGTGGAGCCAAGATGGCAGAGTAGAAACAAGACTTCCTTGCAGCTCCTGCTTCCACCTCCTCCAATACATGTAAAACATTGCTCTAAACAAAATTTAGAGCTACAAAACCCACAAAGTGACAGAGAGAAACTAACCTCCCACTGACAATAGCCTGGCAGGCTGGCAGGAAGGGGCCATAGAAGCATTCTGAGAGCTGAGCCCAGCCCCACATGAGCCTGAGGTTTTAGCCTCAGAGCACCTCAACCAGCCTTGGCTAGAGGGACATCTGGAGAGTAGATCATCAGCAGATGTGGCAGGTTCCAGAATTATCAATCCATAAATGCCAAAAACAAAGTGAGAGGTCAGTGGACTTTGGGAACAGAGAGTCCAGGAGTGTGGGCCAGCCTCTGTCCCCAAAGAGAGAAGAGGCTGAGGCATGGTGACCCCAGCTACGTGGCTGCTTCATAGCTCCTGGCCTGCAGATTGTAGGGGGACCAAGCAACCAGTCTGCGGAGTAATCACTCTTGCTTTAACCTGCTTGGATATGGATTGCTGTCTTGGGTGGAAGTCCTGGGGTGTATGACCAGTTTGCCTGAGCATGGGGAGGCTTCAGAGAGGGCACCCAACTAATTGCTCCAGCAGCTGCAAAAAGCCCAGAAATTTGGTACAAAGCCTTCCTCTCTGGAAGCAGAGTTCTACTGTGGCAAAAAGCTCAAATGTCAAATAATTGAGTGGCAACATGAGCAAGCAAAGAAAGTAAAACAAGCACAGCAATCTGACTTTAGATTCCTATTTTGGGGACAAAAAGGATCAAAGAATGGAACAGGAGGGAGACAATGAAGTTAGAACTCCTGCACCAAAAGCTTCCAAGAAAAATATGAATTGGTTACAGGCTATAGAGGAGCTTAAGAAGGATTTTGAAAACCAAATAAGAGAAGTGGAAGAAAAATAGGAAGAGATATGAGAACGATGCAAGAAAATCAGGAAAATATAGTCAACAATCTGACTAAAGAAAATAACAACTTAAAAATAGACTAACTCAAATGGCAAAAGAAGCTCAAAAAGCCAAATGAGGAGAAGAATCTTTAAAAAGGTGAATTTGCCAGATGGAAAAAGAATCTCAAAAGCTCACTGAAGAGAATCATTCCTTCAGAATTAGATTGGAGCAAATGGAAGCTATTGACTTTTTCAGAAATCAAGATACTATTAAACAGATCCAAACAAATGAAAAAATAGAGGGAAATGTGAAATATCTCATTGGGAAAACCACTGATCCAGTGGAAATAGATCCAGGAGAGATCATTTAAAAATTATTGCACTACCTGAAAGCCATGATCAAAAAAGAACCTAGAAATCATCCTTCAAGAAAATTGCCCTGATGTTTTAGAACCATGGGGCAAAATAGAGGTTGAAAGAATCCATCAATCACTCCCTGAAAAAGATCCCCAAAAGAAAATTCCTAGGAATATTATAGCCTGGATTTCTCAGATCAAGTAGAAAATATTACAAGCGGCCAGGAAGAAACAATTTGAAAATTGTGAAAACAAAATCAGGATAACACAGGATCTGACAGCTTCTACACTGAGGGATCAAAGGGCTTGGAATATGATATTCTGGAGGTCAAAGGAGCTAGGATTAAAACCAAGAATCACCTACCCAGCAAAACTGAGTATCATGTTTCAGGGGAATATATGGTCATTCAATGGAATAGAGGACTTTCAAGCAGTTTTTAAAATTGTATTTTATTTTATTTTATTTTTTAAACAAATGCTTTATTAACTTCTGTTTTACATCATTCATTTCCACCAGATTTTGAGTTACAATCATTTTCCCCCCGTTATTTCCCTACCCAACCTCCCAGAATAGCAGCCCCACAAGATATCGCTTCCTCCAATCTGCTCTCTCCCATACCTTCTCCCATACCCCCTTCAACTTTTCCATTAGAGGAAGGTGAATCTTTGTGTCCCAATGCCTGCACGGACTTTTCCATTAAGGGAAGGTGAATCTTTGTGTCCCAATGCCTGCACATCTTATCTCCCAATTACAAGCAAAAGAGTATTAATAATAGTATTTCTATATATTTGAAACATTTAATCTCAAGACCTCGAATTTCAGATCCATTTCCTTCCTCCCTTGTCACCCATTCCCTTTGGGGAGATAAGTAATTCAGTATATGTTGTACATGGCTAGCTATGCAAAATATTATCATAGTAGATATATTGTACAAGGCTGCTTATAATTCCCTCCCACTCATCCCACCACCCACCTGGTCCATTCCCTATATGATCCTGTCCCTCTTCTATAGTGGGTACTTCCAACCTCCCCTCCCCCCAAGGATGCCCTCCCATCCATCATCCCTCCTCTCATCCCCCTTCCCCCTATTCTGCTGCAGGTTGAGATATCCCATTTAGTATATATGTCATTCTCTCCCTGAACCAAATTCAATGAGAATGTGGTTTTGCCTTTTAGCCTTCCTATTCTCCCCCTCCCTTGCAACCACTTCACCTTGCTTCTTCTACATGAGATAGTTTACCCTACCCTGTCTCTCCCCATCTCCTCTTGCCACTTTCCTCTCTCACCTCATAATTTCATCCCTTGAGTATTCTCCCTTCCCAACAAATTCAACCTATGCCCTCTATCCATATATAACTGTAACCATATACACACACATTCACATATGTATTCATATGACCACAAACCCTTCTTCCATTATTTTCATAGTGAGAAAGATATCATCAGTCATAGTTGTTGTTTTTCCATATAGGAATGTAAATAGTTCAACTTTGATAAGTTCCTTTTGATTTCTTTTCCCTGATTACCTTCTCAGGCATCTCTTGCTTCTTGTGTCTGGATGTCAAATTTTCTATTCAATTCTGGTTTTTTCCTCAAGAAAGCTTGAAAGTCCTCTATTCCACTGAATGACCATATTTTCCTCTGAAACAAAATACTCAGTTTTGCTGGGTAGGTGACCCTTGGGTTCATTCCCAGTTCTTTTGCCCTCTGGAATATCATATTCCATGCCCTTCGATCCCTCAGTGTAGAAGCTGCCAGGTCCTGGGCTATTCTGATTGTGTTTCCACAATATTGAAATTGTTTCTTCCTGGCTGCTTGTAGTATTTTCTCCTTGATCTGGGGATTCTGGAACCTGGCTATAATATTCCTGGGAGTTTTCTTTTTGGGATCTTTTTCAGGAGGTGATCTGTGGATTCTTTCAACCTCTATTTTGCCCTCTGGATCTAAAACATCAGGGCAATTTTCCTTGAGAATTTCTTGAAGGGTGATATCTAGGTTCTTTCTTTGATCATGGCTTTCAGGTAGTCCAATAATTTTTAAATTGTCTCTCCTGGATCTATTTTCCAGGTTAGTAGTTTTTCCCATGAGATATTTCACATTGCCTTCTAATCTTTCATTTGTTTGGATCCGCTTAACAGCATCTTAATTTCTCATAAAGTCATTAGCTTCCATTTGCTCCAGTCTAACTCTGAAGGAATGAATCTCCTCAGTGAACTTTTGAGATTCTTTTTCCATCTGGCAAATTCAACTTTTTAAGGCATTCTTCTCCTCATTGCCCTTTTGGGCCTCCTTTGCCATTTGAGTTAGTCTATTTTTTAAGGTGTTGTTTTCCTCAGTCAGGCTATTGACCCTCATTTCATATTTTTCCTGCATCCTTCTCATTTCTCTTTCCAATTTTTCCTCCACTTCTCTTATTTGATTTTTAAAGTCCTTCTTAAGGTCCTCTATGGCCTGCAACCCGCTCATGTTTTCCCCTGGGGTTTTGGAGCAGGACTTCTGACCTCACAGTCCTTTTCCCGCTCTATGCCCCCAAAATAGGAGTCTAGGGTTGCATTTTTCTGTTTCTTTTGCCTTGGCATGTTGCCACTTAATTACTTGACTTTGGGGCTTGTTGCCACACTATGGCTTTAAGGCCAGCTAGAGGAATTTTCATCCCGAATGTGTGGGGGGCAACTTCCATTTCTGGCAAGCTGTAAACTCACCCACAACTTCCACCCTAGATCACAATCCAGATCCGGGGAGGTTAAAGCAAGAGCGATTACCCCCCCAAGACTGATTGCTGGATCTCCCTACAGTTCGCAGGTCAGGAGCTGGAGCTGCCTCTGAAAACTACAAAATGGTGTGTCTCCTCAGTGGCTTCTAGCTCCCAGGAGAGGGAGCCAACGCATTCCCCAAATACTGGTCCCAAAGTCCATAGGACACTAACCTCTTACTTTGTCCTAGGCATGTCTATGTTGATGATTCTGGAGTCGCCATGGCTGCTGGTGTTCTGGGGTTCCTCCAGCTGGCTGCTGGCCCTGCCTCCCTGGGGCTAAAACCTCAGCTCATGCGGACCTGGGCTCGGCTAGGCTAGGCTCCTTGCGCTCTGCACACTGCATGCTGCCGGCACCCAGAGCTCTGCGCTGGTCCTTCCTGCAGGGCTTCTGGGCTGTCCTCAGCGGGAGGTTAGCTTCTCTGTGTCATTCTGTGGGTGCTGGTGCTCCATAAGTTGTTCAGAGTCCCCTTTTACATAGTTTGGAGGGAATCTGGGTGCAGAGAGGCTTGGATGAGCTGTTTCTACTCTGCCATCTTGGTTCCACCCCCCTTTCAAGCATTTTTGATGAAAAAAGCAGAGTTGAATAGAAAATTTGACATTCAGATACAAGAAGCAAGAGAAGCATGAGAAGGTAAACAGGGAAAAGAATCATAAGGAACTTATTAAAGTTGAACTATTTACATTCCCACATGGAAAAATGATCGTTGTAACTTATGAATCTTTTCTCAGTATGAGAATTAGTGAAGGGAATATAAATGTATGTGTATGTATGTATATATGTATGTATACACATATATATGTATACATACATCTATACGTCTATGTAGGAGGGTATATGGGCATATAAATGCATATGTGAGTGTGTGTGTATATATATATGTACAGGTATACATAGACAGAGGGCACAGGACCAATTGAATAGGAAGGGATGATACTTAAAAAGTGAAATTGAGAGGTAAGAGAAGATTATTATGAGAGGAGATGGGGAGAGACAGAATAGGGTAAATTATCTCATATAGAAGAGGCAAGGGAAAATGGTTACAATGGAGAGGAAGAACAGGAAGGCAAAAGGGAGTGAGTCAACCTTACTCTCATTGAATTTGTCTTAGGGAGGGAATGACATACACACTAAATAGATTATCTCACCCTACAGGAGAGTAGGGGGAAAGGGTATGAGAGTGGAGATGATGGAGGGGAGGGCAGGTTGAGGGGAAGGGAAGTTGGAAGCACACATTTTTGAAAATGGACAAGGTCAAAGTAGAGAATAGAACAAGTGGGGGGCAGGATAGGATGGAGGGAAATATAGTCACTCTTTCACAATATATCTACTATGGAATTGTTTTGCATAGCTTCATATGTACAACCTATATTGAACTGCTTATCTTTCCAGTAAGGGTGGGTGATGACAGAGGAAGCGAAAGAATCTGAAATTCAAAGTTTTAAAATCAAATTATTAAATATATATATATATATATATATACATATACATATTATTTTTTACATGCAACTGGGAAATAATATATACAGGCACTGGGGCATAGAGATCCATCTTGCCCTACTGGAAAGTTGGATGGGGGATGAGGAAAGATATAGGAGAGAGCAGATTGGGGGAGGAGGTATACAGTAGGATCGCTGTTTTGGGGTCATGGGTGAAAAATTTGGGGAGAAAATTTCTAACTCACAATCTTGTGGAAATGAATGATGTAAACTAAAAAAACCCATAAAATTTAATTAAAAAAAGAAATTTTTTTCTGTTTTGTCCTGATGGTCTTCCCATCACAGATTGATTTTTTCAAAATTAGGTAAAGAGGCCATTTTCTGTCTCATTTCTTACACAGCCTTAATCACTGAATGGGCATTGCCTTGGTCAAACTGAGACCTATTAAAGACCAAGGCCAATGTCTCCCCCTGCATCTCCAGTTGTCCTGATCTATATCTCACCACTGGACCCAGATGATTGCTGAAAAGAAAGTGGTACTGATGCCTTAGCACAGCCCTCCCTCACTAAAATCCAAGTCACTTGCATAAGCTCCCTAATGTCAAGGTCCTTTTCAAGAAAGATGAAAAAACAACAACAGCCAGCCTCCTAGTGATATTCCTCCTCATTTTTTTTGCCAGGTCCTTAAAAAACAGTCTATTTACAAGGCCATACTCAAAAACTTTCCAACATGGCAGAATCTGCCAGAATGTGCACTTTACTGGCATGGCTTTCATACTGCCAGGGTCATTTCTATGCCATGATGAAGCCTCCGAGTAGGACTTTTGTGAAATTTCCTATGTTTTAGTGGACAGGAAAAGATTTAATATGGACATGGGAGTTATCCCTAAGTCTGTCTATAGTAAAACCATTGACTCTCAGAGTTAAGATCAGAATTTATAATAAGCAAGAAGAAAAATAGTAATGAAGGAAGAGCATGACATACAATTAGCATGGCATAACCTCAAATTATTTAATCAAGCTATTGAAAAATTTTAAGTGGGAAATGGACAACAGAGATGACATAGACATTGGCTTTAATAATTTAATTCTGAAACTAAACAAAATAAATTAATTCCTATAGCAACAACAAAAGAACCAAGATAATGCTTTAGTATGCACTTAACTTTCTTGCAAAGTGCAGATATAAGGCTTTCAAAGGCAACATTAGGTTAGCAGAGAAACTGTCTGTAAAAGAAGGATGATGGACATTTATGAGCAAAATTGTCTCATAAAGCGTAGAGAAGCAGTGGAGGGTAAAATCAATCTGAAGAAAGCTTGGCAGCTAAGAAAAGTTATCCCAAGAAAATCTGGGGATGAAAACAGAAATAAGAGTATAGAATAAAACTGGAGAAGGTTTTAAAAAACTATGACAACAGACTATTTTTTTCCTGTGGGAATAGTGGAATCACCACACTTGGACTCTAACAGTACAGTCCCTGAAGTGCTTAAAGAGGAAATAGAAATGGTACCAAAGAGCACAAAGAAAAGGAAAATCAGCTGGATTAGATCAAGTATGTGGAGATTTGTGCTAGAGGAAATACAGTTGTGCTGGTATCAAGAGACCAATTTACATAGTATATAAAGGACTGGAAGATACCAAAGGCATGGCAAAAATCTTGGACCTACCTGATTCTAAAAATAAAAAAAAACAAGTGTCTGAGAAACCATCCATAATGACCAAACTCTATGTTTCCTCTCCCATCTATAGAAAATTATTATTAGGATCATCTGTACATAAATTGAAGATATCTTCGATAAGGGAACAACAGAGCTTTCACAGAAATAGTCGATAATAGACCACATCTTCACTATCTCACAATTGACTGAAAGATATAGAGAATATAAGATTTAATTATTTATTGTTTGTTGATTACAACAACAAAACTGATTAAACAGAATAAAATGGTGCCTTACCAGCTCGAGAGATCTCTCTTATACATTTATAAAGATCATTCAAGATTCCTTAGAAGACATAACAACAGAAATTATGCTGTTCAATGACCCACTGATAATAAACATCTAAAGTCATGACATCATCTTCCTGATGCCCTGGTCCTCTTAGAGAACAAAGGATAAACCACAACCTCTGAGTAGTCCCAGCTGCCCAAATGGGGACCCAGTTGGCCAGTTACAGTTGGGCAGCTTTCCTTTCCTTCACTGCCATAGGCTATCATCTCCTTACCTGTGGATATTCTGTCCAAAGGAAGATAAATTTTGAGGATGGGAACCTATGTAGTTAACTTTGAGTTTACAGGCTGGATTTCTTTCTTAAAGACCATGTCTTAAACCCAATTCACTCTGGTTCTTGTTGATTGGCCAATAGTAGGTCCCTGCCAAAGCACCACTTAGTGGTTATATTTGGGGCCCTGATGGCTCAGAGTCAATGCAAATAGTAATTGTTTCTCTTTTTAGTCAGCAACCATGAGGGTCTTTCCCTCCCAGATGTTTATTTTTTAAATTAAAGGAGCCATCCCTCAATTCACTTCTTAAACCAGCCTAATCACTGAATGGGCATTGTCTCTGTCAAACTGAGTGAGACCTGTTAAAGACCTTAACTTAAAAAGGCCAAGGTCTCCTGCTACATCCTGGGCCATCTCCAGTCATCTTTATCCATATCTTGCCACTGGACACAGATGGCTCTGGAAGAGCAAGTGAGACTGGTGACTTTGCACAGCTCTCCTTCACTCAAATCCAATTCAGTTTCAAGTCATGGCATCATCCTCCTGATGCTGTGGTCCTCTTCAAGAAGGCCATTTTAGTTACTTTCTTAGCATAATTCTAAATTGCTTTCCAGAACAATTGGACAAACCCATAGCTCCACTAATAGCAAAATTAACATGCCTGTCTTTTGACAATACCTCCAGCATTGATTACTCATAGGTTTTATCGTTTTGGTTGATTGCTATGTGAGAGAAATTTTTATTTATATTTCTCTTGTTCATAGGTTTTAAGCAGTGATTGCTCCAATGTGTACTATTCCCTTTTGCTCTCCCTTTTTTCTCCATCTCTACCCCCACATACTCACACTTTTTTTGGCAGTGGGGAGAGGTGGTTGTCCTGTGATTTTGTCCATGAAAGATGAGGACTCCCTTTACAGACTGGCAAATTTCAATACTTTGTAATCATAGAGAGTTAACTACTTGGGGGGGCATTGAGAATTAAATGACTTATCATACAGTTGGCATGTGTGAAAGGCAAGTTTGGAACCAAGGTCTTCTTGACTCCAAGAAAAACCCTACCCACTACACCCTGCTTCCTTCCCCTTTGATGCTCATAATAAATATACAGATATGCATCTAATAAACTATTTTTGTTGCATAGCAACCAAACAGCATTTATTTTACTACCCCAAAGAAAATAATCCTTTTTAAATGGTCATTATAGCTCTCCTCCAAATAAATTCATTTAAAAGCATTCCCAAATCATACCTTTTGCTTCTATGTAAAAGTTGGAATGATACCAAACTCTTCAAAGTCCTTTGAGAACCCAAAGGGTTATTTAGTAGGCCCCTCAAAATATCACAACATATAGAATTATATGTGAAAAATTCCATTTATACACAGTATTCTGTTACATACCACATGAGAAAATTGTGTGATCATTTCCTCTTTTTTGACATTTATTATTTAACTTCCCATTCTGCTGCTTCTGGACAATTGTATCATCATTCCCAGATTATTGACACATTCTGAATACATGTCTACTCTGGACACTGGGTTGTTACAAGGATCAACTTAGATATTTTTAAGCTGCTTAGTATAGTGTCCAGCACATAGTAGACACTTAAAAAAATGCATCCTCCCTTCATCGTCCTCCTTCAGTGAATGACCAGCCACTAGTGTTAATGGTAGAATAATTACCCTGGGTTACCCACTCCTTGCTTTATTCCCAGTGTAGCAATCTGACTCTGATAGTATGAGTCAATAGTTATAAAATACTCTTTCCTTTAGATGCATTTTTTCCATTATTCTCAGGAGACTTATCAGTCTGTATGTGTGGGAACCAGTCACACACACACACATACATCCTCATTTGGAAGGAGCTTTATAATTGTACTTTTAACTATTGAACAGAACAACCCTATGAAGAATATCTATGTAATCTGTCCCTCCCCAAGTAAGTTCCCAAGAAAGTCAACAGATTTGGGATCACACCTCCAAGTCTCCAAGTCTGAAGATTGTGATTGTATTCAGGAAGCCTTATCTTCCCAACAGTGAGACACTTCCTGAAGGAAATGTGCTAGTGACAAGGAATCTAATAATATTCAAGCCTAAGTGTCTTTCGAAATCTTTTTCCACTCTGTTCTTTTCTTGACAAATACTGCTTTTCAAGTGATGAGAAGACCACATATGGCCCACTGAATAGTAACTTCTTTACTTCTATCACCACTAGGTTTCTCTGGAGGAGCTAGAGAAAAAAGCTGACATTTCAAAAGGGTAATTAATGTTGAGATCTAGTCTCTGTTTCAATCACCTGCCTATCAATCAACATCTGCAAGGCCAGAGTTCAATTAACTGATGACACCCAGGAGGCATCCAAAGCAGTTAACAAGTCACTAAGATTTGGTGAAAAAAGAAGCAGGAAGTGCAAATCTCTCATAAATTTACATTGCCGGGTTCCATCTCTCAATGTATCCTTCTCTGGCCAAATACCCAAGTGTTAATAATACTCTGTATTAATAAGATCCAAAACTTGAAACGACATGATGCTTCAAAATAAAGCAAAATAATGTAATAATTTTGTATATTAACATAGCAGCCACTGCTACAATCCTTTAAATCCCAGAATATATTCCATTTTGAAAAAGACATGTCATATCAGTTGTCCCTCTAAAAAGCATGTTCCAGTTGCTTTTCCAAAAAGACCAACAGCTGTATTTAAGCACTCTTAGACCTGTAAGACAATTTATTGAAATGTTGTCAAAATAAGACATTTCTGATTGACTCTTTGTGATTGGATGAAGGGTTAAAGGGTAAAAGGAAGGTGCCGAGGTGGTGATGCTAGAATAAGGTAATTTATGCCATTATTTGGGAGATCCAGGAAACTCATGTGTTACTTTGAACCTTTGACCCAGAAACTCTATCCCATCTATCACAGATAGAATAAGATTCTTTGGTCACCACTGGAGAGATCATCAAGGCTAACATTGAGACCATATATACAAAAGCTAGCTTCCATCTCTGATGGAATGAATTAAAATAAAAATGGTAATGATGGCGAAAGAAACATTCGAAATCATTCTAGTCCATTTCTCTTGTTTTACAGATGAGAAAATGGAAACCCAGAGAAGAAAAACACCTCTGCCAAAGTTACTCAGGTAGCAAATAGCAAAGCTAGGTTATGAACCCAGACCCTCTGATTCCAATTTCAGGGATTTCACTATTGAAGCCTTGAGATAAGGATACTTTCCTTAAAGCACTAACAATGTTTTCTGGGGGTACCATCAACCAGGTATGGTGCAAGACCACACTAGAAAATCAAAATATTTCTTTTCTTAAAATATAATTAATTTTATTTACAACATCTCTATTTTTGGCTATATCCATTTTTTCTCTCCTAAACAATGAGGCATCCTTGAAAGGAAGAAAAAAGGGAGAGAAAAAACAAAACAGTTCAGTCAAACTCACCAGCACGTCAACCAACCCTGATAAGCATACACAAAATTACATACCCATAGCTCAGCATCTCTGCAGAGAAGGGAAGAAGGTTGATTTTCTCATCTCTCCTCCTGAACCAAACTTGAACATTATGATTACACAGTTCCATTTTTTTAATCTAATTCTATTTTTAAAAAAATGCTTTCTGTTTACATTAACGTAGACATTATTTTCATGGTTCCATTTACTTTAAGTTTGTGCCAGTTCTTAAAAGTTTTCCTATGCTTCTCTGAATTCTTCGTATTCATTATTTCCTATTGTGTCATAATTAAACACTTTGGTCACATAATGAGAAGAAGGAATTCATTGGCAAAGACCCTGATGTTGGGAAAGATTGAAGACAAAAGGAAAAGAGTATGAGATGTCTAGATGGTGCCATAGAAACAATGAACATAAGCTTTGACAGACTTGGAGAGATAGTGGAGGATAGAAGGGCCTGGCATGCTACGATCCATCAGCTCATAAAGAGTCAGACTTGATTGTACATCTGAACAACAATAAATTGTGCAACATTATTGAATGGAAATAGTCCTACCAAAATAGTATACCAAAGAGAAAACATGGAAGCTTTCTGTTAATGCCAGTCATCCTTTACAGATGAGAATTATACCTGCTCCATAGAGAACAATGTGCTTATTAACATGTATTTCTGACTGTTTTCTCTCATTTATTAGATTGCAAGTTCCTCAAGGACAGGGCCTGGATCTAATATTTTCTCTCTGAACACGTGTTCAATGCTATAGGTCTTAACCAGTTAAATGTCCTGGACCTTATGACCTCCAGTCTACATGTTTAGCACAAATTCTTCGTCCCTGACGTCTGCCCTGCTCAGCAGTCCTCTCATTGTCAAAACAGAGCTAGCTCAAAAGGCAATATAGTGAAGATGAAAGTGTGTTGGACCTGGAATTAAGATATATGAATTCAGGACAGCTAGGTGGTGCAGTGAATAGAGCATTGGCCCTGGAGTCAGGAGGACCTGAGTTCAAATTTGGCCTCAGACACTTAACACAAAACTAGCCATGTGACCTTGGGCAAGTCATTTAACCCCCAATTACCCTCCCTTCCCCCCTCTGAAAAGCAACCAAAAAAAAAAAAGAGAGAGAGATATGAATTTGAATCCTCCATCTAGCTAAGCATCCATGGACAATTCTCTTAACTCCAATAAGCCTTAATTCCCTCATGTGTAAAACTCGATGAATGATAAGCAAAATAACTGTCACTCAGGGTCATCGTGATTTTTGAGTGAGATAATGAATGCAAAGGCTTTGCAAACCATAGAGTGCCATAAAAGTGTCAGCTGTTGTTATTATAGTTCTGATGGATTCTCATTTTGGATATTAACTCCATGCTTGCTTCAGGAGAGAAGATTTTTCCCAAAGTCAGACATGGAATTCAGTCCATTATCAGTTAAGGAAGCCCACTTCATATAAACCAACCTAATTTTTCTAATCCCCAGTAAAGCAAATCTAAGTGCCAGGAAGCACAAACAATGTTTCCCCCGCCTACACTGGGGAGCCCCCTGAGATACCTCTGTGACTTGTAAAAATAGCACAGAGCTTATGGGGGATGCTTTTTATTTGGCTTCTCTCTGGCAGTTAGTCTCATTTGGGATGAGATGGGTCTTGAAAGTTAGAACTGTAAATTTGAGATGTCTTTTCCTGATCAAGGTCAAGCAGTCATAAACCTATCAGGTTGCAGTGATATAATAAAAGCAATTACCACCCCAAACTCCCTGCCCCCCATCCCTCACCCCCTTTATAACGGTGACAGGTCTTACTATTATACCTACATTCCCCAAGAAGTCACAGACTATTATGGTACCTAAGGGCATCATCCACAGCCTTTATCATAATTTACCACCAACCTCTGAGACTGAATGAGAATAAATTAGTTTAATTTTCCATTTTTGGAATATCCATTTAAATTTGTGCTTGTGTATTGTGAAACTTCAAATTGAAATGAAGTCCTTCCCTTTAATTTTTTAAAGAAGCATAACATTGTTTATTCATTCATTTTAACTGTTCCTTCTTACCAGTTGGGACCAGGGACATTTTCTATTTCTATTTCCTGTCTTCCGGCTGTAATTTTCATAAAAAGAGAGGACTGGCCTAGATGGCATCTAAGATGTTTCCAATTTTATATCTATAATCTTTTAGTGACATTGATTACACTAAGATACTGAGGGGGTCCAGAGGGGTCCTTGTATTTTTGAGGGAAAGATCAGTTTTTGGAAATGGAATTAAGGAAGCCACACCAACCTGAGTCACAGAATGGTCCCTCCCTCAACACAACCAGACTTCACTAATTAAACCCTGGCAACATGAATAGCTTCCAACCCTGGGAGAAAAGGAGAAAAATATATGGCCCAAAGAATAGTAAACAACTACCCTCTACGATTTTTGTAGATGATTAGGAAAAAAAAAGAAATGAGTTTATATTGGGACAGGAGAGTATATGGAAGACCATTATCATGTAAGTGAGTAAATAATAACTGGCATTAATGTAGCTTTTAAGGTTTACAAAGAACTTTGCAAATGTTATCTCATTTTATCCTCACAACCACCCTGCTATTATTATTATTATTATTATTGGTAAGTTCCTTTTGATTTCTTTTCTCTGTTTACCTTCTCAAGAATCTCTTGCTTCTTGTGTTTGAATGTCAAATTTTCTATTCAACTCTGGTTTTTCCCTCAAGTATGCTTGAAAGTCCTCTAATCCACTGAATGACCATATTTTCCCCTGAAACATGATCCTCAGTTTTTCTGGGTAGGTGATTCCCGGATTTAATCCCAGCTCCTTTGCCCTCTGGAACATCATATTCCATGCCCTTTGATCCCTCAGTGTAGAAGCTGGCAGATCCTGCACCATCCTGATTGTGTTTCCACAACACTGAAACGGTTTCCTCCTTGCTGCCTGCAACATTCCCCCTTTGATCGTGGAACTCTAGAACCCGGCTAGAACACTCCCAGGAGTTTTCTTCTTGGGATATTCCCCAGGAGGTGATTGGTGGATTCCCCAAAACTCCACCTTGCCCTCTGGTTCCAAAATATCAGGGCAATTTTCCTTGAGAATTTCTTGAAGGATGACCTCTAGATTCCTTCTTTGATCATGGTTTTCAGGAAGTCCAATAATTTTTAGATTATCTCTCCTGGATCTGTTTTCTAGGTCAGTGGTTTTTCCAGTGAGATATTTCACATTGCCTTCTATTTTTTCATTTGTTTGGATCTGCTTAATAGCATCTTGATTCCTCATAAAGTCAATAGCTTCCACCTGCTCCAGTCCAATTCTGAAGGAATGACTCTCCTCAATGAGGTTTTGAGATTCCCCTTCCATCTGGCAAACTGGGCTTTTCAAGGCATTCCTCTCCTCATTGCCCTCCTGAGCCTCCCTTGCCATTTGAGTCAATCTAGTCTTTAAGGTGTTACCTCAGGCCGTTGACTCTCATTTCATACTTTTCTTGCATCTTTCTCATTTCTCTTCCCAATTTTCCCCCACTTCTCTTATCTGCTTCTTAAGGTCCTCTATGGCCTGTAACCAGCTTGTGTTTTCATTTGGGGCTTTTGGTACAGGATTTCTGACCTCAAAGTCTTCCTACTGTTCCATGCCTTGATCCCCTTAGCCCCCCAAACAGAAGTCTAATGTTGAATTTTTCTATTTTATTTTGTTTCCTTTGCCTAGGCATGTTGCCACTCAATTACTTGACCTCTGGGCTTGTTGCCACAGTAGGACTCTGCCATCAGCCAGGGGAGCTTCCATCCCAAATGCTGGGGTTTTCCCAACTGCCGGAGGTATTAGTTGGGTGACCTCCACATGCTCTGGCAAGCTGGCCACACACCCCAAGACCCCCACCCCAGAACACAATCCAGATCCAAGAAGGATAAAGCAAGAGCAATTTCCCCCCAGACTGATCGCTGAATCCCCCTACAGTTCGCAGGCCAGGAGCTGAAGCTGCAAAATGGCAATGTGGTGCAAGTTGTGCTGGCTTCTCAGCAGCTTCTTGCCCACAGGGGAAGAAGCTGATGTGCTCTTCCAACCAGTCCCAAAGTCCATAGGGCACTGACCTCTCACTTTGTCCTAGGCATCTATGTGTTGGTAATTCTGGAAACGCCCCAGCTGCTGGTGTTCTAGGGTCGCTCCAGCCAGCTGCTGGTCTGGCCACCCTGGGACTAAAAACTCAGACTCACAGGGGCCTGGGCTCAGCTCCCAGTGTGCTGTGCTGGCCTCTCCCTGTCAGGCTGCCAGGCTGTCCTCAGTGGGAGGTCAGCCTCTCTGTGTCATTTTGTGGGTGCTGTAGCTCCAGAGGTCATTCAGAGTCCCCCCCTTTACATAATTTTGAAGTGGTGTGGGCCGGAGCTCTGAGAAAGTGCTGTTTCTACTCTGCCATCCCAACTCCACCCCTATCATATTATTATTATCTGTTTTTATCTTTACTTAACAGTTCAGTAAACTGAGACAGAAAAAGATTAAGTGACTTGCCCAGGGTCACACAGCTAGTAAATATCTGAAACTGGATTTGAACTCAGGTCTTTCTAAATGCAGGGTCTGAACTCTATCTACTACTTTGCATAGCTGCCTCTAAATGTACTCCTGAGGAAGGTTGAAGAATTTTCTTCCTGGAAGACTTTTCAACACAGTATAAACCATGTTCTTCCCACAATTCTTTAGGTATAGGTCCTGCCCAGGGACAGGGGATAAACTGGAGAATTTCCTATTCTCCTTTTAAGCCAAACTTTATTGCAATTCCTCTCCATTTAGTTTCATGATGAATATATTGTCCCTCAGTCATAAGGAAGAGGTGACTGGTTTGTCTGGAATGAGCTATCAGTGACCTCTAATCCACAAATTTAGGACCACAGTTCATGTGTATGTGTGCATGTGTATGTAATCATATGATACAGATTATTGTTTCAATCTGCTTGTGCTTCTGATAGGGAAAACAAGATTCCCAAGAGATAAAGAAAACCAAATTTGCACTACTGCCCAAAGCCTTGGGTGATCTTCCTGAAGGATACTCCTGTGATGCTCTATGGTATATACTCATGGGGAGATATAACTGTGACATATAAAAAAGTTCAAACGATTTAATTCTGGGTAATTAATAATTTTACCAGTTATGGATAATGAATAATTAATAAAAGGGTGGTAATTTGACTTTCTCTTGTAAACCAAAGAAGAATCATGGAGGCCTCTCAATGCTTATATGCTCTTGGAAGAGTGGATGTTCCCAACAGGAGGTAATCAATTCTGATTGGTGAACAATTAATGAGAGAATAAATATAATAATGAGAGATCTATTCTATTGAGGGGCTGGGGGACTTGACTTTGATTATGTCACTACCCAGAACACTTCCAACCTAAGGCAATCTAGACAAAGGGATCTACTCCACACCCAAACTTTCCTGAATAGAATACAATGGGACAGAATTTATTTGGATTAGATTCTTTTTACTCTTTTAATCAGAACTAAGCTTTCCCAGTGGGATCTCAAACAGTATCAAAAAATACCAGAGGATTTGGGCAATCTCATCTATCATCAATGTTCGTCACAGTTTGACTGAGTAACCTACAAAAGGTTAATTTCTTAATGAGAAAATAGACAAGGGAAAAATCTTAATCTCAATTAATAATTGGTTATTAATATGAGAGAAATAGTCATTTTGTTATTCTTGATTACATGAGAAATCTCTGGGTCTACAATACAGTCTAAAAGTAGGTAGAGGGGGGCAGGGGGAAGATACTAGAAAAAAAGATTGGTGAGAGAATCAGAGAATGAGTTCAGGAGACATAGATAGAGATGTCTTGAAATTTGCATGATTGACAAGAACACCCAGAACTGCAGACATATGGAAGAGTCAATACCCCAACAGCAACTTCAGTTGTAGAGACTGGTAAGAGAACACTTCCCTGATGAGATTATCCTCTCCTTAGTTGAGCTAAGATATAATCTCATTTACATTTAAGGAATTCATCTACTTGTGCATTCTTCCACAGACTCTATATAACTGCTGGGTTTCTGTTTACATGTTTGCTTGGATAAATGAAGTGTTTTGTTTTGTTTTTTCACAACTATCTGAAATTGGTGTGTGTGTGTGTATACAAAAGATTCTGATGTGAGAAAGCTAAACTATGTTGAGTAAGCTAGCGCTTAGTTTCCTTTTAGAGTGAATGAGGAAGAGAGCCTTTATCCTGAACCTCAAGAACACTATACTTCTTAGAATACTTCTATTTGAGATTTGATTGATTGATTGATTAATATAATTCTAGCCCAATACCCCAGTTGGAGACAGATGAGCAGATGTTCAGTCATAGCCCCCTTCCTACTTTTTAAAAAATTCCATTATTTATTTTTAGTTTTAAACATTCACTTCAATAAGTTTTGAATTTTCTCCCCCCTCCCTCCCTAAATTTTCTCCCCCTTCTTCCCTCCCTTCCTATTTCTCACAAAAATCAAAACTGAGGTATCCCTGGGAGATAGGATGGGTTGGGTCTCAGAACAGATATCTATCCATGCCATACCTGAGTCAGACGTTTTATATTAGCTGGCACATCCACATGTCTATATTACATAAACAGCATCAGCTTGTTCCAAAGTGCCTAGATCAGCTTTGTAAATTTCTAGCAGTGGTTGGACCCAGTATATGCCTCTGATGCTATAGGATATATGAGGAAGCATTGACCCACTACCTTTTGAAATAAATGGTGTGTGTGTGTGTGTGTGTGTGTGTGTGTGTGTGTGTGTGTGTGTGTCTCAGGGGGAATGGAACATTAACTTTTAAACTAAATAAAAAAAAATATGTGTTATATGGTCGGAGGTTCATCATTTGAGACAGTGTGCCTTAGCTTTTGTTGGGGCCACAAGGTTTTATGAGGCAGAAGATTTCATAAGTTTGTTAGTGTCCCAGATGTGGAATTTTGGTCTTGATTCAGGAAGAAATGTCTGGAATTAATCCAAATTCCAAGTTTGGGAAATAATAGGGATTGCTTCCTCCTGCCTGTGTTCAGTGTTTGCGATGTAAGACCTTTATCAGTCAGAAGGTCACATATCTTATATTTTTGATTCTTTGGGGGAAAAAAAAGAAACTGGGTTTTGCTCTTTTAGTTAAAATCCTTTTGTCCACAATTACCAATTGATTTGCAGCATCCAAAATAAAGTTGACATAGATCAATTATGTTAATGTCCTTAAACTCCCTGAAATTAAAATGACAGCTGCCACTCATCCACAAGGCCTAAAGCTTACCACAATATGGTCAATGTAATTAACCATAAGAATTAAGTCCTTTTTTCTAGTGTATAATGGTTCCCAAAATACCACAGATGCCATTTGTTTTCTTTCTGGGATCTGTCTTCCCCTAGATTTCTCTCCACGAGTCATTAGTCCATAGTGATTCAGTCTCAGGGTCTACTTCCTTGTTTTACTGATAAGTAATATTATATATATTTACTTACAGATAGTTTTGAGGTGGGCAGCTCAGTGTCATGGTGGATAAAATTCAGGGCCTGGAATCAGGAAGATTCCTCCTTGTGAGTTCAAATCTGGTCTTGGACATTTACTAGGCTATGTGACCCTAGGGAAGTCATTTAACTCTATTTGCCTCAGTTTCCTCATCTGTAAAATGACCTGGAGAAGGAAATGGCAAATCACTCCCTTATCTCTGCCAAGAAAACCCCCAATGAGGTCACAAAGAGTGAGACATGACTGAACAACAAAAACATTTATGTAGTTATTTGGAGATTCAGTCCCTTTTCATCTCTTATCTAGACTATTGAGATGCTCCCCTAATTCATTTTCTCCATTCTTCCTCTCTCCAATCAACCCTCCACAGCTACTGAATTGATATTCCTAAAGCAAAGTTTTGACCATATCCCTGCCTTTCATAAAAACATTGTCAATGGCTCCCTCTAGAAGAAAATGCAAACTTCTTTATCATTTAAAGTCATGTACAGTCTGGCTTCCACTTATCTTTATAGTATTACTCTCCCTCACCCACTCTGCATTCTAGCAAAATCATCTTACCCACCCTATCCTGTTGTTCAGTCATTTCAGTCATTGTGACCCCATTTGGGGATTTCTTGGCACAGATACTGGAGTGCCTTGCCATTTCCTCCTCCAGATTATTTTATAGATGAGGAAACTGAGGCAGAAGGGGTTAAGTGACTTGCCCAGGGTCACACAACCAGGGTCTGAGGTCAGATTTGAACTGAAGTTTTCCTGACTCCAGACCTGGTGCTCCATCCACTGCTCCAACTAGCTGCCCCATTCTCTGCCTTGTATGTGACCTCGTATGTTTATCTTCCAACTCTGTGCCTTTGTATAGGTAACATGTTCTCCATAGCTGAAAAGTATTTCCTTACATCTTCCTCTTGAAAGACTTTATTCTCATAAAGTCTCACCTCAAGTACTATTTTTTGCATGGTATCTTTTCTCATCTGTTACTTGGTAATTTCTTGGTGTCAGTGTCCCACAAGAAATTACTTTGCATTGACTTTGTATGTTTTTTGAGTTTATCTATCTATCTATCTATCTATCTATCTATCTATCTATCTATACACATATATATAATTTCTCCCTGTGATGGTAGTTCTTTCATTTTTGTCCATATAACCACAATGCTTGGCATATAATAGGTAGCTAATAATTCAATTTATTGAGTTGACTTTCAGAAGATAACCCTTCATGTTCTCCTAAATATTCCCATTTCCTCCAACAATTGATTCTTATGTGACATGTATTTTAGATCTTTCACCATTCTGGTTATCCTTTACTAGTTTGTATCATCAGGATTACTGAGAACATCCTATTGATGGCTGCCCAACTTCTCCTTGAGAATTTTAGGCTATGGAATTCTATTCATCATTTCTCGGAATTCTTTGAAATCTGCTTGCCTGTATCTAGGGTACTTGCTAGGCTATGCACAACATTTTCTTTCATATTTACTTTGAATTCTAGGATGATATGGTTACTTCCTCCCAAGTGTCCACTCATTTCTAATTTGGTAACCAGTTTCTACACTTCAGTAACTGTAACTTCCTCCATTAAAAAAAAAACCTCAACCACTGAAGTAAACAAATATTTATTAATTATTATTACTTTTTGAAAAATGAAATTATCATGAAGGTAAGTTAAAAATTGATCAGATATGGGGTGGCTAGGTGGCACAGTGAGTAGAGCGCTGACCCTGGAGTCAGAAGGACCTGAGTTCGGATCCGACTTCAGACACTTAATGTACACACAAATAAAAAAAACCTAGCTGTGTGACCTTGGGCAAGTTACTTAACCCCAATTGCCCTCCAAAAGGCAAAAAAAAAAAAATTGATCATTTACCAGAAATCTCTGGGATATGCCTATTTTCCTTCATACTATGTCATGCCTGCCCATCAGATTTTTTATCTTACTCCTAAAATCATTATCCAATTCCTAATTTTGGTAATGTGGTCTATAGTATATTTCTCCCATGTTATTACTTCTTTTTCTCCCTCACTTGATCCTATTCAAATGTTCAATATCAGGCTTCTCCGTCATTGCTTTATGATTTTTTCACGACTATACACTCATACTATATGCTATTCTATTATATCCCATATATACTCTATTCCTTTTGAATAAGGTTTTCCCTTTCATAGCTATTTTATAAACATGAAACATATGCCATTAAGATTCAAAAATACCGATGCGTCCTGCTCGGTGTCAGAGCCATGATCCTGCCACGGCTCTCCCTGCCCGCTGAGCTGGGCGTGGGCACCGCCGTGCTGGGAGCGGCCTTCGTGACCGGAGTCTTTCTCGGCAGGAGGGTGCCCCAGTGGCTGTCGGCCCCCCAGCAGCGGCGGCGGCTCCTGCCCCCTGAAGATGACCCCCTATGGCAGTACGTGCTGAGCCGCTCCATGCGGGAGCACCCAGCGCTGCGGAACCTGCGGAAGCTCACTCTGGAGCAGCCACAGGGGGATTCCATGATGACTTGTGAGCAGGCACAGCTGCTGGCCAACCTAGCCCGACTTATCAAAGCGCAGAAGGTTTTGGATATTGGCTCTTTTACAGGCTATGTTGCCTTGAGTTTGGCCCTGGCATTGCCCGCCACTGGGCAGGTCGTAGCCTGTGAAATTGATGCTGCTCCCACCGAGCTGGGAAGGCCCTTCTGGAGAGAGGCAGGTGAGGAGCAGAAGATAGACCTTCGGGTGAGGCCAGCTCTGCAGACCCTTGATGAACTACTGGCTGAAGGGGCAGCTGGCACCTTTGATGTGGCAGTCATTGATGCTGACAAGGAGAGCTGCAGCACCTATTATGAGAAGTGTCTGAAGCTTGTTCGATCTGGTGGGATCATTGCTATTAGCAATGTCCTATGGAATGGGGAGGTGCTCAACAAGCCGAAGAGGGGAGATGTGGCTACTCAGTGTGTCCGAGATCTCAATGAGCGAATCCTGAGGGATTCCCGGGTCCACGTCAGCCTCCTGCCCCTGGGAGATGGCCTCACCTTGACCTTCAAGATCTAGGGAACCCAGAGTGTCAGTGTAGGAAGAGACCAGTGCTGGCAGTGTTGTATGTTGGAAGCGGAAGAGCTTGGAGTTTGAGCTCATGGACACATTTTTAAAAGGACAATTAAAATGAGGGATTGGGACCTGGAAAAAAAAAGATTCAAAAATACCAATGAAGCTAATTTTATCTCTTTAATCTCTCTAGTTCATCCTTTTTATTAGCCACACTCTGCACACTTGTATATATAGAGACATCTGAGTCTATCACCTTTTTTTATAACTGCCCCTCATCTTGGATATTGTTTCCTATAAATTTATTAGTTCTCTCCT
This sequence comes from Gymnobelideus leadbeateri, assembly GCA_011680675.1. NCBI lineage: Eukaryota > Metazoa > Chordata > Mammalia > Diprotodontia > Petauridae > Gymnobelideus > Gymnobelideus leadbeateri. Next base: position 613,643 of record WOXC01011344.1, on the reverse strand, counting down.
TTGATATTTGCTTCTAATGAGGCACCTGATAATTTCTGTGGCATCTCATACACACACACATACACATACATATGTGTGTATGTATGAGTGTTTTATGTATGTATATATGTATATACATATGCATATGTATGTACATACATAACACATATATGTGCATGCATTTATATGCATGTGTGCATGTACACACATACATATATATACTCACACAGTTTTCTCCCTCCCCTTTCAGTTTGCAGGCTTTATTAGATTCTTTCAAGTCTCTCTCTCTTTCTCTCTCTTTCTCTCCTCTTTGCTAGCACTCATTAGATGCACTTCCTACCTGGCAAGGATCACATCACTTCTCTATGTTAAGCCATAGTTCAGAAATATAGATCCTGTTTTTAAGCACCATCTTGTAAGCCAGTTTTTTGCTCCCCAAATCTGGATTTCCCCCTGTCGTTACTATATTTTAAGTTTCTTAAGGTCAGGGACCAGATTTTATTAACCATTATTCTCACCTAGCTCCCAACAGAATGCATTGAAACTGGGAGTGGAAAGATCATAGGATCCAGACTCAGAAGATTTTCCATAAAGGAAGGAAGTGGGTCTTATTTTATCTTTATATTTCCTTGGGGTTGGGCACAGTCCCTTGAACTGTGTAGAAGCTTAAGAAATGGTTGCTGAATGTTGTTGAATAAATTTATTTAGTTGGAAAAAGTCATGTTTAAGATGCTTCAAATAGTTTGAGTCATTTCTTTCAGGAAAAGAAATCAAGCAAACAAGTATAGTTTATTAAAGATACTGATGAAACCATCCTGAAAATCTCGTGGTCCTTCTATTCACCTAGAGCTAATCATTCTATATTGCATTGTTGATTTCTACTTTGAATGGACACTTTTCTTACTGATTCTGCTCCCAACCAGCAGCTTAAAAGTGATGAATAAACCTTAAAGCATCTGTAGCTTTCATGTCCTGGTATATATGTTTTGTACTTTTCTCAACTCATTTTCCCAACTGGTGGTTTGGGGTCCCCATAGCATCGGTTGGCTACTAGTACTTCAAGGATTGGTTGACGACTAATACCTCAGGGGTTACCCTAAGGAGAAAAGAGAAAAGGAGAGGAGAGAGATGCTCTTTCCTTCTCCCAGGAGTGATACTCTCAGGGCCCTCCCAAATTTAACGTCCTTTCCCACTCAACTTAACGGCTCCAAACTAGCTTGCTATTTTTATACATAACACAAAAATTTGTCAAATTTTCATCCAATCACAATATATTTCTTATTTGATATAATGTCTTTCTGTCCAATGATCAAAGCATTTTAGTACTTTCAAATTAACTAAAGACTTATTTGTACCTATTCTACATTTCTAATTGATTAGCTCAAGCTGCGTGATTCTTCTGTGAGTAATGTATCATATGACAAGAATGATTACTATTTACCAGCTGGAAAAGAGGTATATTTTAAAGGGACATATTTTAAAGGGGCATTTCTTACTGGTTTCTTCATTTTTGAGCCATCTATTTACATTGAATCATATCTTTTCTTCTTTATAGGATCGATTTCTTTACCATCTAGTGAATTTTGTTTTACTCTTCCCTCAGGAATAAGCTGCTATCTACATTAAGTTTATGGCAAGGTGCCAACTATACTACAGGGGCCATGGTAGCAGTTAACTAGGGAATGGGATTAAAATCCAGCTTCAGATATTGTGCAACCCTGGGCAACTCATTTAACCTCCGTCTGCCTCAGTTTCTTCAACTGTTAAGACAGGATAATAATAGCACCTACCTTTCAGAGTTGTTGTAAGAATCAAATAAAACAATATTTGGAAAGTCTCTGGGCCACAGCAGGCAATTAGTAAATGCTTGTTTCCTTCCTTCTTTCCATATTGTTACAGCCCTTGGGAACAGAGAGCATGACCTAGTCCCATATTGTTTTGACAGGGAGTTGGGATTGGAGGGCAAGGAAAGTGTACATATGATGGAAGTGGTGGGAGGGAAGTAAATGGTTGGAGGTAATCACAGGAACATTGGCAACTCCTTTAAAGGATAAATTACATTATTACATAGAAAGGTAGAATTCCAATGTCACAAAGCTTTGTGTTTTACGTTTAGTCATTAGGCTAGATTTTTTGTTCTTCCATTAAAATATTTAAATAGTTCCTTCCACAGAACATCAAAGTTGGGGACTCTGCTTTCTAATAAGGGAGATTGTTTCACTGGGCCATTTTCTGGGCGTTTAGGAAGTGTATGTTTCTCTACTACCTTCTTTGCTAATTTGCTGCATAATTATATGGGTTTCAAATGGAAAAATTTTAAAAAGAACTCAGACTATATCCATGAAACCTGCCCATGTGACATGCTGCCATAAGAAAAGCTTTCAAATGATCGAATTTACTGCCTCTGGGTTTAGAAGTTTCATAAAGACAAAGAAATATGTTGTTTTGTATACTTATTCTTGACCTGACAAACCAACAAACTCATCCAATAAATAGTTTCTAAGCATTCAACAATGAGTAAGACACTGTGTTCATCAGCGTCAACAAGAAAAAGACTTTCCCCACAGAACTATAGAGTAGTAGAGGAGATAAGACAAACACGTAATCAGGTAAAATTTAAGAAAAAGCACCAAATGGTTGGAAGCTTACACAGAGGGGAAGAGAGCATTTACCAGAAGTCTTCAGTCTTGCTTTTGATCTCCTCATTCAGCTGGAATTAGACTCCAAAGTTACCAACGATCTCTTTGGTGGCCAAAATGAAATGTTCTTTTCTCAGTCCTTATCCTTCTTGACCTCTCTGGAGCCTTTGATTCTCTTGATCATCCTCTTCTGACTGATATTCCTTTCCCTTCCCTTCCCTTCCCTTCCCTTCCCTTCCCTTCCCTTCCCTTCCCTTCCCTTCCCTTCCCTTCCCTTCCCTTCCCCTTCCCTTCCCTTCCCTTCCTTCTCTCTCTCTGTCTCTCCCTCCTCCTCCTCCTCCCTCTCTCTCTCTCTCTCTCTCTCTCTCTCTCTCTCTCTCTCTCTCTCTCTCTCAACACTACTGCTCTCTCCAGGTTCTACTCCTACATGTCCAATTACTCCTCAGTCTCCTTTCTTGGATTTTTCTTCAATTTATGTCCACTAACTCTCAGTGTCCCCCAAAGCTCTGGCCTAGATTCTCTACTCTTCTTTCTCTATATTGTCTCCTAGTGACCCTAACAGTTCCCATCAGTTTTCCTCTCTATGCAAATGATTCTCAGATTTAATTATCCAAATGGAATCTTCCCTTGACTTCCAGTCTGATATCATCAATTGCATTGATATCACATATCTGGGCTAGATATTGAGTAGACATTTCAAATTCAATATGTCCAAAACTAAATTCTCTTCCTAATTTCCCTATTACACTCAAAGGCACCACCATCTTCCCAGTCAACACAAGGTCACAACCTGAGTGTCAATCTTGATTCTTCTCTCTCACCCAATATACCCAATTTGTTGCAAAGTTCTGTCATTACTACCTTTATAACATCTCTTGTATGTATCCCCTTTTCTCCATACACATGGCTACCCCACTCACCAGGATGAGGGCTCTTATCATTTCATGCCTGGACTGTTGCAATACCCTTCTGGTTTTTTTTCCCCAACTTCAAATTTTTCCACTTCAGTCTATCCTTTACTCAGCTGCCAAAGTGTAATTTATAAAGTGCTATTCTGACCATATCACACCCCTCCCCCAACACACACATACTTAGTAAAGACTAGTAACTCCCTGTTATATATAAAAAGCTTCTGTTTGGCTTTTAAAGCTCTCCATAGCCCAAATGATATTTTTTCAATCTTTTTATACTTTACTCCCCTCTGTATACTCTACGGCCTGCTGATACTTATCTCCTTACACAAGAAATCCTATCTCCTGAATCTGCCTGCATGAGGGAGAGTTACAAAGAAAAGAGAATATTATGAGCAATGACACAGAGGCAGAGAAGGACTGGGTAGATTACATTCTAGTCATTGGTTCACTCTGGCTAGAGTATGGAATGAGTGAAATCGGAGATTCAATTGACACCAAATAAATAATGGGAATATTGAATGTCACATGAAGAAGTTTGGACTTTATCTGGTAGGCAATGAAAGAACCAGAGATGATTTATTTTCAGAAAGAGAATGACATGATCAGAAACTATGCTTTAGGAAAAATAATGCAGTAATAATAATGGGTTGCCATAGCCAAGGAATTCAGAACGTCCAATAGACCAACCCACAAGTTTTCTTGTCTTTCTCTACTAGAATGTGAGCTTCTTAGAGAATGGACTGTTTCTTTGGGGATTTGTATCCCTAGTACTTAGCACAGCACCTGGAACACGGAAGGTACTTAATAAATGCCTATTGTGACTTCCTAGGTATTTCAAAACCATTCCATCTGCACTTTGACAACCATCCTTACTCTCCTCATTCCATTCCCATTGGAACCTTGGACTCTATCCCTGGACCCACCTGGGCTCTGATAGATAAGTTTCAATTTATCTTGCACAGAACCAGTCCTCACTGTCAATTTCTGGCCTTTTCCAAAGCAATCATATATTCTCATATACTCCTTTATCCCCCTCTTTGAATTCCCTTTTCCATTAAAATATAAGCTCCTCAAGGGCAGGGACTTTTTGTTCTTTCTTGTATTTGTATCTCCAGCTCTTTGCAGTGTCCTGCATACAAATGAATTTATTAAATAAAGACATTTACCAAATAAATATTTTCCTCTTCATTCATTCTGACCCTCTCCTTATTTCACTATTCTCATCATTGGATAACAGATATTCTCTGACCCTAGGGCCATTCTTGAGATTTTAAAACTTGTTAAAACCTAATAGACATTGTGCTCCATAGGCATAATGTTCAAGAATAAAAATAATTCACAATTACTATTCCTATTTAATAGATGAGAGAACTGAGGCTGAGAAAGATTTTTAAAATAAGGTTTTTATTCATGTCCAGTTTTTACATCACCATAATTTTCCATAATATCCTTTTTTCACACTCCCAGAATGCTAGCCCATGTGACAATTTTTTTGAAGAGGAGGGAAATCAGTGTAGTTGATAAACACATTGACAAAGTCTGAAAATATATGCAATGTACTTATTGGTCACTTGTGGTCCTCTTATCTCTGCAAACAGGTAGGGTGATAATGTCTTCTCATATCTTTTCTGTTATGTCATGCTTATTCTTTGTAATTTTGTGACATTAACTTTTGATTTTTTGTGTGGTTTATTTTTTCTGATTACACTGTTGTAGTTGTATATATTGTTTTCTTAGCTCTGTTTTCATGCACCACGATTTATTCAGCAATTCTCCTGTTAATGGGTATCTACTTTGGTTCCAATTCTTAGCTTTCACAAAAAAGTGCTGCTATAAATATTTTGTTATATATGAGTAGTTTTATGAATGATTTCCTTGGGGTATGAGCCTACTAGTGGAATCTCTGGGTCAAAGGTTATAGATGTTTCAGTCATTTTCTTCACATAACTTCAATTTGCTTCCCCAAATGGTTATACTGAGTCACAGGTCTACTGATAATGTAAGAGTGTTCCTATCTTTCCACAAACCCTTTAACATTGATTTTTCCAATTTTTTCTCCTTTTTCAATTTGTAGGACATAATGTGATACCTTATAGTTGTTTTGACATACATTTTACTTATTATAAATAATTTGAATCATCCTTTAATATAACCACTAATGATATTTTGCAATTCTTTTGAGAACTGTTCAATTTGGAATTATGCCAAAAGGATTATGAAACTGAGTATATCCATTGATCCAGCAATAACACTGCTAAGTTTGTATCCCAAGGAGATTAAAAAGAAAGCAAAGCCTGTACGTATAAAAATCTTTCTAGCAACTCTTTTTGTGGTAGCAAAGAATTGGACATTGAGGGGATACTTATCCATTGGGGAATGAGTTGAACAAGTTGTTGTTGTGTATGATTGTGTTGGAATACTATTGGGCTATAAGAAATGACAAGAGGGGACAGGTAGGTGGTGCAGTGAATAGAGCACTGGCCCTGGAGTCAGGAGGACCTGAGTTCAAATCCAGCTTCAAACACTTAACACTTACTATGTGACCTTGGGTAAGTCACTTAACCCCAATTGCCCTGCCTTCCCCCCTCCAAAAAAGAAAAAAAAAAAAGAGAAATGACAAGAGGGATGGTTTCAGAAAAACTGGGAAGACTTATATGAACTGATTCAAAGTGAAGTGAGTAGAACAAGAAGAATCTTGTACACAATAACAGCAATATTACAATGATGATTAACTGTGAAAAACTTAGTCACTCTGATCAATACAATAATCCAAGATAGTTCCAAAAGACTCATGATGAAAAATGCTGATTAACTCTTGAGTGTGCAATAAAGTATACTTTTAAAAAAATTCTTTATTATTCTTGTTTTTTGTTTGTTTTTGCCAAATGGCTAATATGGAAATATGTTTCACATGAATTTACATATATAATTGGTATCAAATTACTTGCCTTCCCAAGGAATGAGGAAGGTGCTGGAGGGAAGAAGAAAATTCAGAACTTAATTTAAAAAATAATGCTAAAAATAAATGATATGGGTGTGAAAGGCAGAAAAAGAGAGAACTGTTCATATGCTTTGACTACTTACATATTGAGAAATTGTTTTTATCCATATTAAACATATAGATATATAGATATGTTAACTATTTCTATATTATGGATAATAACCTTTTACTGAGAAATTTCATACTTCTTTTTTTAAATTAATTTATTAGTTTAGTTTCAGTTAACAAGATTCAACATACTTCCTTTTTTTTTTTTTTGCAATTGACTAATTCCATTTTTATTCTAGGTGCATTTATTTTGTTTGTGTAGAAGCTATAGTGTTTCATATAATAGAAGTTATCTATTTTATCTTTTGTATTTGCCTCTATCCCTTGTTTGATGAAGAATATATTTCCTAACCAGAGCTATGAAAGATATGTGATCAATTTCTATTTTGATTTTTTTTATAGCGTGAATTTTAACATTAAGATCATGTGTTAATTTAGAATGCAGCATAGAATATGGTATAAGGTACTTTTCTAAGGCCAGTTTCTTCCAGATTGTGTTCGAGTTTTCTCTCTTTTTTTCTTTTCTTTTTTTTTTTTTGGAGGGGGGAATAAGGGCAATTGGGGTGAAGTGACTTGCCCAGGGTCACACAACTAGTAAGTTTTAAGTGTCTAAGGCTGGATTTGAACTCAGGTCCTCCTGACTCTAGGGCCAGTGCTCTATTCACTCTGTAGCCACCCCTCAAGTTTTCTCAACAGTTTTTTCTTTCTTTTTAAATTGAATATAGAGTTTTCCTAATTCATGTTTTCTGGTTTATTAAAAAAATTGGGCATTGAATTCCATTATTTTTAATTCTCCCTGTTTAATCAGGTCTATTGATCTAGCTCCCAATATTTCTTTAACCAGTATCATATAGTTTTGATGACTCCTGCTTATAATATAGTTTAAGGTCTAGGAGTTCTATTCCCCTTTCAACTCTACATCTTTTCTTTATTTCCCTTGATATTTTAAAGCTTTAATTTTTCCAAATGAATTTTGGTATTAATTTTTAAAATTTGTGTAAGGTATCCTTTTGATACCTTGGCATAGCTAAATTACATTTGGCAGTATTATTCATTTTTATTATATTGGTATGGCCCAGCCATGAACATTAAAACTTCTCCAACTATTTATTTTGTTATTTACATCTTCAAAAGTATGTCATCGAATCTGTACAAATATTTTATTAACTTTGTTAGATTTATCTCCAGATATTTTATTCATTTTGCAGTTTTCAGAATGGGATTTCCCCTATTATTGCCTCTTGTTTATTATTATTATTATTACATAGAAATACTGTTGATTTTCGAGGGGTGATTTTGTAGCATGTAACTTTGCTGAAGTTACAAATTATCTTCAGTGATTCTTTAGGATTTTCTAAGTGAACCATCATATCATTGGCAAATATGGATAGTTCTATCTCTTCTTAACATATCTTTTGCACCTTTAATTTCTTTCTCTTGTTATTACTATTGCTAGTATTTCCAGAATGATTTAAAATAATAGTGGGGAAAGTAGGCATCCTTCATTCATGTTCACAATTATGGGAAAAGTTCTCTTATATCCCCATTGCATATGGAGTTTGTACTTTTGGTTTTAGACAAATGCTTTTATATTTAAAAAGTATTTCTCTATGCTGATATTTTGTAGGATTTTTATGATAAATGAGTTCTATCTTCTATCAAGTTTGCTTTTTAAATGATGTTTTTGTTTTTAATATGATTAATTATGTTTGTTTTTTTCATAATGTTGTACCATCCTTGCATTTGAAGTATAAATCCAACTTGGTCATAATGATTGGATTTTGGATAAATCACTAAAATATGCTTGACAGGATTTTATTTAAAATTTTTTTAATTAACATGTTTTTTTTTTTTACTTTTTGGAGAGGTGAAGGTAGGGCAATTGGGGTTAAGTGACTTGCCCAGGGTCACATAGCTAGTTTTGTGTTAAGTGTCTGAGGCTGGATTTCTACTCAGGTCCTCCTGACTTCAGGGCCAGTGCCCTATTAACTGTGCCACAAAGCCACCCCTGAATTAACATTCTTAATGATGTTGATCTATAATTCTCTTTCTGTATTTTATTCTTCCTGGTTTGGTTGTAAGGGCTATATTTTTTTTCTCATAAAAGGAGTCTGGCAATCTTTTTCAACTTTTGAGAGTAATATGTAAATGGTAGTAATAATTATTCTTTAAAATTTTGAAAGAATTCTGTGAATCCACCAGGACCAAGAGTTTGTTTTTTTGGTACAGCTAGTTCTTTTTCTGATATTGGATTATTTAAGGTCTCTATTTGATCTTGTTAGTTTATATATTTTATATGTTTGATGGTATTATCTTATACTTTTATGTTTTCAGTATTGTTGATAATTATTTTTGTTTTCTATGATTTTAATATTATTTCAGTTTGTTAATTTGATATTTTATTGGTTTGATTTTCTGCCCTCTTCCTTTTAATCAGATTGGTTAAAGGTTTATCAATTTTATTAGTTTTTCAAAGAACCAGCTTTTAATTTTATTTATAATTTCTCTGGTTTCCTTCTTTTCTGGTCTATCTATTTCTCCTCTGATTTTTAATATCTCCTCTTTTTTGTTTATTTTGGATTTATTTGTTTGGTTTTCTTGTTGTTGAAGTACATGTGCAATTCATTAATCCTCTAATTTTCTATTTTTTTAATATAAGTTTGTAGGGAGCTGATCTCCACACCAAAATCTGAGGATTATCTTAGTTCCCTTAAATTTCAGTATCTTGTTTCATCATTATATTTTCTCTCAAATAATTATTAATTATTTCTTCAATTTGCTCTTCATTCAGTTATTTGGGATTTTATTTTTCATGTCCATTTGGGTTCATGACTTTTTGCTCCCTGTACTGATTGTTATTTTTATTGCTTTATGGTCTGTAAAAGATATATTTACTATTTCTGCTTTTTTAACATTTATTTGTTGTCTCTTTACCCTAATATGTGGTCATTTTTTAAATAAAAGTTCCACATGGTGAGAAACACATATATTCTGTAGCAGTCATGTTTATAACGCACCATATGTCTTATAAATCTTTTACCTTTCTCTAGGAATTTGTTCAATTCTATATTTTCTCTATTGTTTATCTTTCTGTTAGACTTGTCTAGAATTGAAAGACATTGAAATCTCCTGTTACTATTTTATTGCTATATCTTCCTATAGTTCAATTATTTTTTTTATTTATGAATTTAGATGATAAAAGCAATTGGAGTGTACAAGGTTCTTGTTGCTATTGGTTGTTCTCTATGGTTCCTTTCAGCATAATTCAGTTCCTTGTTTCTCTTTTTTTTTTTTTAAACAAATGCTTTATTAACTTCTGTTTTACATCATTCATTTCCGCCAGATTTTGAGTTACAATCATTTTCCCCCCATTATTCCCCTACCCAACCTCCCAGAATAGTAGTCCCACAAGATATCACTTCCTCCAATCTGCTCTCTCCCATACCTTCTCCCATACCCCCATCGACTTTTCCATTAGAGGAAGGTGAATCTTTGTGTCCCAATGCCTGCACATCTTATCTCCCTATTACAAGCAAAAGAGTATTACTAATAGTATTTATATATATTTGAAACATTTAATGTTACGACCTCGAATTTCAGATCCATTTCCTTCCTCCCTTGTCACCCATTCCTTCTTGGGAGATAAGTAATTCAGTATATGTTGTACATGTCTAGCTATGCAAAACATTATCATAGTAGATATATTGTACAAGGCTGCTTATAATTCCCTCCCACTCATCCCACCCCCCACCTGGTCCATTCCCTACATAATCCTGTCCCTCTTCTATAGTGGGTACTTCCAACCTCCCCTCCCCCCAAGGATGCCCTCCCATCCATCATCCCTCCTCTCATCCCCCTTCCCCTTATCCTGCTGGAGGTTGAGATATCCCATTTAGTATGTATGTCATTTTCTCCCTGAACCAAATTCAATGGGAATGTGGTTTTGTCTTTTTAGCCTTCCTTATTCTCCCCCTCCTTTGCAACCACTTCCCCTTGCTTCTTCTACATGGGATAGTTTACCCTACCCTGTCTCTCCCCATCTCCTCTTGCCACTTTCCTCTCTCACCTCATAATTTCATCCCTTGAGTATTCTCCCTTCCCAACAAATTCAACCTATGCCCTCTATCCATATATAACTGTAACCATATACACACACATTCACATATGTATTCATATGACCACACCCCTTCTTCCATTATTTTCATAGTGAGAAAGATATCATCAGTCACAGTTATTGCTTTTCCATATAGGAATGTAAATAGTTCAACTTTGATAAGTTCCTTTTTATTTCTTTTCCCTGATTACCTTCTCAGGCATCTCTTGCTTCTTGTGTCTGGATGTCAAATTTTCTATTCAATTCTGGTTTTTTCCTCAAGAATGCTTGAAAGTCCTCTATTCCACTGAATGACCATATTTTCCCCTGAAACAAAATACTCAGTTTTGCTGGGTAGGTGACCCTTGGGTTCATTCCCAGCTCTTTTGCCCTCTGGAATATCATATTCCACGCCCTTCTATCCCTCAGTGTAGAAGCTGCCAGGTCCTGGGCTATTCTGATTGTGTTTCCACAATATTGAAATTGTTTCTTCCTGGCTGCTTGTAGTATTTTCTCCTTGATCTGGGGATTCTGGAACCTGGCTATAATATTCCTGGGAGTTTTCTTTTTGGGATCTTTTTCAGGAGGTGATCTGTGGATTCTTTCAACCTCTATTTTGCCCTCTGGATCTAAAACATCAGGGCAGTTTTCCTTGAGAATTTCTTGAAGGGTGATTTCTAGGTTCTTTCTTTGATCATGGCTTTCAGGTAGTCCAATAATTTTTAAATTGTCTCTCCTGGATCTATTTTCCAGGTCAGTGGTTTTTCCCATGAGATATTTCACATTGCCTTCTAATCTTTCATTTGTTTGGATCTGCTTAACAGCATCTTGATTTCTCATAAAGTCATTAGCTTCCATTTGCTCCAGTCTAACTCTGAAGGAATGAATCTCCTCAGTGAACTTTTGAGATTCTTTTTCCATCTGGCAAATTCGACTTTTTAAGGCATTCTTCTCCTCATTGCCCTTTTGGGCCTCCTTTGCCATTTGAGCTAGTCTATTTTTTAAGGTGTTGTTTTCCTCAGTCAGGCTGTTGACCCTCATTTCATACTTTTCCTGCATCCTTCTCATTTCTCTTTCCAATTTTTCCTCCACTTCTCTTATTTGATTTTTAAAGTCCTTCTTAAGGTCCTCTATGGCCTGCAACCCGCTCATGTTTTCCCCTGGGGCTTTTGGAGCAGGACTTCTGACCTCACAGTCCTTTTCCCGCTCTATGCCCCCAAAATAGGAGTCTAGGGTTGCATTTTTCTGTTTCCTTTGCCTTGGCATGTTGCCACTTAATTGCTTGACTTTTGGGCTTGTTGCCACACTATGGCTTTAAGGCCAGCTAGAGGAATTTTCGTCCCGAACGTGTGGGGGGCAACTTCCGTTTCTGGCAAGCTGTAAACCCACCCACAACTTCCACCCTAGATCACAGTCCAGATCCAGGGAGGTTAAAGCAAGAGCGATTACCCCCCAAGACTGATCGCTGGATCTCCCCACGATTTGTAGGCTGGGAGCCAGACCTGCCTCTGAAAACTACAAAATGGGGTGTCTCCTCAGCGGCTTCTAGCCCCCAGGGGAGGGAGCTGACGCATTCCCCAAATACAGACCCCAAAGTCCATAGGACACTAACCTCTTACTTTGTCCTAGGCATGTCTATGTTGATAATTCTGGAGTCGCCAGGGTTCCTGGTGTTCTGGGGTTCCTCCAGCCGGCTGCTGGCCCTGCCGCCCTGGGGCTAAAACCTCGGCTCACGCGGACCTGGGCTCGGCTCGGCTCCTGCGCTCTGCGCGCTGCCGGCTCCCAGACCGCTGCGCTGGTCCTTCCTGCAGGGCTGCTGGGCTGTCCTCAGCGGGAGGTTAGCTTCTCTGTGTCGTTCTGTGGGTGCTGGGGATCCAGAAGTTGTTCACAGTCCTTTTTTACATAGTTTGTGGGGAATCTGGGGGCAGAGAGGCCTCCTTGTTTCTCTTTATAAGTTTTGAGTGTTTGCTTTTGCTTTTTCTAATAGTATAATGGCAACTCCTCCTTTTTTTGATTTGATACATAGTACATTTTCTTCTCATCTCTCATTCTTTTCTATGCCTTTGTTTTTCAGATGTTTCTTGTAAGCAACAGATTGTGGGATTTTGTTTCTTACCCAATTTGTCACTCTTTCATTTATCAGATTTTTAACCCATTCACTTTTAAAGTTATGAGTTAGTTTGTTGTTTTCTTCTATTCATCTCTATTTTCTCCAAATTAGTAAAAAAAAAACAACTATAAACACAGTAGTACTGTCTTCAGTTTTTCTAGCTTAATCTATTTTAAGACAATCTTATTCACATGGTTGTCTTCCCCTCACACTCAAGACTCACTTCTACCACCTTCTCTTCTTTTGGAGTTCTGCTTCATTTATTAAAAAAAATGTTGATGGGGAGGCTAGGTGGCGCAGTGAGTAAGAGAGCCAGCCTTGGAGTTGGGATGACCCGAGATAGAATCCGGCCTCAGTACTTAGCACCCACACATAAATAATGACTAGCCGTGTAACCTTGAGCAAGTTACTTAACCCCAATTGCTTTAAAAGAATGTTGTTAATGCTGTATAACATCCCCTTGAGGATACATAAGAGCCCTTTTTTCCTGTCTTTGTCCCCTACCTCATTTCAGAACAGGTGTAGATATCTTCTGAGTACTTTCTATCAACCATGATTACTCTTTTATTTCACTGCTAATAAAGAAACCTATCTGTCGTCAAAACATAATGAAGACTGCCATCCCACATGGTCACCAGCTCTGCATGGTTGGAGGGCTGCCATTCGTGTCTGGCATGGGTCTGCCTCCTGTTTGTGTCTCCTTTGATATAAAAGAGCTGTTATCTTCTTTGCCTTCCTTAGCACCTGAGCATCGAGGTCTTGACTACTGGAGAAACTGTGGTAGAAACAGCAGCAAGGGCAGACAAACTGAGAGTGAACATACAGAAAAAAGAACCTACTTGGCATTGCTGTAATCAAT